>JZKD02S1157847.1:0-29178 GCA_000966675.3 Picea glauca
CCAGCCACATTTCAGTCTTGCATGAACCATGTGTTCAACAAACAACTGAGGAAACACTTGTTGGTATTCTTTGATGACTTGCTCATTTACAGCAAGACTTGGGAGGAACACCTTCAACATGTGGACTGTACAGACTGTACGGACTATACGGACAGGTACAGTCAGCATCAAGTTTTTGCCTGTTTGGCTTGACAAACAGATCGCGATATCTTCTCCATACGGACTCCGTTTGAGAAAGTAAATATACCACCAGAATCAGGAAGACAAGATGAACGCAATGGAACTGTTTTCGTCGCATTCCAAGCACTTTGAAAATTGAGCAAAATTTGATCCCCTGATCACCTATTCCTCCTAATGAAGGGGTCAAGTCAAGTCTTCCTATATCTTTCCAGGTTCCTTCTATCATAATGTTCACCGATGTTTCTTCATCCAAAACACAGTCAATGTCGAAGTCTCCTATTCTCACTTCGATCTGTTCTTTCTTCTTGAAGATTTCTAATAAGTTGAGGCCTCTGTGATCATTAAGGGTTTCTTGCATTTTCATCAATAATTTCTCTGATTTTTTATGGGGTTCTTCTATAATCTGAGTCTCTTGATCTCATGCTTGCTCTATATTCAGATTTTCAAGTGTAGCAATTATTCTAGGGCAATCTAGTACTTCATGGTCCATAGCCTTACAACAAAGACCACTGGGTCTTCGCCCAGGGCATTCCTTAGTAAGATGTCCAGGCCTTCTACAATTGTAACAAAGAGTTAATCCTCTCTTTCTCTTCAATGACCCCCAACTTTTCATGTACTGTGTGCTAGGATCATAATGGTTAGCCTACAAAATTTTCTTTCTAGGATCCTGCATCCATTGGTTAGTCCAAAAATTCTTTCTATGCATAGGTATAACATATCTATCATTATACTTATCATATCTATTCATATCAAAATTTATTTCATATATTAATGCCCTAGTTTTGAAGCTAGAATAGAATCTATCAAACATACCTAGATCCATGCTTTAGAAACAAAAAATTCACTTATCTAACTTCTACAGAGCACAAAGCTTCCAGATCTAAGACTTTTAACTATTCTTACCTTTATCAAAGCATAGATCTTACAGATATTACCTTTTTCTTGTATATCAAACCTCTTTCTTCACAGATCTGACTTCTTTTTCTTCAGATCTGACCTCTCTTCTTCATATCTGACCTTTCTTTCTTGTCACAAAGCTTCACAGGTCAAATAGAAC
This sequence comes from Picea glauca, assembly GCA_000966675.3. NCBI lineage: Eukaryota > Viridiplantae > Streptophyta > Pinopsida > Pinales > Pinaceae > Picea > Picea glauca. The sequence continues at coordinate 1,238 of JZKD02S1157847.1, forward strand.
ACTGCGCACTAGGGAAACAGATCTACACACAAAGCTTATTTCACACAAAGCTTCTTCTTCTTCAGTTCCTAGAAATCACAGTTCCAGGTCCCAGCAATGGAACCATTTGTTGGCATAGGGGCAGACCCAGGGTTCAATGCTTAAGAGCACACCAACAAATCCCTAACTATCGACCCTTTCGGCAATAACTGTGAAGCAGATGAAGTCTCACCCAAGGTAGAGGTAGGGGTGGTTGTTGGACTTAGGTGTTTGCAACCTTAGCTGGGACACATGTCTGTGATTATCTTGCTTACAACGCACTTAGCATCAGTTATTTCCTAACATACATTCATTAATACACTTCGCAGAAAGCACAGAGCACCGCAGTAATTACTCTGATCTAGCACTTAGCAATGATAAACAAGTTATACCCAATAGATTAAACACTTAGCATATTATGTATCATATATAGCATGCATTCATATCTCGTAAGCACAAAGAATCAATAGATCTATCTAAACATATCATAGCACTTAGCAAGAGAGAGACAAGCACATCAGCATAATACACAAAGTTACTATGGTTCACCCCCACCCTGGGGCTACATCCACAAAGTCTTATTTATATTATCATGGTCAAGAAGTTACATCACGAATCTTCAATGACCCTTACTTCACACGGGGCAGAGGATCTGCGTAGCTCACTAGATCACTCTTTCTTGCACTCAGCACAAAGCCTTCTACAGTCTCTCCCAGAGACTCTCACTCAGCTCTGCAAGACTTACACAAAATGCACAGAGCCTTACGATACTTGATCACACAGATCTTGCTACTAGCACTAAGCCTTTAGGATCCGACCCCTCATAGAACAAGATATCTACGCAGCTCGCTAGATCCTCTTTCCCTAGGTAGATCCAAGCACTAAGCCTTCTCACACTCTGTGCACTCAGCACTTATTACAGCATGCACAGAGCTCTTACAGTCACACAGACTTCTGATCACATAGATCCAACTTATGCACTAAGTGATTGACTAGACAGGCCCTCCTTTCTTACATGGCCTAGACCTCTATTTATACATAGAAAAAGGCCTAAACAAGGTCTGACATCCCTTTCCCATTCCCAAAAAAACCCAAAAAGGTTCCACAAAAGGTGGCAAGATCCCATGATCTCCGCTTCTCTATGCACTCTGTCTTCGATAGGTAGTCAAAGTACCAAACGGTCAACTATGACCAAGTATTCCTCAAAATTTGGTCGAGGGCCAACACACTCATGGCTCAAGAAAAATACTTCTTCAAAAAGTGCCCATTAACAGGGACACCAAAAAATTCAAAATCCTCCAAGTTCTGCAATTTATAAGTATTATTTTGAAAAACTTCAGAAATATTGAAAGGCCTAATCCACAAGGCTTTGAATTTATCATGTTTGCCTTTGTGTTGTTTGGGTGCATCCCACTAGAGCACCAGATCTCCCAACTGAAAATCTTAATTGCTTACCTTCTTTTCAAAGGCTTTGTTGATCTTTTGCCGATGGTTTTGTGCTTTATCAAGGAGTTGCCCCCTAGTCTGATGTACTTCTACTAGTTGTTGTATCCTTCTGACCATATCATCTGGTTCTCCTTGTTGATCCTAAAGTAACTTTTCCATAGGAAAGGAAATTTGAGTAGGAAAAATAGCTTCAATCCCATATACAAGTTGAAAGTTGGGAAATACCAAGTGGTCTATTTGTAGAAACTCTATCATCCCATAAGGAAAATTTTATCTTTGAGTCCCATGATTTCTTGTTGTCCTCCAGTAACTTCTTGATCATCTTTACAAGGCTCTTGTTAGAAGACTCTGCTAAACCATTTCCTTGGGGGTAGTAAGGAGTAGAATGGACTAATGAAATCCCATACTTCTCACAAAACTTCACCAAAGGAAAAGATTTGAGATATTGCTTTCCTAAAAAAATTTGACATTTGTCACAGGCTCTAATATTTTCACAAACATCAATAAAAAAGCTAGGCCTAAAATACCCATATCTAAGGATCTTATATGTTGTGGTTCTCCAAAAGTGATGACCACCACACAAGTTGTCATGAAAGTCAGTCATTGTCTTTTGAGCCTCCTATGGATCTAGACATCTCAAGAGAACCCCTAGAGGATATTTCCAATATAATATGTGATCAATGATACAATATATGATTTCCTTTAGCTTCAAATATCTTACATTGTTCTTCTCCAAACCATCAGGAGGTTGCAACTTTTGTAGAAAATAAATGATGTATTTGTACCAAGTGCATTATGCCAAGTTGGGACTGATATCAGAGATTTTGACAAAAATCTTAGTTTGCTTATTTTCATAGTTTAGGTTCATGAAATTAACCCCCAGTTCTTTACAATTTGATTTAGCCAGTAATCTAGCTAAACCTTGGCCTTTGACAAACTTAGTAGAATTGATTTCAAGGTCAAACTACAAAATTTTGGCAATCCACTTACCCCTCTTTCCATCAATGTCGGGTTGGATAAGTATTTCTTTTACAGAGGTTGTTGGGACATAGGAAATAATATTGGAATGAAGAATGTATAATCTAAAGGATTTGAGGGATATAACCAAAGAATGATCCTTATTTTCCATAATATCATACCTCATATCTGTATCCCTCAATGCCCTGCAGAAAAAGGAAATTGGTTGTTCCAACCCCTCTGTGTTTTTCTGAAGAAGAACAACCAATGTGTCATAAGAGGAAAAAGAAAATATCAGAAATTCCTTTGAATAATTAGGGCTGATGAGAACAGGTGCTTTAGTCAATGATTTTTTTATTTGGTCAAAATAATCTCAAGCTTAAACAACCCATTTCACCTCATTCCCCTTTCTAATCATAAATCTAATGTACTTAACCAATTCAGCAAAGTTAGAGATGAATCTTCTCATAAAATTTATTTTACCCAAGAAAGACTAAACTTCCTTCTTAGATCTACGAAGAGATAGAGTCTGGATGGCCTCTACTCTACTTGTATCAATCCTTATTGTTGGCATGGGGTTAGACCCAGGGTTCAACGTTACAATAACACACCAACAAAACCCTAACAACTGACCCTTTTGGAAACACCCGCGAAGCAGATGAAGCCTCACCTGAGGTAGAGGCAGGGGTGGTTATAGGACTTAGATATCTGCAACCTTAGTTGGGACACAGATATGTGATTCTAACACTTAACAGAGAACTTAACAGGGAAAATTCATCAATATTCAGTTCTTACTTACAACATAGTAAACCCTAATCATAGTACAATGCAGTGGTCAACTAGATCTGGAATCTAGCAACACTTAGCATGATGGAACATATCAGATCTAGCAGGTTCAAGCAGTAAGAACATTCATATAAGTCAGATATAGCAGGTTCAAGCAGTAAGAAAATTCATATAAGTCAGATCTAGCAGGTTCAAGCAGTAAGAACATTCATATAAGTCAGATCTAACATCCATATACACCATTAGCATAAAGCATAAATAGATCTATCTATCTATATCAAATCACTTAGAAAGTAAAGAAATAAATACATCAACACATTGCACAAAGTAGAGAAACACAACATATACGTGGTTCACCCCCCCCCATGGGGCTACATCCACCAATGCTTCTTCTTCATTAGCTTCTTCAATAGGTTACATGCACAGAGACTCAAAAACCCTACTCCACATAGGATATGATATATGCGCAGCTCGCTAGATCCTCCTTCCCCCAGTAGATCTAATCACATATCCTTCCACAGCCTCTTACAATGACTTGCACTTATCTCTGCAAGTCGCACACAATATGCATAGAGAACTTACAATATTGATCACACAGATCCAAATTTATCACTTAGCTATTCCTTATGACTTCTCTATTTCTATACATACTTTACAAAATAGGCCTAAACATGGGTAGACCCATGCACCAACATCCCATACCCGTTACATAATCCCAAATCCCAAAAAGGGCCCAAAAAGGGGCCGAGATCCTGCGATCTCTGCTTCATCTTGTGCTCCTCTTTTGACAAGTTGTCAAAGTCCCAAAATAGGTCAAACTTGACCAAGGATATCACAAAACTTGGTCAAGGTCCAACAACCCCCCAACAGTCACCTGTGATGCATCCCGAGTCACTCTGATCTGGGAAGTTCTGCTTCAAAATCCTCGAGTGTAGCTCGAGATTCTGTACCTTGGCCTCTTGTTCAGTGAACTCTTGGATGGATGGATCGTTGACAGGTCCCTCCAGGAACTGTTTGACTATACTGATAACCTGCTCTAGTTTTTCTCCTCGGCCTTCGACCTCTGTGAACAATTGATAAGACTTGTCTTGTATAGGTTGGAGCCTTTGATTTACTTCCATAACTCTTCTCTGGATAGTGTGGATCTGTTGTTGGGCAATGCGCTACTCTTGAGAGCACTTCATTATTTCCACAAATGACAGGGGCTTCAGCTGGGCTTGTATCGTTTTGGCCTGATACTTCGCCTCTTGGAGCTACGAATCTAGTGCCTTCAGATCTATATTCTCAGTGAGTTGTTCATATGTCTGGTCACTATGATCAGTAAGTTTCTTACATTCCATAGGAAGGGATTTTATTCTCTCAACTGCGCTTCGAGCAGTTGCTTCTCTTTGATCCCTTACATCCTGTGGGGTCTCGGGCACTGCGCGGAGATATAAGTCCGCGATGCATTATTGTATCTATTGGATAACTTATGTGACTTGATCTACTTGTTGTGTGACTCGATCCTATGCCTTTATTTCTATGACTGTCACAGAGCGAATTTCTCTGCTGACCACTTCTTTCACTTCAAGTTTCTCTGCGAGAAACTATTCTTTTCCTTGTTGTAGTTGTGATTTTTCTTCATCAAAATTTGCTTGGAGAGCAATATTTTCCTGTTTTGCAACTCGATGTTGCTCTACAAGTACTCCTTGCACTTGCATCAAATCTTGGGTGGCTTGTTCTGTTACCTCTTGTGCTCGTTGAAGGCGAGCTTCGACTATCTCAGTTAGTCGGTGGAGTTGGGCTGGCTCATCTCCCAACTCTGGTTCTCTTGATGGCAGAGGCGCAGTGGAGACTGTGCGACTGGGCTGAATAGCCTGTTGTACTCCTCAGATTTTGAATTCAATCCTATCATACATTTCCTCTTGCTTCACTCCCTGTTTCTTTTCTATCTCCAGTGAAGCATCGTTCAGGGCTGCTATGATGAAGTCAAAATCATTGGAGGTGAGGACAGTCTTCATCTTGGTCATGGTGGATTTCGATTTCTTCTGGGAAGAAGGTTTTTGGGGGGAAACCTTCCTCTTCTTCAAGGGGTCAACCTTGTCTCTGGGCGGTGTTACTTCTCTTTGTCTCTATTCATCTTCTACTTCATCATCACCCCCTCAGTCATGTGACATGGACATGGTCTTCATTGAGGTGTTGCTTAAGTTTTGGACCTCCTCAGTCTTCTTCTATCAGTTGGTTCTAGGTTTATTCTGCTCTTGATGAATGTCTTCTGGGCTGTCAATATCAGATATCTCTGTGGGGTTGGCAGGGATAAGGAAGTCAACAGACCACTCCTTGGTGATCTCATCAAGGTATTCTTCTGTAATCTTATAATAAGACTGGAGCTTCTCTTGGTGTTCATATGCTCGCGCTGTAATGTAGATGAAGTGTCAATCTACATTGAACTTCATTAGTGTTCAGAACCTCTATAATGTGTTCAGAGTCATGCGAGGCTCGAATTCAATGGCTCGCTTTAGTTGGAGGTAGTATGTATGAAAAACAACATTTGATTTCCACTGTTTATTCAAATCAGTTGAATACCACAGGGTAGTGAACTTCATGACAAGAAGTTAGAACGGCTCTATGTCGAGGAAGGTCACTCCTTCTGGCATCTCCTAGGCAATAAATGCAATGAGAACCAAGATCCATCTGAAATGAAATTCATAACCCTGATCCTATGCTTCTCGACAATCTAGTTCCAACTGGTTAACTAGTTGCTTTGCCCAGTTCATCTGTAGGCCTTCCACGCACTTCCTTGTGAGGTCAATGACAAATCCGGTGACCTACGTAGGTCAGTTCTTCCTTACTAATTTTCCAGCTATCAATTGACATGCTAGGCGCATTGCACCACTCTGGATGGAAGCTACCTTGTAGCCTCTTGTTCCCTTCTCAACGTCGCTATATGTGCTAGTGCGTGATCTATGGATTTTCCTGGATAAAATTATTGCGGGTCGGGTCCTTTCATACTCAGGCCTATAATCCTGTGGATTAGCATTGGGTCAATTGTAATGCGACAGTATGGACATAAGTATCCTCCATGGTAATACGAAAGTAGCATCTTGACACATGCATTGACTTCCTGGTGTCATCCGAAGTGTGGGATCTTCATGACATTCAGCAGGGTGGACTACGCAAGGTCCATCATCCACGACTGAGGGATGATTTTCGAGTTCTTCCATTTTTTCTAGTTAGGTACTTGTATGGGGCGAGCATACCATAGATATTTTGATATCTGAGGTTGAAGTCGTTGAACTTCAACGTTGTGATATTATCCTTCTCTACTCGAACTATGCTTATCCCCTTTGAGAGGTACATAATGACCATAGTGTACTCAACTTCTCTTGGCACACTATCATGATTCACTGCACCAACTAGAGGCGGGATGTAATCGGGCAATATGGATGGAATAAAATTTTCATTTACTAGGTCATCTTTATGCTTGTTTCTCTTCTCTGCTAATGTTCAGGATGGCCTTGATCCACGAGCAGACGATAGAGAGGCTTGTATTCCTCTCTTCAATGATGCTTGTACACTTGTAGACATCGACATGACTCTTTCAATCATGAGATCAATCAGAACTTCTTCGACAACTCTCTCTGCAGCATTGAAATCATCCTAAAAACACGTTCAGGGTTGGAAATCTTCGAGTTCGAGGAGTAACTTAGACACTGTAATAGGATAGAAGGCAATAGTGCAATGATCATTGTGTAAAATCAACAAGCCTGCGGGCTCTGATTCACGGATAGCAAAAGTGTTCTCGGTGCATGGCGCGACAGGATAAATAGACAACTTGGCAACAGATTGCTTGCAATGGTCGAGAAGCCTTCATTAAATATGTTATGTCCATTATGGCACGATCCAATAGTCTGGTGGCGAACCATAAATGTCTTTCTACCCATTCGGAGGGTCGGACGAACAGCTATATTGGTCCCAAAAACTATATTTCTTCACCATGGCGAAGTGCCATGTGACGTTGCTCTGTTATCCCGGTGAAGATCCAATTTTTCAACTTTTCCTTCTGTGAAGTTCCCTCTAGAACCTTTTATAACTTGTCGATCTTATCTCTCTTATTACTTAGCTTTCTATATTTCTTTCTCGTGATCGTCATCTTGGTATGCCTTTTTTCCATTTTGATGCTTATCTTCTTTTGGCATAGTTACTTCACATTGTTGAGATTATTTCCTAAGAGTCGAGGATGGTACTTCTTCTTTAGCTGGAATAGGTACTTCAATCTTCTGTGGGTCTTCTAGTGTTATTGCAACTTCGACATCTAGGTCTCTGGTGTTAGATAGCTTCGATCTATTCTCTTCTTCTTCAATCAAGTGTACGATCCTTCTAGTCATGAAATATTTTAACTCTTTCTTCTTATGCTCTAAAACTTCTTCTTCTTCTTTCCTTTTGGCCTGATTTCTTTCAATCCAAGGTTTTCCTAGTAACAAGGTAAATGGGGCATTGTTCTCAATAAATTTAATAATCTCAAAATCTTCCTTTGTCGAAGTTCCATTGGCATTCATAGATATCTGGGTGATCTTTCCACATAGGTTTATCATATTTTCTTTGAATATTCCTATTCCTCCCAATGAAGGAGTCATAGTAGGTTTCCCTAAAAGTTCCCAAGTTCTTTCTATCATGATATTCACCTGTGTTTCCTCATCCAGAACATAGTCAATGTCGAAGTCTCCTATTCTTTCTTCAAAGCATTCTTTTTCTTTTAAGACCTCTGATAAACTGACATGTCGGTGATCCGTCAAGGTTTCTTTCATTTGTAGCAGTACTTTCTCTGATTCTTTCTGGGGTTCTGCTATTTCTGGATTTTCCTTAGGGTTTTCTTGTCTCATGTTCATTCCTTCAAGCTTAGCAATCATTCTAGTGAAATCCAATACTTCATGGTCCATAGCTTTGCAACAAATACAACTAGGTTGTCTCCCAGGGCATTCCTTAGCAAGAAGTCCCAGTTTTCTGCAACTATAACAGAGGTTTAATCCCCTCTTTCTTTTAAATTATTCCCATCTCTTTCTATGCTACACGTCAGGGTCATAGTAGCTAACCTACAAACGTTTGTTTCTAGGATCCTGCATCCACTTGTTAGTCCAAACATTCTTTCTATGCATAGGTATAACATATTTTTCACTATTCTTATCAGATCTACATATATCAAATCTTCTTTCATCTAGTAATGCCCTAGTTTTCAAGCTAGGGTAGAATCTATCAAACATACCTAGATCCATACTTTTGAAACAAAAATTTCCACTTATCTTACTTCTACAGAGAACAAAGATTTCATATCTAGAACTTTTCAATATTCTTACCTTTATCAAAGCACAGATCTTACAGATCTTACCTCTTTTATTGAAGCATTCTCACTTTTACCTTTATCAGAGTACAAAGCTTCCAGATCTTACCTATTTTAATCATATCTGGATTCTTTTCTTTAACACATATCTTCACAGATCGAGTAGAATACTACACACTTAGAGTGACAGATCTATGCACAGATCTTTCACAATTCCAGGTCATATCTTTGCAAAAGTCTTCTTCTTCCTCAATTCCCAGCAATCACAGTTTTGATCTGGGAAAGGTAACCATTTGTTGGCACGGGGGTAGACCCAGGGTTCAATTCTACAACAACACGCCAAAAAAACCCTAACTACCAAACCTTTTGGCAACACGTACAAAATAGATGAAGTCTCACCCTAGGTAGAGGCAGGGGTGGTTGCAGGACTCAGATGTCTACAACCTTAGCTGGGACATAGATCTATGATTATAACACTTAACAGAGAACTTAGCAGCAACAATTCATCAATATTCAGTTCTTAGTTACAGCATAGTAAGCCCTAATCACAGTATAGTGCAGTGGTCAACCAAATATGGCATCTAGCAGCACTTAGAACAATGAAGTAGATCACATCTAGCAGGCTCAAGCACTAAGCACATTCATATAAGTCAGATCTAACATCCATATACACCATTAACACAAAGCATAAACAAATCTATCTATCTATATCAAAGCACTTATCAAGTAAAGACATAAACATATCAACACATTACACAAAGAATAGCAAAACAACATATATGTGGTTCACCCCCACCCTCGGGCTATGTCCACCAACTCTTCTTCTTTATTAGCTTTTCAATAGGTTACATGCACAGAGCGTCAAAAACCCTACTCTACATAGGACAGGAGATCTGCACAACTCGCTAGATCCTCCTTCCCCAAGTAGATCTAAGGACACAACCTTCCATAGCCTCTTACAATGACTTGCACTTAGCTCTACAAGTCTCACACGGTATGCACATATCACTTACAATCTTGATCACACAAATCCAACTTTAGCACTTAGCTATTCCTTATGAATTCTCTGTTTCTATATATACTTTACAAAATATGCCTAAACATGGGTAAACCCATGAGCCGGCATCCCATACCCGTTACATAATCCCAAATCCCAAAAAGGGGCCAAGATCCCGCAATCTCTACTTTGTCTTGCGCTCCTCCTTCGACAGGTTGTCGAAGTCCCAAAATAGGTTAAACTTAACCAAGGATATCCCAAAAATTGGTCAAGGGCCAACACTTACCCCTTCTTTTGATACAATGTGTCCCAAAAACTTGCCTTGTTTCATAGCAAATAAAGACTTCTTAGGATTGAGAGAGAGCCCAAAATTTCTACACTTAAGGAAGAAATTTTTCAAATGATGATAATGTTCTTTATCAAATATTGAGAACACTATAATTTCATCCAACTATATGACCACAAATTTGTCCTTCTCCCCAATAAAGGAAATATTCATTGCTCGTTGAAAGGTTTCTCCTGCATTCATTAGTCCAAAGGGAATTTTAGCATACATGAATGTGCCCCAAGGAGTAGTGAAGTTTTTATTCTCTCTATCTTTAGGTAGGATAGATATTTGATTGTAGCCTAAGAAGCCATCAATCATAGACATCCTTGATGAGCCAGTCACCCTCTGCAAAACATGCTTCATCTTTGGCAAGGGTAATTATCTTTCTTGGAGCTTCTATTCAAATTTTTGAAATCAACACAAAGTCTTATTTCACCATTTTTCTTCCTCACATGAACCAATTTGGACACCCACTCAGAGTACCTTAAAGGTATGATGATCTTGGCATCAAGTAGCTTCTTAACTTCCTTTTCCATAATAGGCAGTAACATGGGATTTATCGGTCTAAGTTTTTGCCTAAATGGATTGGTATCCTCTTTCAAAAGAATCTTATGTTCAATGATGCTTGTGTCATAATTTTGTAGATATTCATATTTCCAGGTAAATAAATCAGAAAACTCCTTCAAAATTTTAACATACTCATCCCTTTGCTCTTTTGATAAACTACTAGAAAATTTTACATGTTTTGGATTTTCCTCTATATCTATATTGAATTTTGTCACATCATCCTCTTCACTTGAACCTTTAAACTTCAATGCAACATTATTTATGTCAAATAATCTCTCCAAATGAAGTAATCCTTTTGGAATATGGTTACTGGGAAATTGAACAATCTGGTGGTCTACAATTTCATTGAGGAAAATATTAGCATGATGACTTTTGGTATCATCATGATCTTGATCAATATGAAGAGAAAAAAAACTCTTCCACAGTTTCCAGAAATATTTTGATCTCAAGATCATCCTCAAAGACCTTCCAATGTTTGACATTTTTTAGGTATATATGGTTTATACTTCACTTCCACATTATATTTGATCTTTGGGGGTAAAGGAATTTTAAAATTACTTGCAGAAAAAGCCAAAGAATCTGCCATAGTATTTTCTTTTCTTGGAACAAAAGAGATATTAAAAGCTGAGAAGAAATTATTAACAAGATCCCAAATTTCATTTTTGTAATTCCTTAACCTGGGGTGTTTAGATAGATATAGATTTTTAACTTGATGTACAATTAGTTCAGCATCTCTAAACACTGCTAACTCTTCAATCTTCATATCTTTATCTTTAGCAACCCTAAAACCCAAAACAAGAGCCTCATATTCTGCTACATTATTTGTGGTTTCAAATTCTATTTTATAAGAAAAAGATATGATTTCTTGGGTTGGGGAAATAAAGACCACTCCAGCACTAGCACCTTCTTTAGAAGAGGCTTCATCAAAAAAATCTTCCATACAGGGGTATTTTGAGGAGGAACCTCACAAGTTTTAATAACCTCACAAATTTTAATAGGTTGTTTATTGATTTACATAGGTGATTGAGGAGCATCGATGAGATGAAAAATATTGGATTCTAAATTAGTATCAACTGAAAAAATGGGGTGGTTTGTCAGATTAGCTTCATCACTGATGATGTAAGCTAGTTTTTCTTCCCTATAAAGCCTTATGTGCTCTCCTACAAATACAGGAATGGTGGCATATGAAATTTCCATATGCAAAGTTCCCCCTAGTCTCTTAATCCAAGATATTGACAAGAGCATACCAAAATTAGGGGGTACATCAGCCACCACAATATCCATTACCACACTCTTCATGGGCAATTGAAACAAGGTAACAACTAGTTCTTTGATTACCCCAAGGCACTTCACTTTTCTGGAGTCAAAAGAGTATAGGTCATGATAAGTTTTTGTAATTTCCAGACCTAGCTCATCCATGACAGTTTTGGGCATAAGGTTATGAGATGCACCTGAGTCCATCAAGAAGTTGTGTAAAACTTTATCATGGATATTCAACGATGTGGAATGGAGGAGAAGATTCATCCCTATCTTCTACCAAAGGTCCCAATATGAATGTTGGTTTTTCAACTTGAAGGTTCACTAAGTTTGTGGAATTAGTGGAAGACTCAGGTTGCAGAATCTTGGAAATATATTTTTTAAACTCTTCATTTTTAATCAGCTCTAAAAATGGCACTGGAATTTTTATCTTTTGAAGAGGGAGATTTCAAAATCTCCTTAATTTCTGGGATAGGGGTCTTAATCATTGTTTGAGGGTTTTGTTCCTCTTTTTCTTTGCTGCAAGAAACCACAACATTTGTAGAATTTTATGTTTTATTGGGTTGATCTTATGTGTTAGTCTTCCCCTCCTTGTGTTTTGACCTTAAGTTGTATTTATTTGGATTTTCATTGGTTTTTCCCCTTTTACTCAATTCATTCAATTGTTTGTCCATAAGAGACTCTTCATATGCATATTGAGTTAAATGAGGGGACAGAGAGGTATCACCCACACAATGAATTTTTGGATTAGTTTAATCATCCTCTCCTAATTTATCATCAACCGGGTTATTTTGGAGAGCGGCTTGTACTTTTTTGATCATCCCTATCCCTATTTCTTTGATCTCTTTGAAGGACCTAAGGGGCATTGTTTGGTCTCCTGAAATTTCCTCTATTATCATCATTCTATGTGTTTCTATAATTATGTTTTCCTTCAAGTTTCATCTTTTCCATTTCAACAGAAAGTGATTTTACCAATTTTGTTAGTTCATCAACTTGAGGATTGACACTAGAGGAATCAAAGGTTGAGGCTTCATCCCTACTTTTTCTCCTATCTCTATGAGATTTTCCCCTAAGCTTGCTAGCTTCCAATATGTTAGATTATACCTCCAATGTTGCCTCTTTCATATGAGATAGAGAGTTATATATTCTTTCTCTCAAAAAGAGGCTAAACTCAGGGTCAAAATCACTGACATAGGTGATCTTGGAAGAATTTTATGTGGGCTTAATTTCTGTGGGGATTTTGTTGTGCATTTCATTAAATATTTTTGAAAAGTCTGAAACAGATTCCCCTTCTTTCCTCTTGAGTGACCCAAACTCTGTGATATAATATAGGGAATCTTTCTTATCTCCCCAATTCATTAGAAAGGCATCATCCAGAGCTTCAATTCTAGCAATAGATCCAAGAGTTAAACACCTAAACCATTTCCTAGCCTCACCATCTAAGCTATGCACAAAAACTCTCATCCACACATCTTCATTCTCAATATTAAGATTGTCATCAAAACTATAAAAGGTTGCAAGGTGTTCCTCTGCAGTTATGTCCTCTTCCCCTGTAAACTTGGGCATGTAATTAAGGTAGTCTCCAATTGGGAGAGAATTCATAGGCTGAGGCAACACAAGAGGGGCATACTTAGCAACTACTATGACATCCATCTTATTTCTAGGAAGGTTATCACTAGCCATTGGATTATAAATTCTAGGAGAACAAGGAGGACATGGAGTCATGATGGGTACAAATACAGTCTTGATTATGTGTATCTTGGGAGAAGAAGGAATGTAGGATGGACAGATTTTAGTTTTCACAAGGAGAGGATGAGTCCCAGAAGAGGATGGTGTAGGTTCCAAGGGAGTTGAGGTTTCTTCCTCTTTTTTCATAGAAATTTTAAGAGAAGGAGGAGATGGAGAACCCAATCTAGGAAAATATTCTAAGCTCTCAAGTCTAAACTAGGTTACAACATCAGGAGAGGCAAGAACTTCAAAACTTTATTCTTTCAATTTGGGAGAAAAAGAAGGGTATTCTATAGGGAAATCTTCAAGATCCAAATTTCTAGAAACTTCAACAGAGGGTAAAAGAGGAGTACTAGATATAGTTATTGTTGTATTAAAAGTGGAATCAGGAAAATGACTAGAAGTACTCGGTACATCAGTTAAAAATTCTTCTTGAGAAGATTTCCCCTTCTTGATAATATTCTCTGGGTCAACTTTAGGTGTAGGCAGAGGTAGATGTGGAGTAAACCTTGTGTGTCTGCCTTTGGGAGCCACAACTGAAACAGTGGAGTCGCTAGGTGAAAATTGTAGTCTTCAATGTACTGACTTCTAATTCACCTTCAGAATCATTATTTCTTCGTTGTTCAATCCCAGGGAAAATTTTTCAATCTATTCCATGGAAACGGTGCCAAGAATGTTAGCAATGAGATTTACCCTCAGAATTCTTAGAGGATAATCTCAATACTGTTGTGAGTGGGAAATCCCTCTATGAACTAGCACTTAGGGTTTAATTATGCATGCAGAAAAGATGTAAATATTTCTACTTTCTATCGTCGTCCCAGACCTAATCCACATTATTCTTTAAGAAAATACATAGTTAAGAAGATCAAGTAAGCATACCTTATTTCATGCGTTTTATGTCGATCCTTCCTCACACTTGATCGCTTTTTGATTGCAACACTCCTCCCAAGGCTGACCTGCATTCACACAAAACAAACAACAAACTCCACATGCATTTGATATATATATTAATGGGTTAGAGATTCAATAAACAAGTATGCAATAAACCATGAAAACCTCATATGGGGGGATGGGAAAAGTATTTCTTTATTATTAACTTCAAAAAATCAACTTACAATGATGAATCTGGCCGCTGCTCCATGAACCTGGTCCTAGGCTCCTCTTCAACTGTCCTCCAACTTCTTTTCTCTATCTTTCTCTTTGCACAAGGAAGGATAAAGGGTTGGGACAAAGGGAATGCACAATTGGGTATAGTTTCTTTACTATGATTCTCCTCTTCCAAATGGGACCCCTAATCCTTCTTGTATAGGCTAGAAGAAGCTAGGTATTTGCTTGAACCCTTGGCCATGCATGGATGGAAGGTTTAGTTAACTCACCCAAAGTTGTGTGTTTTGTCGGTAACTTTCCTTTTTTCATGATTTTGTAGGTACACGCGGGTTGTTTTGGGTCAGCTAGCGTGTACACGCATGCAATAGTAGAGTAGGGTGCGTGGACCTTTATAAAAGAGGTTTTTAAGAAGAGTTGTTCAACAGTGCTTTGGCAAAGAAGGAATCTAAGATGGCCTGATGCCAGGTAAGCATGTTTGGTGGAAATTAGGGTTATAAAAAATGCCCCCTAATGTGTGAGGTCAGAAGAGCATCTGATGGCCAAAATACATTAACAATCTTTACTGATGTGCCGAATAAGTGATCCCAGGGACCATAAATCGGGAGGCGTCATCTGCAAAAATAACAATTGTCTCACCGAGGTGGGCATACCCATGCTCGGGATAAAATAAAATCATGGATACCAATCAAATACACTGTAGATCCATGTCATATAACTATATAAAGTGTAGCCAAGAAAAATACATAGCGGAGCTACATATCGAAATCAAAAAGATATACATGTAGAGTATCCATCTTCTTAGAAGCTAATAAGGCCTGATGACTGGAGATGAGTTCTTCAGAGCTCGAGCAACAACTTCAAAATATTCAAAACTTAGGTAGGAGTGTAATATGAGTGTACGACTTCACTACCCAGAGGTCTTCGACAGCTCGTCGGTCATGGACTAGAGAATCTTAATGATCAAACTGAAGGCTTCATCGATTTCAAACAAAGACTTGACTGGATGTTCAGGATGGTCGGGTATGAGGGCAAGAGACAAACTGCAGAGGGGCCAAATCAGGCTTGGTAAAAACTTCCCTTGGACAACAACATGACAAATGATGAGGCTCAGGCAGCATGGCATTAACATAAGTTTACGAGGTAGGAGGCAACGCAAACTCTCTATATGTTTGGAAGAATAACCAAACAGAGGAGGAAACAACTCTATGTAGTGAGAACAACTTCCTAAGGTCGTATTAAATCCCAGAGTTTGATGAATAAATGGACATATGTGCTTTATCCAAGGGAAACTTATTGTGTTGCCAATAGAGAAAATACTTTTCCCTTCCTGTTTTTGGGGTATATTTATTTTTTTGTCTTTTTCAATGATTTTGGCAAAAAGAATAAAAGAATGTTACATTACAATGGAGGAACGGGTGTTACAAACATACAATTTCAAGGTGTAAGGACAAGACTGATGTTCATAGCAATGACACTCAGGAAAAATCCTTCAGGGGCCAAAGGTGTCAATACGCAAAGGAAAAGTGCTACAAGGCTTGCGTATAAGGTATGCTACAGATGGTTCAATTGAGAGCAACATGGAGCCAACATTTAGACCAAAGATGCAGGTATGCAAACGCGGTTAACAAAACACACAATGGTAATGTCCTTTGATGTAAGTTTAACGAGCCCAGAGAAGGTAAGCTTGGAATTTTTTCATATTTAGAGAGTCTGAAAAAATGTAAAAGGAGACTCCAATAGGGTACCTCTTTCGAAGGTAGTCTAGTCGGTTCAAAAAAGGGGTAAACTAGCACCGACAAGATGTCTATTCAAAACCATTTTAATGAGTGTGATAAAGACAAGATCAATCGGCCATTTTTTCATTTTTATGGAGTCTAAAAAAAAGCTTAACTATGGACTCCGTCAGGAATGTTCTTCTAGACCAGTTTAACAAGTGTGAAAGAATAAGGTCACTCAGCGATCTTTTCAATTTTAGGGAGTCTGAAAAGAGCTTAACTATGGACTCCATGGGGGTTTCTTTTTCGTAAATTTAGTCCCTCAGGCCCAAAAAAGGGTTTAAATGATACCTAAGAGTAATCTTATAGAGAACTAAAGTTCCATAGAGTATACCTTTGTTCGTACAGTTGACCATCTGGACCTAAAAATGGGTAAACTACCATAGGACAGATGTGACTTCAAATTTTAGTTTAACGGGTGTGAAAGGCCACAAGATCACTCGACAATCTTTTCATGTTTAGAGGATCTGAAAAGGGCTTAAAAGAAGACCCGTTATGTCGTTTGGGAGTCCCGAGGGTGAGGTCAAGAGTGAAAAGGAATCATGCAAATGAAGCTCAAACTTGTAATCAAGAAAAACAACAAGGACTCCCGAGCCTACAGTGATTAGAGATAACATGGACACCATAATGCTACCAGGATCTACCTAGGGCATCCATGTTCTGGTAAGCTCTACAACCAACTTGCGACACTTCTAAAGCAACAATGATGGTTCTGTGTCGCAACCTGATGGGATCGATCCTATGGAAAAGGAAAAAAGACAACGAGATACAAAATTCAGGGTCGAAACCTAACCTACATGCTCAAGTTGATCATCTAAAAAATTTCAATGGACCATCAAAAGTTACCCAAAACTCCAAAAACTTGTCCCAAAACCTGATCATACCCCTCCAATACAACTCTTGAGTCACTCTAAATGGTTTTTGTTTTAAAGAAAATGATAAGGGGGCCAAAAAAGTGACAAAAAGAGGCCAAAAAGTCTATAAATAGAAGCTGACAGCTCATTATCACCATTGCTAATTTGGAAATTGACTCTGGAGCCAAAAAAAAAACCTTTGATAAAAGTGGTGATTCTGGGAGATATAGTGGATGAAATGACCATCTGTCTAGACCAAGTAAGTACAAACTCTCTTATCTTGCAATTTAAATCTTTATTTTTTCTTTGGCTTCCATGTTTTGGGGGGGCGTCGACCTTCAAAAGGTCGGCCCTAGGTCCACGTGGGTTGTCTTAGGATAGGCCGTGTGTACATTTGGGCAGAGTAAAAACTGCATGCATGTACATGCGACTGTCAGCATTACAGCCCGTATGGACCCCCTTATTGAATGAAAAAAGTTTAAAAAACAAGGGTTAACCCTCCTGAACCTTAGTGTTTTGTAGGATGTATTTTCACTGGAGAGAAAGAGAGCATGAGGAGGTTAGTGAGTTGGTTGGGGAATACCCCAATGCTGTGGCTGCCTTGATGCAATGTGGGATTCTCAAGTTCTTCTTATGTCCTTTTATGCAGGCACAACCTAGGCTATTGAATGCCTTGGTTGATTATTGGAATCCAGATGTAGAGGCATTTATGTTATAAGGGAAGTCACTGATGCCCACGACATAGGATATATATTTTTTGACTGGCCTCTCTAGGAGAGGGGAAGCAGTCAACTTCCAGACATTTCCTTCGGGGCCACATAACATAGAAGAATTGATAGGACTTTATTGTGAGGCTGGTACAGACCGCTCGAGATCACAGGTGCCCATAAGAAATATTACTGACTTAGCACTGCAGTCGATTGTGTTGCTTATTGGGAAAATCACTGGTTCTATGACTCTACATCAGGCGTCATGTGCACAGATGAACTGTGCAGTCTAGTGCTTAAATGCAAAAATATTTGACTGGAGCACCATGTTGCTAGATTGTATGAAGAGGCAGTTGATAGATTGTCGGTCGTGGATGCATAAGAAATTCAGCTTCGGGACCATTCTATGCTCTTTCTTTTTTGAAAGAGTTCTAAGCTTCAATCCTCGAGTAGTGGTACGAGGACATCGAGCCTCTCTTCCTGCAGTTTGTAGATGGGCAGTGTTACAGCCACGACAGGGTGGTGGAAGGACCAATGAGTCCTTCGACGATGATTTCTTCTCTTGGTTGTCGCGACAAATCCCAGTCATAGAGGATTACCCTTATGCTGGGATTGATTTCTCAAGATGTCCTGAGATACCAATACCTCCTAGTGAGGAGCGAGGAGAGATGGGTAAGTTTACATCATTGCTTTGTTGTTGTTTTTTTTGTGAAACATATGTAATTTTTATGTTGTTTTTCTTATATATCATTTTTTTTATACCAGAGTATTTGACAGATATGTGTTTGTTGTATGCACATGTGGGACCAGTGTGACCCGTGGACTATGCGAGGAACAGGCGTCGTCCTTGGCCAGAGGCCGCACCTACCACCGTAGGGGGACCAGCAACAGGAGGAGAGATTCCAATCGGGGAGGCTGAGAGGGTGTTGAGACGAGTCAAGCGAAACTTTACTGTGCTCACTCGCATAGTCCCTATGGTAGAGATTGAGGATTTTCCACCATCTATGCAGCCTCATGTAGTGGGGGCACCACAGACGTGGGTCTGATTGTTTCGGTGTTTGGAAAATGTTGTTGATCAGTACAATAGGGCCCATAGGCCTTGACTTTATTTAGACTTTTCACGTGCCAAGAGCACTACTTGTATATATTTTTTGAGGGCATAAGCCCCATGACTCGTTATTGGTCATATGTTTGAAGCACTTGCATCCACCTATGTACTCTGGTGACTATGATGTTATATACAGATTTTTATGTCTTTTTATCTCTTATGGATCATTTTTGCAAAAAATGTATTTACATGTTTATGTGTATGTCCTTTCATATGTGTGCAAGATGCCAATCTAAAATTTGATTAGCTAGAGTATCTGTAATTTGGTTTAATCTCCTAGGAACATGAAAATATGTAATATAATCAAAGCTTCATTCTAAGAGATGTACCCTAAGGAATCGTCGGTGTAAAGTCAGATCATGAACACGATAGGCTCTATTTAACTGAGACACAACCAACTGAGCATCGAGATAGACCCAGAGATGAGAGATACCAAATGACAAGGCATCATAAAGTAACTCAATAACTGCACTATACTCAGTGACATTATTTTTCGTGTCACCTAAGCATATACCTCCGGAAGATAATAACTAGCCTTGAGGTGAAAAAATTACCCAAGCTATGGAGGCAAGCCTCTGAGTGTGATGGATAGCACCATCTGTGTACCCAATGAACACCTCGGATTCACTTGACATCTGCCACAGTGACAAAAGATACATAAAAAACGACATGTCCATAACACTAAAAGAAACTAGAAAGTAATAGTACAAAGACTATACATATGTTACAAAACGTTACCCATGGTGACCTACCTATGAGTAATAATTCTTGAGGTAGAGTCCATTTCTAGGCTTTGCTAAATCATTCCCTTCAAAGTAAACCAGATGATAAGCGCCCTTTTTTAGAACCTCTTTTATGATGAAAGGTCCGAACCACATGGGTTTGAATTTTCCTGCCCCCAGGGGGTCCTTCTCTTGGTCATAGACTAGGACAAGGTCGCCTTCAATGAAAATCTGAGGATGAACGAACCTATCATACTGACACTTGACTTTATGTTTGTGAGCCTCGTTGGCCAAGGCCGCATCACGATGCTGCTCATTGAGTTGCTCAAGGTATAATAACCACTCTTCAAGTGGAGAAGTGTCTGGCAATAATTGTACTGCCAACTTTAGGGATGATATATGACATTCGATAGGCAAGACTGCTTCCATCCCGTAAATGAGTTGAAAATGTGAGAAACTAGTTGCAGTCTTAACAGACGTTCGGTAAGCCCATAATGTCGAGTATAACATCAAATGCCAATTTGACTTGGCTGAGTTGATCATTCACTGTAGGATGGTCTTAAGAGGTTTCTTCACAACTTCCACCTGACCATTTTCTTGGGGCTAGTATGGTGATGAATGTTCTTGTCGTAATCCAAGATTTGATGTTAACTCGGTCATAATCTAGTTCTGAAAGTGACTACCATGGTCAGTGACAATCTCCCTCAGGATGTCGAACCTTGTTATTATTTGGTTGAATAAAAAGAGAGTTGAAGTCTCTCCATCATCTTTAAACGTCGGCATAGCTTCGAACCACTTCGTGAAGTAGTCTATGGCTACAATGATGTAACGGTGCCCCCTTGATGAAGGAGGGTTGCATGCAGTGTAATCAATCCCCCACTTAGTGAAGGGACCAACTGTGATGACAGGAAACATGGGAGCGGGATGTGCCCTCATCTTCTGAGAGAAGATCTAGCACGGGTGGTACTTCCTGACCGATTCGATACAATCTTTGATTAGTGTCGGCCAGAAGTAACCTGCTCATAGAATCTTTTGGGTTGTTGCCAACCCAGACAAATGACCACCACACACTCTGGTATGGAAATTTTTAAACATGATAACTACTTCTTCGTGAGTGAGACATCGACGTGGGATGCAGTCTACACCTCTACGATACAATGTATCATCAAATATGAGATAATTATTAGCCTGATGGTGTATGCGTTGACACTCATCATAAGAAGCAGAGGTGGGTCACTTCAAAGTCTAAAGATAGATAAGTATATCTCCATACCAAGGATCTGAAGAGGTGATCAAAAACATATCTCCTCTGATAAGCGACTCTTTGGGCACAAAATCACCTGACTCAACTGGAAGTTCCAAAATAAGTTCTGTGAAGACCAATGACTTTTTGGATTTCGCTGAAACGAAATCTAAGTCAAACTCCTAGAGGACAACTATCCATCTACTTATCTTTCTGCCTATTACCCGTCATGTCAACATGTACTAGAATGGATTCATGACAGCAATGATGGTGGTCTTGCAAAATAGAACATAATGATGGAATTGTTGAACAGCATGAACTGCTGCCAACGCAAGTTTTTCGATATGAGAATAATTGAGTTCTGGTACTACGAGGCCTTGGCTCAGGTAATAAATCACATATTTTGAGAATAATTCATCCTCCTGAACTAATACCATGCCAATGGTTGACTCTGCTGCAGCCCGGTATAATAAGAAATATTTGTTATAGGTAGGTGGCCGAAGCAGAGGGCCAATTGTGAGGGCATGTTTCAACGTGTCAAAAGAGCGTTGGGTGGCATCATCCCAATGAAAAGGAACGTCTTTCTTCAGTAAGCACATAAATCCCTTTGTGATTTTGGCATAGTTGGCATTGAAATGTCTTAAAAATTTTGCCTTGCCCTGTAGACTCTGAAGTTGAAAGATTGTGTGTGGGGGAGGCAACTGAATTATTGCCTCAACCTTGAGAGGATCGACCATGATCCCTTTTGTTGATATTATGAAATTTAACAAACGTCCTAATGTTACGCAAAATATGCACTTGTTTGGATTCAAGCGAATCTGGAAGTAGCGAAAACGCTCAAAGATAAGTCGGAGGTGTGTGGGATGATCCATTATCTTATGAGATCGAGATGCTAAATCATCTAAATAGGCCTCGACTATATGCTTGAGGTCATGGAAAGCAAAATACATGGCCTGCTGAAAGGTCGCTCCATCATTTTTGAGACCAAAAGGCATCTTACGATACGCTAATGTACCCCATGGACAGATGAATGTCATTTTGTGCTGGTCTTCGGGTTTGATTTGTATTTGATTATATCCCAAAAAATCGTCCATGAAAGAGAAGGCCTCGCAAGCCGCACATTTATCAATTATCTAGTCGATGAATGGTGTGGGAAAATTATCTTTAGGACAGGCCTTGTTCAAATCATGGAAGTATATACATACATGAATCATGTCTTGTTTTTTATTGACCAGCACGGGGTTTGACACCCATTGGGTCAAATGGATAGGATAGATAAAACCGACTTTTAGCAGTTTCTCAACTTCAACCTTAATGGTTGCTGCTTTCCTAGGGTTAACTGGATGAAGCTTCTGTCGAACAGGCTTGGCATATGGATAAGTTGTGATTTCATGTTCGACTATTTTTGGATCGATGCCTGGAATTTCCTTGTAAGACCAGGAAAAAACGTCGCGGAATTCTTTAAATAGATCTGTGTAGATTTGAATCTCTCTAGGGGAGAAGTCAGCTCCGACGAAAAACATTCTCCATGACGCTAGAGGTTCTGGAGATATTGATCAGTATTGTTTTAGCGATGGTTACCATATTACCCTCATCATAGACCTCGTGTGTAGATAAGGGATTAATATGACAATATCTATCTCTAGTCATAGTCAAGGTGAATTCTTTGACTTTGATTTTGCTTAACTCTGGGAGGAAGTATGATCTGTGATGAAGATCATCCCAGGGTTTGTTCGGACTAGTCATTGCTTCAATTACTACTTCGTCAGAGGGAAATACTAAGTCTAATGAATCAGTGTTAGCGAGAGAACCTTGGGCCCAAATAGGCTCTAGAAGCAGATCTAACTCTTGTGGAGGAGTTAGATCTGTGTTGGCTAAAGCTTGATGGACTAAATAGTACGCTACTTCAGCTGCGGACAAGGGCATGGACATGCCCGAGTGCCTTGTTCCCTCCATCGTGGTTGATGGGGAATGAAGTATCCATGGATCGGTGAAGTAAGTCATGTGAAACGACAAAAATTGGAAAATCTCAACCTTATGGTGGTCGGATATGAACTTGACATCACCTTGAGGGGTTGGGTAATCGAAGGTACCCATCAAAGATGGGCATAGACCAACCCCTACATTGACTATGCCTGGTTGAGGATTATCAATCATCGGGACCGCGAACACCCCCAATGAAGGGTTAGGTCTGGAGAAAGACAATTGATCAAAGGTCACAATCTAGTCATCGTGTGGAAACAACAAGACCCGAAAAACTGTAGCAACCACTGGTTGCATGGCATAAGTCCAACTCCTTCCTAACAAGAGATTGTAGTCGAGAGACGCATCGACTACTTCTACCTCAACACACATGGTCTTCCCTCCTAACTGCATGGGGAAAGAGGGAATGATACCATGTGGTCGGAATGAATGACCGTCGAAATCAGTGAGAAGAGTAGGCAACAGAGACAAAATAGGTTGGCCAATGGCCTTCCAACATGCCAACAACATAACACATGTCGAGGCACCCTCATCCACCACCGTGTGGAAAATATTTTGAGTAAAAGATTTCGTGGGGTGAGCCACTACTATCTGAAACACTACGTGGTAAGGCAGACGAGGTTTTAAGTCAGTTGTATCTAGCATGATGGTACCCGGATTACAAGTCTCGGTATATACTAAAGTGGTTAACAAAGCTTTCCTCTAAGAAGGGCATATTTGGAGGACCTCCAAAGCGGACATCGCACAAGGGGTTTGAGACAAATCCTCCACCACATAATAGTTCTGGGCGGCCCTTGCATTTGGGTTGTGAGAAGCTTTTTTGAACACTTCTTTTGAGATGTGTGTCATTGTTTCACCCAAAGTCTTCTCAATCTGTAGAGGAAGAGATGGGAGTTCGACTTCTTTTCCCTTCTCAGAAGTTCTTGGTTTACTATAGTCATGTGCTCTAGTTGATATAAAAGCACCACCCTTCATCATGTATACATTTGCAGATGCAGGATTCTTCGAAGACGGAGAGGGTCCTTGACTGCCCCCTTCCGCGCTTGTAGAGGCTTGGGTTAGGTTTTTCCCATGCTAAAATGGATTGGTTAATAGAGCAGGTTGTTGATGTGTCACAAACTTTTGGACCTCTACAAGATGAGGACATTGGTGGTTCGGGTGGTCTTCCGTGCACAGGTTGCACAGATACCTCGCCTTCCATTTCTCAGTGTTGTCACTGCCAGCATTATCAGTGGGTTTCTTATCCCCCTTACCCTTCTTTCGTTGTTTTTTATTTCCTTCAGGTTGCTAGGTGGCCTTTGGATTTTTCAATTTCACTATGTGTACATTCGACATTTTAGTAGGGGAAGTAGCCAAAACAGTAGTTTGGCTGGCCACTGTGTGTTGTATAGATGATTCCTACAATTTCTTTGTCAATTGCTCAGCGAGCTTTGTTTGTGCTGAACCAACAATACCATTGGCATGTGGTCCATCTCTCTGTCTAGTTTTATCAAGTATTGAGAGTGGCGCATCTGGCAAGATCTCGTATAATAAACCGGACTGAGAATAGATGAGCTCAAGCTGTTGAGCTCTCATGATGGCATCTTCCTCGGAAAACACTCCTCATGTTTCGACATCTTTGGATAACTGCGGGACCAAAGAATTAAGAAACCACTCAAGTAGGAATGTTGGTGGTACTAGCACCTTAATTAAACTCTTCCAGCATCTCAATTCTCAGATGTGATCAGAGATATGGTCTACTTTTGTCTATGCGAAATTGGCCAGCAATTTTGTGCCAGCATCGTATCTCATAGGTAATTGGAAATGGTTTAGGAAGGCCATTGCCAATTCACCGAAGGAAGATTATCTTGAGTGGTTGAGCTCAATGTACCATTTTGTGGCACTCCCAATCAGAGTACATTGAAACAATCGCAACTGTACGGTGTCATCTTTCAACGAGTTAGATGAGAACCAAAGGTGGAATGTAGTCACATGATCTCCTGGATCTTCATTTGTCTTGGCTTCGAACTTTGGTATGTCCGAAGGCAACTTCATCAGCATAGGGGGCCAATGCGGATCGTGACAGATAGGGTCATTCAACAACCTTGTCAAGTTTGGCAAATGCAAGGTTGTCAAGAAAGGTATTTTGGGTTGTTGGTGATAACCTGGAAAAAAGGGACTTGAAGTTTGACTGGCACCAGGTTGCTAGGAAAATTTTGGTTGTTGGCTTGGGTTCTGGTAAAAACCATGTCCATGACCAGTGTATGGATTCTGCGTGTGAGGAGACATCATCGACTGATTCCCAAAATAGGACGTAGATGGATGGGCGTGCATTACATTAAAAGGACTTTGGGAAGGGTTTCCCCATGTCGATCACATGGGGATAGGCATAGTACCTTGTCCAGGGTTCCATTGATTGTGGAAAGAATTTCCCCAAATCGACATTCCTAACAAGTGAACAGATCCCTGCCAAGAATTCCAAGGCCCTGATGTGGAAGAAGTTCCTGGGTTTTCCCCTTGTGCAGGAATAGTACCCTACATAGGAATAGGTTGTCTGAAACTGGGTTTGCCCCTAGTTAGGAAAGCAGCTGACGAGAAGACATTGATACCAAATGCATCGAACAAAGAAAACGGTGTCAAACCTACCGACATATTATGCGAAGGTGGTCCTTGACTCCCTGCTCCAAATAAACTATGGTGTGCATGTGGCCGGGCAGATTGTTGATGCGTGCCACTTAGCAAAGGGGATGAAGGAGGTATATGACCTCCCCCATAAGGGAAAGTGTTAAAAGGATCTGAATTTCCCCCCATGTGGCCTTTAGAGCTCCCTTCCCCCAGACCTAAATTCCGTGAAGTGGAGTAGGAAAGTACAGGACTTGTACTTGAGCTAGGCATTATGTATGAGAACGAAGGGCCTGTCACACTTGGTGTGAAAGGGGTTGTGGCCGCCGCCATAGACAGGATCAAACCACTGTGTGAGGTAGAGGCAGTTGAGACCATGGTGGCTTAGACCGGTGATGGTGGGTTAGGAGGTGGAAACTCTTCTGTGGTGACAACCGTAGTGGGAATTGAAGAATTCCTAAAGGGAGTGACAACATTTATTTCCATTGCTGCGTGTGACACTGTCTGGCACTCGTAAGGGTGAATCGGTACGATGATGGGTGCCAAAAGATTAGTGGTTGGAGTTTCAGGTGGACCAAGAGCTTTCGCTCCAAAGTCTAAAATGGTTGTTTCCTCCAGATGTTGGTTGGGTACAATTTCTTATGACCCGGTCACTTCAAAAGACCCTTGTTGGTCTATCTTTCGCCTTAGTGGTGGCGGGGGTGGCTCCAGTGTAACCGGTGATAGGCCCAGAAGCCTTCATGATCGATGGAGCTCATGATCCTCCACTCTGTGAGAAGATCAAACACACTCTAGGGCTATCCATTTGTTCAAAAAAAACAACACACACTAAAAAGGTCCCTACAAGATAAAACAAGCAAACACTAAACTAATTGGAAGAACAGTTACAACAACCAACACTAGAGAAACTTACCGGTGCAAATGCAACTCGAACACGGAATCACCCTTTAGGTATAATTTGCAAAGAATGGCCCGATGTCTATCCTAGGTACCGTGGTATACTCCCGCAGTCACCTATGTATGTCCCTAAAAAGATAGGCAACTAGGTTGCCAGCGCGCGAATAGTCACCAGATGGGTACAGTCGAAATTCGGGTAGACCACAATGAGCAGGGTATCGAGCCCAAAACTTGTCAAGGGTATCGAAAGCAATTGGTCTAGAAGACAACTAAGGACCTCGAACGGATTCGAGACCCACGAAGCTCCGTGGCAAATGCAATCGACAGAATCCAAAGACAAGCCCTCTATATGTGTTCTCCACTACGATTGGTCCAGCTTTGGAGGGGTTATCTCCGCTACCTTTCCGCACACAACCTCATGTTTATCCCCTGTGTTAGAGGGGGGTCCCATATAAATTTCATGATACTGGACTTTTACACTCCCTAACTCAGACTCCAATGTTTGATTTTAATGGCCTTGAAGAGTTTCCTCTCCGACCTAATTCAAGGCCCTAACCCTAAACTAGTTGGTTGACCCTACAAACATAAAAAGTCTAATGAATTTTAGATTTAGCATTAATTTTTATGGCTTGTTTTAAGTCAAATGTTATGAAATTGAAACTAGTGATGTTTGAAAGACGAAAGCAAAATAAACAAAAAGCTGGAAACAAAAACCTTTTCTTCACTTAACTCTTAAACAACTTTTCAAACTTAAAATTTTTTCTAAGATCTTTGAACAGCAAACTTGAAGCAGAATTTCACTCGACTATGAGCTACTTATGATCTAAGTAAACTATCAAGAACTTATGAAATCAAATAATTTTCCCTGGTTACTAATGCAAAACAACACTTTTTAACCAAACAAAGAAATAAAAGTTTTTTTTTTTTATTTGAATGCTCACAAAGCAAAAAGGAAAAATATCAACAAGTCAAAACCAAGAAAACTTATGGCCTAAGCGCAGATCGCAAAGAGTCACTTTAAAGATCACACAAAAGCAAATTAAAATCGAACTCTCACACTTGTCTAAAAACCCTATAAAAGAAAACTTTTGAGGAAAACTTCTAAATGAAAAAAGAAATCTATTGCTATGATCAAACCTAAGTTACTGACTGCTATGACAGAGACCCAAACCTGAGAGGTATAACTCTTGTCAACAGAAAGGATGACTACCTCACCTTCAACAAAAATTCTCTCTACAAGCACACTACTGATAGTTCCACAGCAAGCATGTGCACGTGAGCTATGTAAAGTCAGAGCATGTGTAATGCAAGATACCAGATATATAAAATATGCAGAACAGAAATGAAAAGCTAGAAATGACAGAATAATAGTGAAATATCCATCATAATCTTCACAATACACAGAAATGATATATGAAATAGAAACATAAATAGCACTTTGAATCAAATAGCAATGTTCACAGGCCTCTTCGAGGGGGCAACCTCCAGTCGAGCAACGCTCTGTTACAATAATATCCAAGCTAGGGTTTTTCATACCCTCGAC
>JZKD02S1157847.1:34009-63067 GCA_000966675.3 Picea glauca
GGGTTAGGACCTTAACATGTACACACATGCTAGCCTTATATAGGCCGCGTGTATATCTGAAACTCTAAGACAAATAAAAATCCAAGCAAGCCAACCAAGGCAGAAACTACTGGTACTGAGAACCAGAACCTTTTGAAGACTCATACACTTACTTTAATAGAATAAAGAAAACAATTCATGGAAAACTTCATAGAACACACCAATCTAAGGTGAAACCTAAGCTATAGACTGCAAACAACAAAGACTAGAAAGAGTTCCAGAAAACCCCTAAGAAGGACTAATTCTGATAGGGAAGAGAATGACTGCCTCTTTAAAAGAAATTTTCTGGAATCATACACGCGACTGACACTTCCTCAGCTAGTATGTACATGTGTGTTGTGAGAATGCAGTGCACGGGTACACAGGTTTAGACCTTATATAGTCCGCGTGTACCTCTGTGGGTCTCGAAAAAAAAATTACAGTTAAGCAAAGAAACAGAGATAACTAATATGGAAGACCAGAATCTCTCTTAGCTCGGAATTTTGCAGAAACTTTAAAAACAGGAAATGAAACCAGCTCTTAAAAATACCCAAATATATTCCCAGAAACCCTAGACTATCCCCAGTATGGTCACCAATTCTGTTGTGAGTGGGAAATTCCTCTATAGACTAGCACTTAGGGTTTAATTATGCATGCAGAAAAGACGTAAAGATTTCTACTTTCTATCATCATCCCAGACCTAATCCCCATTATTCTTTAAGCAAATACATAGTTAAGAAGATCAAGTAAGCATACCTTATTTTGGGCGTTTGTTGTCGATCCTTCCTCATGCTTGATCGTTTTTTGAATGCATCTCTCTTCCCAAGGCTGACCTACATTCACAAAAAACAAACAACAAACTCCACATGCATTTGATATATAGACTAATGAGTTAGAGATTCAATAAACAAGTATGCAATAAACCATGAAAACCTCATTTGGTGGGATGGGAAAAGTATTTCTTTATTATTAACTTCAAAAAATCAACTTACAATGATGAAGCCGACCACTGCTCCATGAACCTGGTCCTGGGGTCCTCTTCAACTATCCTCCAACTTCTTTTCTCTATCTTTCTCTTTGCACAAGGAAGGCTAAAGGGTTGGGACAAAGGGAATGCGCAATTGGGTATAGTTTCTTTACTATGATTCTCCTCTTCCAAATGGGACCCCTAACCCTTCTTTTATAGGCTAGAAGAAGCTAGGTATTTGGTCAAACCCTCGGCCATGCATGGCCGAAAGGTTTAGTTAACTCACCCAAATCTGTGTGTTTCATCGGCAACTTTCCTTTTTTCGTGCTTTTGTAGGTACACACAGGATGTTTTGGGTCAGCTAGTGTGTACATGCGTGAAGTAATGGAGTAGGGTGTGTGGGCCTTTATAAAAAAGGTTTTTAAGAAGAGTTGTTCAGCAGTGCTTTGGCAAAGAAGGAATCTGAGATGGCCTAATGCCATGTAAGCATGTCTAGTGCAAATTAGGGTTATAACAAGTACCCGTCAAATAGGTTGTAATGGTATATTTATGATAGAGTTTCAAATGGACAAAACTCAGCATAAAAATGCTCAAACACAGAAATTTCTAGGCAATAATTCACAAGAAAGGGAAGTCTTGGATAACTTCAATCAATGATTTAAATAAAAGTGTGAGTAGATGGAATACTTTAATGAGAAGGATGAGATAGTCTACTATTAGTATCATGCCTTACTAGCAAACAAGTGAATAAAAATATCAGACACAAAAGCTTCTTGATCTAAACTTTAAACACTGATAATAATTACAACAACATCACAATCAAGCATACATTGTAACACAACTATAATATCTCAATTGAATCATTCAATGATGAGAAAATCATATTAATAAGGAAGTAAGATAATGGAAAATAAAGTTGAATTCTATTTGGAAAATTGTCTCAGATATCATACATAAAAACCAGAGTCTAGCTCTGTTACATCACAACATTACATAAGGGAGTCTATACTCAACCATTTAAACCTAAAAATGTTTTTCTAATGTTTCATTTATAGTATAAACAATGAGTGACATCATACAATTCAAGTTATATCCTCTAACATAGGATTCTCCCACTTAAAACTGAAAATCTTACATCTATACAAGTGGAAAAAACAAACTGCTAAAAACAGGGAAAATGTTGGCAACCATCCTAACACCATAATATTTTCTTAGTGATGTGTCCCTTGAGCGCATCTCCTTCGTTTCCATGTTCCCACTAGCTCCAACTGACCTCCAAGCCTATGTGTTAAGCTCCATTTTCCACCTGGTGACGGTTGATTCTCTCAAAACACATCAAAACAGGAATTGGAAGTGAACCCTGAAGTGTTGACTGTATCAGCCAGTTTGTAGCAGATTTCGTAGTAAATTCGTAGCGAATTCTGTAGAACCTGCATGTGTAGACTATTTCACAGTAAATTTCATAGAAAGGTTGCATTTTATGTCATTCTAGGTCATTTCACAGCAGATTTCATAGTGACTTTGCAACTTCTGCATGTGTAGATCATTCCACAGTGCATTATGTAGCAGACTTGCAACTTTTCTCTATGTAGATCATTTTGCAGTGCCATGCACTATGAAATGTTCTGTAGTTATCTTTGTTGTGTAGTTTGAGCAAAAAATATCCAAAAACCTTAGCTAAAGGTGTATAAGCATGTAGAAGCCTCCTAAGCAGGTATAATAATGATACTTCCACAAAAACTTCAAAATGAAAGGATGACCAACTTCAAAATTGATGGTCTTTCAGCCACTCCAT
This sequence comes from Picea glauca, assembly GCA_000966675.3. NCBI lineage: Eukaryota > Viridiplantae > Streptophyta > Pinopsida > Pinales > Pinaceae > Picea > Picea glauca. The sequence continues at coordinate 36,790 of JZKD02S1157847.1, forward strand.
TTCATCTCGTTAGTCTAGTAATTCTTCGGGTTGTAGCTTGAGCTAACACATTGAGATTTATTTGAGTTAACTCATCTTTGAAGGGTTGTAACTCCAGCTTGAGCTTTCTGATCTGAGATTGTAAATCATTATTCTGCCTGTATATATTGCAAAGATGCCTATGAAGGGGCAGAAATATCTTTGTTGTAAACATGGATAGATCAATGGTTTTCTTATACATATCCATAAGATCCTTAAGATTTTTCCTCTCAGCCAACCCTTATTCCTTCAGGCGAGAAACCTCCTTTCTAGCATCTCTAAGTTTTATGATCAATCTTTTGAAGGTAGGGTTCTCAGGGAGAGTAGTTATGTCTATGATTTCAATGTGTTTTTCAATAGTCTCCATTTTATTCCTATCCTTCCTCTTGATAGGAGCTTTTGTTATGAATTCTCATTCAACAGTTTCCTTCTTGGTTGATGACCTAGTGAAAGGCCTTCTAGAATTAGTCTCAAATGCAGTAGTAGGTGAGGGGAAGAGTAACATTCTCCATTTTTTGCATGTGGTTTTAGCTGAGGGAATTTCTGCTAATTCAGGGGTTGGTTGGGGTGAAAATTCTCTTTGTGGAGAGTGGTGAGCTCCCCCTTCTTCTTCTTGTTGTTCCATAGGAGCCTCATCATCTTTGGCAATGTGTTTTCCCTTTCTCTTTTTACTTGTTTCTGTGTGAACAACACTATCATCTTGCAAAGGGATCTACACCTTAGATTGAGGAGTAGGGGCTACATTTAATTTCAGATGTGTGTTAGAGAAATATTTGCCTCACCCTAAGAAATCTTGCAGAGAGGTCCTTCTTCCATTTCCCTATGTAGACTCACTTTCCTTGATTGATAAATCTAGAGACAAAAATATAAATTTTTCCACTTGTATGCATATTTCACCCTATACAACAAGTGTATACGCAGGTGGATCCACTACAACCCGTGTACATCGAGATTTGTGACAAAAAAACAAAATTCAATGTCAAGTTTCCATGTCATGACATAATATCTCTGATCCTTGTCCTTCCATATACTGGAAACGCTCTGAATTGGACTTCAATTGCATTTTGAAGGCTATAAAGAGCCTAATTCCAAGATGTGGAAAAGGGAGAAAGAATTCAACTTTGACAGCAAAGTTACTCTGGAGAAATTATTACTTCATATTGAGTCTACATCCCTTTGTCCTTTAAGTCTGAACACAGTGTTCAACCCCCAAGCTCTTCCATTATTGATGGAGAACATCATTGTCTCCCTTCTATGAGATTGCCTTTGGTGGAGGATTGAAGTGGTGGAGGCCTAGCTGGAAAGAACTTGGTTTCTCAGTTTTGAACCGTGCCAACATGAAAGTTTATAATAGTTTCACTTATGTTGATCATTTATTAATAGAAATACTATCTTCCTATCCAATTGATATCTTGCAAATATATGAGTTATTATCCACGAGCATGTTTGTTTTGTATATTAATGGATTATGCTATCTAATGTGCTAACCTTTTATATTATCACTATATGCTTGCTTCTCTTGTTTGTTGAGAACTTTTTGTAGGTATAAAGCTTTGGGTCAAAGTGCTCAATAGTGGACATATTCAAAATCTGGACGAGGTAAGTCCCTTTATTATCTCGCTTGCACATTAGTTTATATAGCATGTTTATGGGATAGATTTTATTTATGTAGTCACATATGTCTGTTTTGGTTTACCCTATCCATACAAAGATTTTCCTCGTAACAGAATTGGTGACTGTACTGGGGATGAATCTTGTTTCTTAAGGTTTGAAGTAGTTTTCTCTTTAGATTTCTCTCATTTATATTGTGGTTCTTGTCGTAAAATTGCTTGATAACTCTTGTTCACTCTGGGTCTAAGTTTCCATCCTTCATCCCTTGTCGAGCCTTGTTTTAAAGCATATATATGCACATTTTTCCTTGACAGTCGTGTATACACGTAGGTTGTCTCACTGCAAGTTGTGTATATATGCTTTGTTTGCATGAACAGTCGCATACACCTCTTTTACTTGCATGTTTTCTTGGTCTGGTATTTGTTGGGTGGGATTTGATGCTTTTTGAACCTTCTTGGGTCTCTGTAGTGCCTGTTGTGTGCATGTGGGATGACAAGAAACCCTCTTTTGGTTGAATTTTTGGGTGAAGTATTTCTCTTCATTTTTTCATTTTTATTGTCCTTGCACATTGGCTTGGTTGTTTTGTTGCTTGGTATCCTGCTTGAGTTATCTCTTTTTTATACACAGTAGGGTTAAATATCAAATTATTTTTCAATCCATGCATTTTCAATTTTAATACATTGAAAATACAAAAAAATAGGCATTTTGCATTGCTTGGAATTTTTGTCTTTGAATCTTTATCATTAGCTTAGTGCATATACTGAAAGATTGTATCTTTACTTATGAATTGCAGATTTGAATTTGAAAATTGCATCGTTTTTTAGAAGCATATCATTCATTGAAAGTTAAAGTTAGGACTTTGCATTACTTTCATATTTACTTTTCTTGCAGAGTCATAACACCATGAGTTTCATTACCATACCTTTTTGAGTAATCACGACCATAAAATCTATGCTATAATTTAAAATTTATTAGTAACGATTTTATTTTCTAGGGTTCACAAACTAGCCTAGGATTTAGTGCCTTGGAATAGGATTTTTGTGAGTAAACTTCTCCAAGGCAATTAAATCAACATATGTGTATGAGTTAGGGAGTGGAGAAATCCATTGTATAATTGGTAATATCAGGAGGTTATGCTCACACTGGAGTTAATCATGAGGTCACGCAAAGTTGGTTGAAGGGATATCCCCCCGATACCTTCCTAGCGTCATAGATATTTCTGGGGATCTATTCGTATCTATGGATCATGTTAGTTGCTTTACCTCCATGAGAGGCGGTGCTTTCAAGGTTTTGGTCTTTGCTACCATGCCCATACGGTGGACCTGACTTACGACTGCTCTCATGTTCATTGATTATACAATGGTTTTTTAGTTTCTTGACTTAGGTGTCTCATAGGTTACTTTTAGGGGTTGTTTTGCAGGTACCTTGGGTCAGATAAGGGTCAAACAACACACAACCTTTATGGAGGATTACCTCTCTGGGGGGATCTGACCGACTGGTTGTTAGGCCCACGAGGGCCCTTATAACTGATTATGTTACCTCCGATATTTAGCAGGGACTCTCAGGCCCCTCTTGGGTGACACATACCGTCTTTAGGGAGGGAGGCCACTCAGCCACTTTACCCCATTTGTATGCATATTGGTTGTTTGAATTTTGGTGTTCTCTTTGACTACTAGTCGACCTTAGGAGTCTATACTATGTTTTCATTATCATGGATAGTGGAGTTCCTTTTTCTCCCTCATTTACTGCTACCCCCCCCATGATTTTCACTCATTTCATGGGGACGAATCCTTCTGCTTTTCATAATGGTGGGAAGAATTATGATACTCAGTCAATGCCTTGGGTGTCTAATCATTTTTATCATGGTATGTCAGACATGTCTTCTCACTTTCCATCCTCTGTCTCACCTCCTTATGTGAATCCACGTTTTGGGTATGGAGGCATGATGCCTCCTTATTATCCCTCTCCGTTTGGTGGGAGTCATATCACTCAAACACCTCTTACGGTAGGAGGTTGGAATATTCCTTCCTACAAATCCACTTTGCAAGAAGAAAGTTCCCAAATAGGAAATCATTCTACTTATTACACTTCATCCACTTATCCTTCTTACGCTATGTTAGATCCTATGAACACTTTTCCCATGGAAGACCTCCGTCTGTCCTCTGGTGTTTCATCCGTGGGAAGTTATTTTTATAGTATGGGCAACCCCCTTCATGAATTTCCTTCGTTAGGGGGAAACATATATCCTCACTCGAATAATCCTTATCATTCTTTTGTCTCTTCGCAGACATCTACTTCAGTTTTGATGCCCTTACAACCCTTTATGAATCAATATGGAGGAGCATACTATCCTTTTGGATAGGGACAAGGTGTAAACTAGGATCCTTCCTGGCCTACAATTTCTCAGAAACAATCTTTCCTTGGACCTTGGTCTCAAATTTCGCAAACCACCACTATTCTAGTCATTGCCAGTTACACTAGAGCTCCATCACCAACCTCTTCCAGTCATGTTGGATATGGGTTGATAACCTCTACAAGTCATGTTGACAACCCGCACCCAACCGTTGCTAGTCATGACAGGGGCATCACTCTATTCGCCTCAAATCATATTGATGTCACATCTCCAACTTCTGTACTCTCTCACCTCTTCCAGTCACGTTGAGAGCATGTCACCAGCCATTGGGAATGATGTTGGGGGAATTGAGAAGCCTAGATGTCTCATACATAAGCCTAAATTCCTTTGCAGGACTTGCGAAGGAAGTCAACTTACCCATTTGTGTCCTATTATAGTTGGGATACCTGAAGCATGGGGCTCACCTAAGGGCCCTTTGGGTTTAGAGGTGTCTATGGTTCCCCACACCCTGTTTCTCTATTGATTGACACGACAGTCATGCCGATGCAATCATCACCCGACCTCACTCCCATTTTTAAGGGTGATGTGTCTCTGGTCCCTGTTATCACGCATCCTATTCAACCAATGGTTGATACATCGGTCATTCCAATGCAATATTCGAATGACACCCCTCTTCCTTTAGGGGATAATGCATATCTTGACCTTGTTGTCTTGCATCATGTTCAACCAGCGGTCGCATCGATGTAATATCCGATCGACACCACCCCTATTTTTGGAGGTGATGCATCTCTTGACTTTTTTTCTCACATCCTATTCAAACAATGGTTGAATAAGTGGTCGTGTCGATGCAATTTTTGGTCGACACCAATCTTCTCTTGGAGAGTGACAAGTCTATGGGATTGGTCGCACTGATGCAATTTTTAGTTGATCCCACTCTTCTGGTTCTAGTTCTAGTCATATACCTCCTATATCATGTTGTCAACATTCCTGATAATGCTCCTTGTGAACACGAGAGAGTTTTTCTCTCCCCGATTTCTCTCCATCCAATTATTAAGGATATTCCCTTTGATTGGGATGGTCTTGTGGGGTATCCAATTCCCCCTCCTATGTATTTACCACTAAGAGACATTATTCGATATGTCACGGAGACGATATCCTCTGGTAGCACTTTTTCTTCCTCGACTTGGAGATCTTTGGGTTTTCCCAAACTTATGTCAGCCATTTGTAAGATACTGACGTTCCACAAAATTCCAGCATGGGAGCATTGGACTCCCCCTTGACTTTCCGCCTAGAAACCTCTTAACGAGTATGATTTAAGTTATTTGCTGACTCATTCAAAAAGAGAAAATATTTTCGAGTGATTTGTCCCTTTCACACTTGTTAAATTGGACTTGAAAGGTCATGAGTCTTAGTTAATATCTTTTTGGAATCGTTTTCAAAAATGAAAATATTTTCGAGTCATTTGTCCCTTTCACACTCGTTAAAATTGGACGTGAAAGGTCATGAGTCTTAGTTAATCTCTTTTCCGACTCGTTATCAAAAAGTGAAAATATTTCCGAGTGAACTTGTCTCTTTCACACTCGTAAAATTGGTTTTGAAAAGACATCTATTTGGCACAAGTTTATCTCTTTTTCACACCAAGTAGACTAAAAGACATAAAAAAGGATATTTTTTGGCATTAATTTGTGATTGCATCTCATGCCCTTGCTTGTAGTATTGAGCCTATATTCGGTTCTCGCTTTGCGTTATAAACTATTTTCCTCATCAATTTTGCATCCTCAACCAAGTAGAGCGTTGTTTATATCCTTCACAATTTGACACCCTATACCTAGGAGGGAACATTCCCCCAAGTGTCCATCTCCCGCATGCAATTCCCTGCATTGAACATAGGTATGTTCCACTACTGGAACTAGTTTTTCTTACTTACGACACTCATTTCCTCCTCTGTATTATAGCATTCATTTGTCTAAGAAAAAAAAAAAAAAGACGAGCGGGAAGGGAGTATTATCTTGTAATGGCAGCAGTCGTGTCGCCTTTGATTGAGTCCATTCATCATCATAATTTTGGGATTAGCATGGCCTTAGGAGGCTAAGCTAATTAAAAGGTCTTCTCTATCGACCAGTTACTCTTCTAGTCCCTATAGATAATTTCATCAATGCCTCCTGCATCTTATGGTTTCATCATCAGGTCTATGTTGTCGGATTCCCCCATATGTCTCATTCTCTTGTTCAAAAGAATTCTATCAACCTGCGTCGGCCACTGCTCAGAACTCTCGACTTTACATGTCGGCCATACCCTTAGTTTGTCTTTGAATCACATGATATTGTAGTCCTATCATGCACCCTAGACCTACTTTCATCATTGATAGGTAACCTTGAACCCAACAATCAACATTTCATCATTGGTCGTTGACTGGGTGGTTTCCCTTGTGTTTGACGACAATAAATCTATTCACACATTGGGATTCATGCAGTTTCTTGGATGCCATTAATCTCATTGGTGGTTTCCTCACCTTTGTCAACAGGTTTTCATCATTGGCTACTTTTCAGAGGGTATTTTTCGTGTACTGCTTGCACTTGGCACACGTGAAAGACGCACAAGGTCATTGGTTTGTGAACATGTTCGTCGTCCGATTTCCACCAAATGATGAAACTCCTGCATTGCACCTCATTTTGATTGATGAGAGATGCTTTAATGCTCTCCTTTCAGCGGGTCTCTTTCCATCGTCTTCAGCCCATCTATTCTGGAAACATGACATAGAGTCTTATGAGTACCTTGAGGCTTGCAATCATTACTGGTAGGATCTCTCACTATCAACATTTGGGAACACATCAATGTCTCTTGATCGATGGATTCTTCAGGTGTTTGACACCGTCTCCTTTATTCACACTTGTAATAATGTACTCAGTGCCTTGATACCTACTTTCATTATCAATAGGTTGTCTCACATTTGTTAACGGTATACCTCAATGATCAGTAATCAAACGATGTCTCATTTTGTTTGAACTCAACTCCATTATTCACATGATGTAGACTTGCACCTTTGGCGGATTGTGTAGAATACTTTAAGACATCACTATGTGGCTGTAGATTTCCTGAGCTGTTGATTCCTTTTCATTGGACCAGTACCTATATGACTTCAGTGATCATGGGAGATCAAATTGTACTCCATGGTATATATATATCCTCAGCTTGGTTTTTTAAGACTGGTTCTACTGGGCCTTTTTCATGACTATGACATTTTTTTCATGTAACCGCATTTGTATTTTCCTATTCATGGCCACAGACACTTGTTTGGTATATTTTCCACATAGATATGTAGTGTAATTTTTGGTAGCCATGTATGCAAATTTAGTACAGAATGTAATTAGCAACTGAGTTTGTCCAGTTGGTCCCCTACCACTCCACTTTTGGGTTATTTATAATGTATTTCATCCATCGCAAATACTCCTCCAACCTTGCACATTAGGGGGCATCTGTTAGAGAAAGATTTTCCTCACCCCTAAGAAATCTTGTAGAGAGGGCCTTATTCCATTTCCCTATGTAGACTCACCTTCCCTGATTGATAAATATAGAGACAAAAATATAAATTTTTCCACTTGCACACATCTTTCACCCTATACAACAAGCATATACGCATGTTGATACACTACATCTCACGTACATCGAGATTTGTGCCAAAAAATAAAAATTAAATGTCGGGTTTCCATGTCACAATAGGAGATATCTGATCCTTGGCCTTCTATATACTGGAAAGACTCTAACTCGTCCCTTCAATTTGATTTTGAAGGCTATAAAGAGCCCAATTCCAATCTATGGAAAAGGGTGAAAGAATTCAACTTTGAGAGAAGAGCTACTCTGGAGAAATTATTAATTCATATTGAGTCTACATCCCTTTTTCCTTTAAGTATGAACACAGTGTTCAACCCCCAATATCTTCCCTTATTGATGGAGAACCTCATTGTCTCCCTTCTATGAGATTTCCTTTGGTGGAGGATTGATGTGGTGGAGCCCCAGCTAGAAGGAACTTGGTTTCTCGGTTCTGAACTGTGCCGACACAAAAGTCTGTAATGTTTTCACTTATGTTGATCATTTATTAATAGAAATACTCTCTTCCCGTCCAATTGATATCTTGCAAATATATGAGTTATTATCCATGGGCATGCTTGTTTTGTATATTAATGTATTATGTTATCTAATGTGCTAACCTTTTGTATTATCACTATATGCTTTCTTCACTTTTTTGTTGAGAACTTGTTGTAGGTATAAAGCTTTGGGTCAAAGTGCTCAACAGTGCACATATTTAAACATCTGGACGAGGTAGGTCCTTTTCTTATCTCGCTTGCACATTAGTTTATATAGAATGTTTATGGGATAGATTTGATTTTTGCAGTCACATCCATCTGTTGTGGTTTACCCTAGCCATAGAGAGATTTTCCTCGTAACAATGTGAAGAGGAAATGAATTTCTCCCAAGATATGATTCTTTTCTTCAACTCCTCCATCACAAGAATCCTAATCAATCCTGAGTGGAAAACACTTGTGTCCACATCCTTGGACTTGGCTTGGAATCGGTCAGCCATTTTCCACATACTCCTAAACAAATAGAAAGGGATGTTCATCAGGTATTCACCTGTGAAGTGCAACAAAAGTATAATGTAGTATTGGTAAATCATATTGAATTTTCCCTCACATGTAAAATATTTCTAGATCACCCTTAACATTTTGTCAAATCCCTCAACCGAGTGGCTCTTAGGCACTCCCTTTGATAGGTTATCTCCCTGATATTTTGGTTTGAGGAACTCTTTAGAGAAGGTTGCATTGAGAGACATATATTTAAACCACCTTTCTCCAGTGTTAGGTATCTCAGTGGCTGCTGCAATGGTGGCTTCAAATACCTCCATTTCAAGGGTTCCCGCCTTGGTTTTAGTTTCATCAAAATTTAAGGAAAACTCTCTGGCTACCTCAGGGTTTCCCCTCTACATATTATGACAAAAATTTAAACATCCAACCCTCTGGAATACCTTTATGATCAAAGGCTCAACATCAAATAAATACATAACACAGGGCTCGGTCCTGACTACACTCCCACCCTTGTGAGACTTGTTTTGTTGAGGTGTATCCATTTCCTTATAATAGGAGGAAAAATAATACAAAAATCTCATATATTTGACAAGCCAAACAAATAAAAGAGGTCTTAGGGTTTGGAATGATGATCTTTTTCAAAGCTGGCTTCTTTTTAAGGCTTCAGATTTTCCCTGCCTATTTGACTTCTAAACTTATGGAAGAGAAATTGATGGCTAATAAGAAGGGATGATTTTAGGGGCTAAATTTCGCTCATGGGCTAATTTTCCATGGTTTTTCCAAAAACAAGATTCTCTATTTTTAAAATGATTTGCCCAAATTGTATAGGATAAAATTATTATACCTTAAAAATCGCCAAAATTTTATAAAAACTATATAAAATCCTTAGAAATTTAAATATTTTTACAGAAATATAGCTAATCATTTATAGTTGGCATATGAAGGATTTGTAAGATTTGCCAAGGTTTTTACATTTTAAAATAAATTTTCATCCTTAAAATCATCCTTGCTAATAAGGAATAAAATCCTTCAGGAAAATGGATTTGCAAGGAGGAAGCAGTTGCCAAAGTTTTTAGCTAATAAATCACCATCATGCAAGGTCATCACCATTTTAATTAGTAAGGCTCTTTAAATTTTCAACATAAACAAGCTTTAGATTTGAAATATCAATTGAAAATATAAAGGAAATGAGTTGATGCAGGTTATGTGATTAGAGGATAATGATTTTGATTTTTATGCATAGGTTTGCAGTGCTAGAACAGGGGATCCATAACATAATTCGTAGCATATTTTGCAGTAAAAAAGAAAGGTCCAAGAAGGAGATAGGCACAATGGATTTGACACGAAATACTTTCTCAATGTTAGTAAAGAATATGAAAATACTGCAGATAGCTGAGAATTGTTGATAGCAAGGTAAAACGGGTAGGTTGGTAATGTGAATTCTCAATTCACAACACCCAGGAGAGAAACACAAGAACAACCTTAATCCGATCTTCAATGGAGCTCAAAAATATCAAGGAGTATCTGGACATTGTGGCTTGATAGTAGATATGCTTCATATTGTATGAAACCACCTACAACATCTCTAACCTTCAATTCCCCTTTTCCATCCAGTCTATAGCAGATTCTGCAATGCCTGTCTGAACTTAGAAGTTTCTGCAATGCCGAACTAGAAGAAAAATTCAAATCTTTGAGAAAACAGTTAGACAACCTTAAATGAATAAATCTCAACTTATTTCCTTTAAAACATGGATTATGAAAACAATGAGATTGACCAACACAAGCCTCATAAGTGAAATAATGGTAAAGAGGGAAGATGTACTCAAGATGCACTACGAAAAGTACCGATGAGATGGAAATGTACTAAAATGACGTTGATTTGACCTTCTAATAGGTAGAGGGATAGAGTGGAGGGGTTTAAGCGCATAATGGAGGTAGTGGCATGTCATACTAGTGGTGGCATAAGGGTGATGGTGATGGTTTTCTAATCATGTGATGAGATGAATGTGTAAACCAAAGGTATGAACCAAAGGTTTGGGCCAACATTCAACTTTAAATTTATTTTGTGCTAAGACCTAAGAAAACCATAAGGAGAAGATGAAAAGTAAAACTTAAACAAGACTAAGTATAAAAATAAAAACCCAAAGATGAAATTGACCCATAACAACTTCATGTGATAACAGAAGGAATTCTAAATAAATGGTACATAGAACAGGAACAACGCAGAGAAACTGCTAACTGGGAAGAGATACAACCAAATTTTGTAGTTACATTTTCCTTTGAGCATGACAGTCCAGAGATGGATACAACATTGAAAGTGGTAAGAGACAAGATATTTGAAGAACTAGAATTTGAAATAATCCCATCATATCATAAGCAGGCTATACAGACAATTAAAAAATTGTTACATTGTTATCATGTCGTAGAAGATGAAGATCCAACAGAAGACGAAGATAATTCGAGCAATATATAGATCCCAGAAGTAGAAGGTGAAATAGAAGTAGAAGGTCCCAATCTAGATTCAGATATTATTTTGTACCATTAAAGATTAAGAATGTCAACATTGGAACTACAAAAATCCCAAAAATAAAAATCATTGGAGATTATTGGGATAATAAGACAGTAGAAAGGATCATAGAGTTATTGTGCGAATACAGTGACTTATTCCCAATGACATTCTCAAAGATGAAGGGGTTATAAGGAGAGCTAGGAGAGATGAAGATACCTTTGAAGCCAGAAGCAAGACCTCTCAAAAAGAGACCTTACAGATTGAATCCAATATAAAAAGAGAAGGCGAAGGAATAAATTGACAAGATGCTAGAAGTTGGTGTCATAGAACTTGTGGAGGAAACAGAATGGATCAATCCTATGGTGGTGTAGGAAAAGAAGCAAGGGGGAATTATGAATTTTGTAGATTTGATAAAATTGAATGATGCTTGCCTACATGATCATTTTCCTACCCCATTTAAAGAAAACATTTTGGATAATGTAGGAGGTCAAGAAGCTTATTCATTCACATATGGGTTTTTAGGATATCATCAAATTAGGATTGTAACAAAATATAGACACAATAATACATTTTCTACAGACTGGGGATCATTTCAGTATACAGTTATGCCATTTGGAATGAAGAATGCACCTTCAATTTTTTCAAGAGTGGTAGTAGCAGCTTTTAAGGACTTCATTCATAATTTTTTGGACATTTACCTAGATGATTGGACAGTGTTCAGTCTATTGAAGGATCATGTGGAAGTATTAAGTTTGATGATAGACAGATGCAGACAGTGTCAGATATCATTGAATATCAAGAAATGTATTTTCAGCGCACCTTTTGGGATTTTTTTAGGACATGTCGTGTGTAAACAGGGTCAACTAGTGGATCCTGCTAAAATTGTTGTCATAGTTAACTTACCACCACCAAATTCAATGCGACAGTTGAAGAGTACATTGGGCCATACAGGGTATTACAAAAATTTCATAAGAGGATATAAATAGATCACTACACCAATGGAGAAGTTATTGAAGAAGGACACTAAGTATCAGTGAAATGAGGAATTCCATAAGAGTTTGGATATTTTGAAGGAGAAGATGGTTACTACACCGATTTTAGTATTTCCATATTGGGAAAAAGAATTTCATGTGCATGTGGATGCATCTGCAATAGAATTAGGGGCAGTACTAACCCAACCAGGAGAAGGTGATATAGATCACCATATTTCTTTTGAAAGCATAAAGTTATCAAATTCAGAAAAGAAATATAACACTACAGAAATGGAAGGGCTAGTTATGGTGTATGCTTTGCATAAATACATACATTACTTGTTATGGAAACATTTCAAAATGTTTACTGATCATTCTACTCTGAGATATTTATCTAATAATCCAGTGTTGGGGGGGGGAGGATATGCATATGCATAATTTTGTTCCAAGAATTTGATTTTGAAGTTGTGGTGAAGCTTGGAAGATTGAATGTAGGACTAGATCACTTATCTAGGATAACCAATGGAGAAGAACCCAACAACTTGGAAGACAATTTTCCAGATGCACAATTGTTTTCAGTACAGATAGTTGATGAGTATTTTACTGACATTATTGAGTTTTTGTGTACAGGATTTTCACTAAGAGAATTTACTACTGCACAGAAGAAAAATTTTGTGGTCAGAGATGCAGATTATCAATTGATTTTAGGTCATTTATACAAACTTGGAGCAAATATCATCTTAAGGAGATGTGTGATGGAGCATGAAAGGACTATCATTTTAGCAGAGGTGCATGAAGGGATTTCTAGAGGACACTATGCAGGGAAAGATAACATGCAAAAGGTATTGCACGTAGGGTTATGGTGGCCAACATTTCACAAGGATTTAAAATAATATTGTCAAAAGTGTGATGTTTTTCAAAGAATTGGGAAGCCGTCTCGGAGGGATGAGATTCCATTGAGACCGCAAGTTACTTTGCAAGTATTTGATAAGTGGGAAATAGACTTTGTAGGTCCAATTAATCCACCAACAATAATATAAGGAGCCATATATATCATTACAATGACATAATACTTGACCAGATGGGTTGATGCAACACCAGTAAAGGATTACAACGCAGAGACTACAGCGTGATTTTTATTTGAACATGTAGTGACAAGATTTGGATTCCCAATAATATTTATGAGTAATAAGGGGAATCACTTCATCAACAGTACAATTGAGGAAATTCTTGAAGAGTTTAAAATGCATAACCAGAAGATAACTCCTTATCACCCTCAAGAAAATGGAATAGTGGAAGCCTTCAACAATATTTTGGAGAATTCCTTGACAAATATTTGTAATGTGAAGAGAGATGAATGGGATTTGAAGGTACCAGTAGTATTATGGGCTTATAGAACTACCGGAAATAATATAACAAGGAAGACACCCTTTATATTGGTGTATGGATAGAAGGCGGTAGTTCCTTTAGATTATTTGATACCAAGTCTACGGATTGCTGCAAAGGGTATAGTATTCAACTAGGTACATAAATAAAAAGATAAAGCATGGCATGACAGACACATCAGGAAAAATAATTTTAAGGAAGGATATATGGTTCTCCTCTATGACAAAAAGTATTTTCTACACCTAGAGAAGCTTAGAATGCATTGGCTAGGGCCATATCAGATAAATTTTGTCATAGATGGAGGTGTTATAAAACTGCAAGACTTAACAAGAAAGGAAGTTCAAGGACTAATGAATGGTAGTCGACTGAAACTATATAGGAACATTCAACCTACTAATCCTCAGTGGTTGTAGCGCAACAAGTAGACCTTTGCATATTGTAAATAGTAGGAGTTAAAAGAAGAAAAAGGAAGAAAAAAGTAGAAAAATAAAGAAAAATACAAAAAGAAGCAGTTAAAAGAATAAGTGATAGACAGATAGTTGGGAATGACATCACGTAGCAGACAGAAAATTGGTATGAAAACATTCATAAGACTACGCGCAGGGAAAATAAACACCGCGTGATGGGATGGAGAATGACCGAAAAATAAAGGGTGTGTTAGAGAATTAATGAAAGAGTCTATAAAGAGGGAAAAGTTGGAAAAATGAAAAACATTTGTGCTTTTTGAATGACCGAGTGACAAAGAAAGCAGAGTGTGAGAAAGTGTGATATTGTGAAGAACCTCACCAAGATCTACAGTATATTTTTCTCGAAAACAAGAGGATGGCACCTCCCAAAGTTGGTTGTCCTGGAAAATTTGCAACGGTGACCCGATAGAGAGGGAAGAAAAAGGAAAGAATAACGGAACCATAAATATCATGGAGGTGGAAAATGTTATAAATCCGGAGACTGATTTTATCAGTCCAACAAGTGTAGAAGAAGAAAAATCAGACGCATAAGAGATGGAAGTGGATCAGAGTGTAGGACAGCGAAAATTGGAAAACCCTAACGGAGGGGCAAAATCTAATTCATAAAACTCTGCAAGAGTAGAGGAGATGGAAAAATAGAGTGAGGGGGCCCTAAAATAGCAATCCAACATAGAAGAATTCATGGTCGAATACATTACAGGCTAGGAGGAAACAAAGGGAGAAGAAGAAGAAGATGCCAAGACAGAACTTGCAGAAGAAAACCTAGATGGGAGATAGAAAAGGAAAACACTAGGCACTCCAAGAAAACAAACCTCAGGGGAGATCATGCTACCTCATATCCTAGACGTCGTAGTTGTAGTTAAAGACATGCTAGGAAAAGTAGAAAAATTAAAGTATGCATATCATGACGTAATGGACACAACAAAGTTTCCTGACCTTGCCCAAGAAATATATTTAGAGAACAAGGAGGAGGTAGGACCCTTAGGAAATCCAATTTTGGAGCCCTCGCAGTGGATCACAGGAGTATATAATTCAAGAATTATGAATTTGCTATAAATACCATATTTCAAGCGCAGTAAGGACATGGGAAATTGTGTGAAACAAGTTTTGGAAAGGTTACATGGAGGTATCTTGTGGATGAATAGGTCAGTCCATATAGATGTAGAACTCATAGTGAAAATCACAGGATTTCCAACCAACGGTGTAAAACCAGAGGACTACTTGGAAAAAAAAACAAGGGACAAGGAGATTGCATAAGAGGTTGAAGCATAGTTCAGGACAGATAGAGGAAATAGGAGCATAGTGATAAAGGACATAAACGATCATGCAAGAAGGTTTTCCACAAATATTTTGGCCTGTAAACTCTTGAGGAAGTGTAGAAAGGAAGAGGCCCTAGAAGGAGTCATAGCAGTAGTTACATAGTGCACAAAGGGTATAGTATTCAGCTAGGGGCCCTATTTACTGAACCAATTTTTGTTAGACTACAGGGATTCATAGGATAATGGGATAGAATTCTATTAATCTTGGCTATTGATATTGGTAGCCTTGGTAGGCAGGAACCCAAATTCATAGCCTTTATGGACAAAAGAGGGAGATGTCACACAGTGCGGTATACAAGCTTATGGCAAGTAAAATAAACCAAGAACAAACATGAGAACAACAAAGTATTTGAAAAGTCCGCAGGGGTGTATATGGATTGGCAAGTGTCATGTACATGGAAGGAAATTTGTAAAGGAGGTCTCAAGTTCGATTCTCACCCCGACTAACCTATACGCCATTCATACAGGTTGCGTGGATGCACCTAGGGTTATAGTGGTATTCGTCGGGTATCGATCCCATGTCACATGAGTATGAGAACCAAGGAGTTGCCAATTCCTCCAGTGAAAAAAAAAACCAAAGTATTTGCAATGTTCATAGAATATATTAAATACAAGATAGCTAATGTGTGGAGAATCCTAATTGAAGTAGTCAGGGAAACCAAAGGAATTACTAACTTTAAGTCTTCAAGGCACCACATGTGGATTCAGTCCATAAGAGATCCAAAGAATAAGTGGCTAGAAATGAGGTACTACACAATGCGGGAGGAAGTAGAATGTATAGTGAAGTACTAGCATGCACAGTGGAAAGTTCTAGTAGCACAAAAGAAAGGGACAAAACCTAAGGAACAAGTAGAAGCAAACCCATCAAGGAAGACAATAATTCCAATAGAAAATAAAAGGAAGGTTGTGGAGCACAGTCAAACCTGAGGGAGTAGCGCAGTAGTCAAGAAGCCAAGGAATAAATACATTGTGTCAAGTGAAGAAGTGAAAGGAGATGGAGATAAGGTAAAGACAGATAGCTCTCATAAAAAGGAGGTACAATATGACCAAATAGAAAATAAGAAAATTGAGTCATGGACCTCAACCCCAACCAAGAAGAGGAATGAAACATAGGAGGGGGAAATAAGGAAGAAAATGAAGTACTACAAGAATCCCCCAATACTCACTATCATAGAAGACAATGCAGAATTTGTTGCAGATAAAGTCCAAGATAGAGGGGAGAATGTAGTACTTGTAGCAGAAACACAAAGAGAGGAATTTATGGAGAAGTTAGTATAAGTACATTACATTCTTCAAAGGATGAAAAGAAGTACAGTGCATCATCTTACAACCCAACAAAAAGAAAAAGCACAGGAAGAACCAGTGCAGAAAGAATAGGAAGAGAGAGTATAGACAGTAGTAAAGGGAAGTCATAGGTTTAAGGTCGTGAAGGAAATGTTGGAAGTAGATGAGAAAACAACGTAGAAATAGGTGAAGGACATAGAAAATCTAGAGTTGGTTCTGAGACACATACCCACAAAGGTGTTATATGGGTTACAAGAGAGCGTGATGCAAGAGGTCCAATCTATAGCTAGGGAAGATGCCACCAAACTAGAGATCGACAGGGAGGTCAAGGAGATATTGTAGGTAACTTGTGAGAAAATAACATTGGAGAAGGAGGAGGAGAAATAGTGCATAGAAAAACTAGAGAAGAAACTCGTAGAAGTATACAACAACATACCAGATTGTGCACATGAACTAGAGGTCATAACAGAAGAAAAGATACAAAAAATTGCACAAACAATGGAGAGATATAAGCAGGAGATAGTAGAGTTAATAGAAAAATTGACTCCAGGCACACCCCTAGAAGTGAGGGAAATGATAGAGAAGGATACTACGCATATAGATAGCATAGCACAGGAATTAAAATAAGTTGTGGAATTGTATGATAGGACTACACACAATATTGGTCGGTTGTCACCCTAGTATTGTTCTTTGTTGCATTTTGGTATGTTGGTGGTTAAGCTCTACATTTCAGGGTTAGGAAGAAAATGCTCGTCCAACTCGCCCTTTTAACTCTCTGTTAAAGGTATGATTCTTTTTCACCCCATCCATGAACTACGATCTATGTGTGAAAAAAAAGTGGCTCGGTAATGCTTGGTTTTGTGTGTTCCTGAGATTTTCAACTATGTAAATGAGTGTTGTTTCTCTCTGAGATGACTGTGTAATTGTTCAGATTGCAAGCAAAATAATTGGTTTTTTGTTTGAGTTGTTCATTTGTTGGTTTCTCTATTGGTCAAAATCGAGGTGGGTCTCTGTGGATATGTACAATAATATGGATGTTATCGCTATGTGTTAAAATGGTGGAGGTTTTCGCTCTATGAATTATTGTTGGTTGCTTCCTCACAGTCATGAGTGTAACCCTATCTAGTCATGTTTCGACTTCCATTTGGTTTTTGTGTATTTCTCATACCAGAGTCATGATCGTGGACTTATTCTTATTGTCTTGGCACCAAAGTATCTCAAGAATCGGTCTTAAGGTTTCCATAACATTGATATATACTATATGGTTCTGGGTTGATATAAGTTATGCCTTAGTGTTAGGTGTCCTCACCGGTACTATTGTCAAATGGTTTTCCTCTTAAGAAAATAGATAGAGGTTATACCTCTATGTGTTCTTGGTAAATGTCATTGTTCAATGGACGTTTGTCTCTCCTCTACAAATGTAAAACGCACTATGTGCATTGGTTTTTCTACCCTATCCGTCGTTGTTTGATCTGTGGCTAGTTGTTGTTCCATTTCCCAGACTGGAAGTTATAAGGAAACCCTGTGGCTTATTATTGTGTCTATATCGAAAGGGTTTTTCTTGTGGTTGATACGTCCCTGAGGACCTCCATTTCTCTATGCTATTGTTGAATGAGCACGGTCTTGATTTTCTCCTTGTAATTTTTGTGACAGAGCCTGGTTTTAAATCCCCAACTATTTTTCTCCCTTTGGGCATATTCTTGTTGTCAAGGATTCGTTTATCAATTAGAGTGGTTATGAAATTTGTCATCGAGTCCCTGTCTCGTCTTTCCATGATTAAATTGGTTGAAAGGTTGTGATTGGGAATGAGTAATAATATGCAGTCGAGGGCTGCCTCATTTTTGGCTATACTTCCAATCCCTGTGTTCTTACATCATGGTCTTAACTGCAAATTGGAGACTCCTGTGTGTTTCCCTAGGCTCGATCAGGGTTATAGCTAATTATGGAAATGGTGATTGTGTGTATTTTGTGATTTTCACTGTGTATATATTATTGAATCATCGTGCATATTGGAAATGGTTACATCGATAATGATGAGGTTCAAAGTTTTATATTGACTTTGTTTTTTTTGCAAAACCTTATTGGCTGATATGATGAAGAATGTATGTAATCAGGCATGTTTTGGAAGTTTGTTCAATTTGGAAAGGGACATGTGCATATGTTTTAATTGGTCGATTGTGAATTGTTGGACAGTGTATGATATTTTGTAGTGATGCATTATGGGATAGAGGTGGAGAAATGTAGTTGTCTGTTTTCTTTAAATTATTAAAAGGAAAGGAAAGAAATTAAAAACCAAGCATTCTCTTAACAGGATTGTTGAATGGAAATTTGTTTCAATTATGAGTATGATTGCACAGAGTGTTCTAATTGAGAAGTTTTGAGAAAATTTAAATGTTGGGATAACAAACATTTTGATACGTAGTGATTGTTCATATGGTGTTGGTATTTTTTGCATTGAGTTTAGTGCAGAGTTGTGTTTTACTTGATTTGTTTTATGAAAAATATTCATTATTTCCCTACCATTCTCTCACTTTTCCACACATTATAAATCCCCTCACCTTCCCAGATTCACTATTCACACCATGTTCTTAAAATTAAATTATGGTTAAATGAAAACTCTGTATTAAAGAAGTTGAAGGATGGCACAAACATGAGTTACAGTTGATATGCTTTGTTATTACAACACAATTGATTGTTTGATGATTTGTTGAGAAGTAATCATGATCTAACCCCCTTCATTTTACCACTTTTCACTCAATACAATCCCTCATATATCCTATAACCCTTATTCACCCCCTGCTCATTGACAAGTATTAAATGATTTTTATGGATTGGATTGCATGAGTCTGATGTGTTGCTGAGCAAAAATTTGTTTCATATTTAAAGAGATGTCATGTATGTTTTGTTGAAGAAACTAGTTGCTAATAAATGTTGCATACATGAATGATTTTCTTCAGCAGAGGAAGACATGGTCGGAATAATAGGTGAAGAGGAAATTGGAACAGGGTCCCTAGAAGGCCAAGGTTTTCTATACATTTTGATGCAAACCCACAAGAGTTGAACCAAATATTCCAAGCTAGATTTTTCAACTAGATTGGACAAGGAGTGGTCCAACCTAGTCCAAAAAGGCCTCCTTTCCAAGCCATGCATGTTCCTGGTATCCTAGTTCCCCCTCATGTCTCATTACAAACCGAAGTCCCTGGAAATAATGGATGGAAAGAGATTGTCCACCCGATAGTCTCCCAACATCATGGCTAGCCCAATTTGTCTCTACCTTCTCCTCCTCCACTAGTTAACCCAATTTCCCAAGCTTCCCCTACACACTCACCAGTACATTCTTCCCACACAAGCAAGAGATTAAAAACCGAAACCCACCATGCACCTAATAAAGGAAAAGTTGTTGATGCCCCCTCCTCTCCCTCAAGTGACTCTGCCAAATCTATTTCATCCCGCTTGCACTTGAGAGATGATTTCTCTCATGTTATCAGTGAGCTCAGGCCTAAAGGCTCCACACAACCTAAGGGAAATTCAAAGAAATCAAAGGGAGACAGTAGAAACAAAGGGAAAATTTCCTCCCAAAGTGGAAAATATGGTTTTTGAGTGTTTTATTTATTGATTGTTGAGAACAGTTGATTGTTGAAGTCTTTGGACAACACACTATTTTTGGATATGTTGGATATTATATTTTTTGGATATGGTTTCAAATATCATTGATATTAATTTTCAAATTATGAGAGTGATGATGGGAGCTACAAGGAGGGATGTGTGTGATTTATTAACTAGTTGTGTTTATGTTTGTTAAGAAACAAAAGGGAGTCACAAGGGGTCCCACCTACTAGTTATTATTTATTAAAGACCCTTATTATTATTTTATTAAATTTCCCCCTAAACTAAAAGTTAGTTGAGTTTTAGTTAACTTAACTAAAAGAGGTAGTTTAACTAATTCAACCAATTATGATTGCTTAAAGGAAAAAAGAGGAGGAACAAGGTGAGAATAGAAGGAGAAAGCATAGTAAGGTCTTCTCTTGAGTTTTATTGAGATAGTTTAGTTTTCATTCATTATTTAATTCATTGAAATCCTATTTCTCTTTTATGAAAGTAGGGTCCTATTGTAGACAAAAAGAATCAAGGTTGAATTACATCATTCAAACACTTGTTTTTCAGAGGTGTTGATCTATCTTTGATAGTCTGTGTAGACTTGTCTCTTTGTGAACTAAATTTCATGATTGATAAAGGATATTGTGCAGAGTCGACTGGGAAGAAATCTGTGGCAAGTTGATCCAGCTTTTAAAGTTCAGTTTTTACTTTTTGTCAGAAATCCTTTTGTATGGTTTTCATCGGGGACATCTAAGTTTGACTTTGGTCCAAACTTCTTCAGGGAATTTTGTAAAGAGAACGATTATTTTGATAAATTGGAATGAAATAAGCAAATTTTTTTTGTCTCATCTATGTTAATTATTGACTTGGTATTTTTTCTTTTGTCTCTACACTTACTTTTGCATCTGTTATATTCAGAAAATTATATAAATATTGATTTTTTCAGCAATCTTTTATTTATAAGAAAATCAGCCTAAGCCCTTGTAACCAATACTTGTGGATTAGGAAACAATTTTTGAGGCTATAAACATAGGGTGATATTCTCGTCTATCTTGCTTTAGCCAGGAAAGATCTAAAAATGATTGAGTAAGATCATTTCATATATTTTTGTCAACATTGATTTGGCAACCATACTGAGGATATCTTCCATATCTCTCTGGTTGATTTGTATGCTTGATTATCATCGAATATATCTATTTTTCTGATATTGATTATTTGACTGTTTCATTTCTTAATTATTGTACCTATTGCAAAGCATCCTAATATTGAGACTGGTCTTCAATATCAGACCAACATTTATTTAAACTTGTTTAACAACATTTTAGACACTACTAATAATTGGGATGAGCTTAATCGTTCATGGGCAGCAATTGAACAAAACATAAGTGCCCAAGAACATTGGGAATTTAGACATAGCTTAGGAATCAACCATAAATTTATTTTTCCAGCTTTGATATTGTTTTCATGTCCTTAGACCCTCGTGTTTCTAGGAGAAGAAGATATTTATCACCTGGAATTAATCCTATTGTTGAAATAGGAAGAAGGAATGTTGTGTTATCAACCCAACAAAGTGCTCTAAGGAGAACCTTGTCTGATTCATCTAGTTCGTTTGTCTCTCCCTTACATATTATCCATAAGATGAAATCTAGTGATGGCTCTAGTGCAAATGGAGGTGCTTATTCATCTTAATATTCATCTCCGTCATTGATTGGTAGCTTATATAGTCACCAAGTCCTTGTCCAATCTACCACAAACCCCACCAAAGTCATTAAAAATTATGGGATTTTTCAGTTTGAAGAAGATGCTACAACCACCCCATGGCATGTTTCCTCCCCTCTTAACCTAGCACCTGCTACTCGTCCACTTCCTAAATTCAAAGATAATCTCCCTAGGTTTTCAGGGAATAACAATGTCACTACGAATGAACACTTGGTGGCATTTTCTAATGCCTGTCACAACATAGGAGCCAATGACAACGATACTTGTATGCACTTATTTGTCAATTCCCTTGAAGGGAAGGTCGCGGCCTATTTATTTGATCTCTCTCCTAAGATTTTATTTACTTGGGAGGAGTTAATATATTGGTTCAAATCCACCTATGGGAAATCCAAAATCTGAGTCGAGAAATTACGGGAGTACAATAACATCGCTTATAAAGATGGTGAGACTATCAAGTCCTTCAACTTGTGTTTCACCAAATTATACAATCAAATCCATGAACTCATTCGACTTCAAAACCAAGCCAATTTCATGCATTGTTATAATTCATTGCCTTCCCCCTACCATCATATGCTTGAGGAAAAGGCCATTGATAACCTCGGTTCCAATCTGCATACTTGTTTAGAGTATGAATAACAACTTGAAAGAACAGGTCTTCCTCAAGGAGATTTAGTTAAACAGACATACATTTCCTCCCTCTTATAGCTTGTACAAGACATGAATAATCGTATGATAGCATATGAGAAAAAAGGAAATGTCTCCCCTCTTACCCCAAGAGCTTCATCCTCCTCTGCACCCCTCTTTAGAAATCCAAATGAAAATAATTTTCAGCCTAAAGCTATCATGCCTCATAGTTGGTATAAATTTTGCGAGGAACACCATGAGGAAAGTACATGTGAGGTAAAGAAGAGTTTCATAGATAAAATATTTGGTAAGAGACTTGAAACTACCATCGTTGTCCTAGACTTTGCAAATAAAAAAGATGTCATGATCATCAATACTAGGAATAAATCCTATGCTCCCAAAAGAAAATATGATCCTCCCCACAATTCTTCTAGCCCAAGAGCATCATCACCAGCTACTATTGTTAAGGTTCCTAAAGATCCTGACAGTAAAGTAACTACCTCCCCTCTCCCCCCTTCCAAATACAACATTCTAAACCAGTTGGCCAACATCAAAGCACATGCAACCCTTATAGACATGGTTGTTGTCCTTAAACAACAAAAGCATCTAAAACAGTTCATGGAAGAAAAATATTTCATTGTAGCCAACCTCTCTGAAGAGGTATATGAAGAGGATTCATCTGTAAATAAAGTAAGTATACATAACTTTAGATACCCTATAATAAATCCCCCTTTTTATATTTCTATAAAGATTATGGATAAGATTGCCCATTGTTGCCTCATTGACGGCGGTTTAGGCCCAAGTGTAATGTCGAAGATTATTATGGAAGAGCTAGGCTTGTCTTGTACAAATGCAAACGCTAGAAGCATGCTCTCTTATAATAGTCTACATCAAATGACCATAGGTGAAATCAAGGACATGACCTTGGTTTTGTGCATGCACCCTGAAATAAGGACAACCCTTAATATTCAGGTAATCGATATGCCAATAAGTAACTACTCGATCATCTTAGGAAGAGATTGGAAAGATTTGATGAGTGGATACCTCTCACTCGATGGGACACACTTATCCATTTCTAGGAATGGTAAAAACATCATAGTCATTAGAGAGGGAATAATTTTTCCTTACATAGAAAGTGTCCCACAACCTAATCTGAATTATATTGAAGAGGACCTAGGGGTGTATTCTTCTAGCACCTGAAGTCACCCCTAGATTGTAGCAGGGGTAAGACTGATACCCATAATTTTATGTCACAGGTGGTTGTTGGTTTTAAATGGGTGGTGATCAGTGGACAAAACTCAGCACTAGAATGGTGTTACAACATAGAACCAGATAAGAAATGCATAGGGAAGTGAGAGCCATATTAACTCCAGTCAATGGATTGAGTTTAAAGGCGAGTAGAGGGAAGACTTCGTAAGGAAATGAGAAAAAGGATACTATGGGAATCCAGCCTTCCAGAAGCTTGAAATAAGATAAACTCAAGCTCTATGGTGGCTTTGAGTCTGGGTTTCAGACACTGAAATGTGCCTGAATGACATATTTCTAACAACGCGATGATCAAACCTCCATCAACGTGCTACCACAACAACTCGACTGGATCCTCCAATTCCGAGCTATGCAGTGCGACAGGGAAAGAGAAAACATAAGAAACTAAGTAAAAATGATCAAACCTCCATCAGAACAACATAGCAATCCTCAACTGGATCCTCCGTTCCAAGTGTTTTTACAAAGGATTTACAGAGAGATGGAAGGAAAATGACTTCTATTAACTGAAATTCTCAAATCAATTACATAACCAGACACAACTCTGGTGTTAAAACATATTACAAAAATGGGATCTCTGCCCAACCAAAGACCTTTGATCAAAATGGCAAATATGCCTACATATACTCAAAAAATTTCGTAAACAGTAGGGACTCGCTCGGGATTCTATGGCATTGCATCCAGGTCACTTTGGTCAGACTGTTCATGTAGTCTTTATGTGTACACATCCTTCTATCAGATGCAAAGGTTTACGTATGGTTTTCACCTGTCAGTCTGCCCATGCAGCTCCTTGTCAGAATGGGGCTTTTTCAGACACTATCAGAGAGACCTGTAGATGAAACAACTAGATAACAATCCTTTCTGGTGGAGGCGATTTTCAACCACTACCACCAAACTTAATAACTGCTCTCTCTAGATTAGGACTGGTGCGAGTCAAACCTGGCACCTAGAGGATGTCATGGCTACCTTCTTCCTTTTGGATCTAAGCTAGACCTTCGCAGAGGGACTTAGCAGTCTAACGTGGATGAGGATTCAGAGCGATCAGTAGACAAAATGTGGCTAGAAGAATGAGATGCAGAGGCTAGGGATGGCGGGCGGTGAGGGGATGTGGCATGAGAAGGTGACAAGGAGGCCACAAGGCAATGGGCTAGGGAACAAGGATATGACACGATGGAAGTGTCATGGAAAAAGAAGATACAGGTGGAAGGGGATGAGAGGTGGAGCGAGAAAAGAAAAGGGTCGAGATGGTGATGAGTGGGAGATAGGCATGAGGGAGCGAGAGGCGGAGGATAAAGGGGGATGTGACTTGAGGCAGGGAGTGGAATACACATGGCAGGTGGTTATAAGTGAGGAGTGGCATTGACACAACAGGGGAGAAGGGACACGTAAGTGGAAGACAAGTGTTAACGGGAGGTGAGGGTAGTAAGCAGAAGCAGTAAGCAATATATCGGAGGGGGGGTGGGGTGGTAAGCTCATTTGAGTAGGGGGGGGTCTGACATCACAAGGAGGAACCATGATAGTGTGGGGCCCGCAATCTAAAACTGCCATATCAGACCCCTCGTTAAAGGAAGAAAAGCGGGGGGGTCCAAAATTGAACCTGCACTGTAGATCTGAGCGTGCATATTTTGACCGCCCAGATCTACGTGCTCCTTAGTAAAATGTGCCTGATCACAAAAACTTAGGAAAATTTGGTTTTAACCCACCTTTGTTACTTCTTGCGCTAAGGTGCCCACTATGAAGGTAAAAACACCTCCTTAACAACATATGTCATAACATTAGGCTCCACGGGGGATAGAGTCCTCCCTGTGAGGCTCTAAGATTTCTTTGTAGTTCCAGCTGCCTTTTATTGGGCTATGGAGTCAAGCTCGAAAACACCCTGCTGAAGAAATAAAGGCCGAAAAAAAATGAAAAACAACATACATGGGATCCATAGGAGATTATTTATACACGGTCCTAAACTAATTAATTTTTTACATGGTGCTAGGTGAAAGCAAACTTCCACCATAGCCAATCAAGTAACTTCCTGAATGGAAGCTACTTTACTATGTCAGTGATTACTTTTTCAGTGACCACTATCAGATGATGCAACCGTGACAGCAGAATGGTCACACCCTTCAATTTTTCTCAAAGGGTTGAAGCTAAGATAAAATAGGGTTGCTCCAAGATATGAAGGAAATACCACTGCATATACTCATTGATAGGCTCATAGACTGAGTGGAAAAGGATGGAAAGTGGGTAGCATAAAACCTTCTCTGCTCCACAACTGCTCATATAGGGATAAACATGGCTAGTAGGCACACGTAGATGAGAGGATGATGCAGGTTGATTGATCTTAGGCAAAGGTTGCTCACTTACAGGCTTTGGACAGGAGATAAAATACTCCTTCTACCACTCCTCTAGTTCATCCTCTTGGCTCTCCCAATGATCAAATTCATAATCATCATAGACAGGATGTAATTTCCCCCACCTCTTAGAGAGGTAATGAGGAGACTCAGTGGCCTGGGCACCCCCACTAGGTCATAGTCTCACACTGAAGGGAGGAAAAGTCAAGAAGTTAAAAGTTATATTTTTAAG
>JZKD02S1157847.1:86366-113798 GCA_000966675.3 Picea glauca
AAAAGAGGAGACGCCTTGCACCATGCCAAGGAGGGCTTGCCAGTGGTGACTATACCTTGTTGGAGTATCTTTGGCCTATCTAGGGTTTTCCTTGGTTTTCCTCGGCTAGGGTTTTAGAGAGCTTGGAGGCTTGCACCAAATTGTGATGAGATGGGAGTATGTACTTAAACTCCATCTATTCTCATCTGTATCTATATGAGGTTTTCAGGGGTCCAAAATTGTCTTATTGCAGATTTGATTTTCAGCTAACATTGTTTTCAAGGTTTCTAGAAATTATATGTCTTGTGGATTTGCCATAAGTTAACGCTGAAATTGTTAGGGATTTTAACATTTATATTGAAGGTGTTATCCCCAACTCCTAAGGATAACGAAGGAGATGATGTCTCAAGGCCCTCAGGTTGCAGACACGGAGTATCGAGAGACAGTTTGACCAGCAGTGTCCACTTGCACAAACAGAGGCCCACCTCGCTACCACAGCTCCAGGTTCATCGCGACGGTATCCACCACATCAGCTGGCTTCCGAAAGACAATTGGTCTTGCTCCATGAGGTGCAAGCCAGGTATTATGCTCACCGTCATTTCAATCTTTGAGGTATTTGAGTTTGTTGCATCTATTACTGCTTTTTATTATGTAAGGTTTGCCTGGACATTATGCTCTTTGCTCCATTTTACTTTGGTGGTTAAAATTTGCGCCCTAGTAAGTGGGTCACCCTTAGGGATAGGTTTGCTACTGGAAGGTCCTCTTGGCGACTCATAAATCCATTCTCGACCATACTCGTCACTTTCCGCATTTCAACCCCTCATCTCCATTTCATTTGGGGTCTTTTCTGGATGCCTTGAGGTTGCTAAACCCTCTAGGGCGTCTTAGTTCTCTTGATATTCTTGGAGCTATAACAACTTAAAAGCTACACCCATTTGGGCAACAGAGAATCATCTACTTTTCTTGACTCTAACTTGCAATTTGACCGTGAAAATTTGCTAGTAAGCCATTATTATTATTCTACTGCTAACTAGTGAACTTTTGGTTGGATTACTTCCTTGTTTTCACGGTTAACCGTTGTTGCTGTAGCAGATCACTGCTACAGCCACTTGACTGTCACAAATATACTCTGAAAACTTATCGTAATAGCTATCTAATACCACTAAAAGTTGTGCTAGAGTGTTGAGAACTTATCTACATGATTTACGCTTCATAACTCAACTAATTTTTGATGCGTTAAGTGGTTTAATCTGTAGTAGTTACTNTATGAAAACATGTTGATTTTCTAACATTTAATCACAAATTCCCTTTTAATACTAAAATGAATAAAGTGGAGAACAATAAGGTGAAACCCAAGTATATTTATGGAAATGATATCGTCAAAGGTTAATGGGGTGATGAAATGTGGAGAATGATGAAGGGAAAGGTGGATGAAAATAGGACATTTCTTAGCCCCAACAACTGGCCCAATTTTTCTCTACCTGCTTCTCCTCCATCGGTTAACCCAATTTCCCAAGTTGCCCTTGCACACTCACTAGTACAGTCCTCCCACACAAGAAAGAGATTAAAAATAGAATCCTACCATGCACATGATAAGGGAAATTTTTTTTCTTCCCCCTCCTCTCCCTCAAGTGACTCTGCCAAATCTATTTCATCCTGCATGTACTTGAGAGATGATTGCTCTCATGTTATCAGTGAGATCAGGCCTAAAGGCTCCACATAGCCTAAGGAAAATTTAGAGAAATCAAAGGGAGACAGTAGCAACCAAGGGAAAATTGCCTCCCAAAGTGGAAAATATGGTTTTTGAGTGTTTTATTTATTGATTGCTAAGAACATTTGACTTCTGAAGTTTTTGGACAACACACTATTTTTGGATATGTTGGATATTATATTTTTTGGATATGGTTTCAAATATCATTGATATAATTTTCAAATTATGAGAGTGATGATGGGAGCCACAAGGAGGGATGTGTGTGATTGATTAACTAGTTGTGTTTATGTTTGTTAAGAAACAAAAGGGAATCAAAAGGGGTCCCACCTACTAGTTATTATTTATTAAAGACCCTTATTATTATTTTATTAATTTTCCCCCTAAACTAAAATTTAGTTGAGTTTTAGTTAGCTTAACCAAAAGAGGTAGTTTAACTACTTCAACTAATTTAGATTGCTTAAAGGCAAACAGAGAAGGAGGAACAGAGGGAGAATAGAAGAAGAAAACATACTAAGGTCTTCTCTTGAGTTTTATTGATATAGTTTAGTTTTTATTCATTCTTTAATTCATTGAAAGCCTAATTCTCTTTTAGGACAGTAGGGTCCTATTGTAGACAACAATATTCAAGGTTGAATTACATCATTCAGACACTTGTTTTTCAGAGGTGTTGATCTATCTTTGATAGTCTGTGTAGACTTGTCTATTTGTTAATTAAATTTCATGACTGATAAAGGATATTGTGTAGAGTCGAGTGGGAAGAAATTTGTGGCAAGTTGATCCAGCTTTTAATGTTCATTTTTTACTTTATGTTGGAATTCCTTTTGTATGGTTTTCATCGAGGACATCTAAGTTTGAATTTGGTCCAAACTTCCTCAAGGAATTTTGTAAAGAGAACGATTCTTTTGATAAATTGGAATAAAATAAGTGATTGCTTTATCTCTCATCTGTGTTAATTATTGACTTGGTATTTTTTCTTTTGTCTCTACATTTACTTTTGCATCTGTTATATTAAAAAAATTATGTAAATATTGATTTTTTCAGCAATCTTTTATTTATAAGAAAATCAGCCTAAGCCTTTGTAACCAATACTTGTGGATTAGGAAACAATTTTTGAGGCTATAAACATAGGGTGATATTCTCGTCTATCTTTCTTTAGCCAAGAAAGATCTAAAAATGCTTGAGTAAGATCATTTCATATATTTTCCTCGACACACACGATGTCGATATAATGGCATAAAAGAGTGTGTAGGAAAAGGAGAAAGTGAAAGATTTGGAAAAGCAGTTTCATGCATTGGAGGTAGCATTGCAACAAGTGAACTAAGTATGAGTGGCTCAAGATGAACCATAGGTTAGTGTTGGGGTCCTGTTGGAGCAGTAAGTTTTGGGAGTCAGTAAGGTAGCAAGCACCAAATAGAACAACGTGCACCGAAAAAGAAGACTAGCGTGAAAAAGGGCAAAGGAAGCAGTTTGTGACAGGATTTGTGGAAATCCAACACATATGTGGACAAATCTAGCCATGTTAGGGTTAGGGTTTTGGAGTCATAATGTAATGGTTTTAAACCAATTTCTAGTATAAATAATATGTATGAGGTATTTGGAAGAATAATATTAATCATCATCATCTTTATCTTTATGTGTGTGTCTTTGGAGAGTCTTCTTTTATTTTTGAGTCTTTTTGTTGTTGAGAGTTATGGAGCTCAGATGGAGTTGATGTAACTAAGGGTCAGGTCACAAGTTGTGGATCTTGGTGCGACATTGGTATTCCTCACCACTATTCACATATCTTATGATGTAATGCACGCAAAACTTTTTTGATGAAGAAAAAGAAATGAGAAGAAGATCTTTGTGGACGTAGCCCCAGGGGGTGAACCACGGTAAAACCTTGTATTGCAATGTGTCTGAATGTTTTTTTCATTTTTACAATTATGGTTAAATGGTTAGATGAATGAATGGTTTTAATTATAGTGCACACTAGAACATGTATGCAAAATTAATATTATGAATGAATGAAATAGTAGATATGATGAATGATATGAAAAAATTCATGTTAAAGTAGAAAAGTAGTAAGAAGAATAACCCCAATACCTTCCATGAATGCAGACTTATGTGTCCTAAAATCACCCATAAACCATGTCGGGTGATACTACACAGTGCACTTTGTGTGTGGTGTAGACTTCTGCTTTATCACAAGGGACGATGGTGAAAAGGGTTTTGTTGGAGAACTAAGGTAGAACCTGCGTCAACCCATACCTCCAACAGGTGTAAATGTTGAATGGGTCCCAGAAACCAAGGCCATATTATGTACCCATTTTACAATGCATATAAGAATGAAACATTCAAAAAGTGAGGAAAGAGGAAAAATCTCATGGGAAAAACTCCCCCTCAAAGTACAATGCATCAAAAGATAAAAAAAAAAGGTAGTTGTTAAGAAATTGTGTCCTTCAGTCCAAGGAGACCTTCCAAATGGGAAAGTTTAAGCTCAACAAATATTTTGTTGAAGATGTAGATGTATGTACAGACATGATGATGTATATGCATCAGTGAGATGTCCACACATATTCACTTTCTCATTTTGCAATAAATAAGATCCAAATGAAGTTTGGCTGAAACTTTGAAAATCGTACAGCCATTTCCGAAAAAAATGTTGAATTTTTTTTTAATTTTAAAATACTCATAAATTCACTTCTCAAACTCTGTTTCAGACGATTTATTTTTTAAATTGGATATTTTTCTGAGAGGAATTCAAATATCCAATTTTTTTTTTTCTGAAAACTATGCTAAAAAATGTCAAAATTGAATATGATGTGTGTGGCGACCTTTTTGGCTCCTGAGATGCATGCATGGGAGTCTCTACATGTGGCTCCTGGGATGCATGAATGGTGCATGAAAAAGTGTCTGCATGTAGCTCCTAATATGAATGGATGATATATTATGTATTTGATTCAAAAAACATATCTGAAATGGAGTAGACATCGTCTTCAATGAATGGAACAAAAGTTGTGTAGATACTTGTGTATAAGGCTCTTCAAACTAAGAGGATTGATCTTCCCATGGCTTTTCTACTGGCTCTATCTTGTCAACCTTTTGCATCAAATCTTCCTTATTCCCAAATATAGCCTTCAATATGGTCCATAATTGATTTGGAGTTGATCCTTGTGATTCATTGTTGGCACAAGGGCAGACCCAGGGTTCAACGCTCAAGATCACACCAATAAATCCCTAACTACCGGCCCTTTCAGCAACACCTACGAAGCAGATGAAGTCTCACCCGAGGTAGAGGCAGGGGTGGTTGCAAGACCCAGGTGTCTGCAAACTTATAAGCTGGGACACAGATCTGTGATTATATCATTTACAGAGCAC
Source organism: Picea glauca (assembly GCA_000966675.3). Taxonomy (NCBI): domain Eukaryota; kingdom Viridiplantae; phylum Streptophyta; class Pinopsida; order Pinales; family Pinaceae; genus Picea; species Picea glauca. Next base: position 91,417 of record JZKD02S1157847.1, read on the forward strand.
TTAGAATCAATCATTCATCAAGATTCAACCCTTATTATACTTCGCAGACATCACAGAGCATCGTGGTGTACACTCAAATCTACAATATTTCAGCACTTAACCATAGTAACCCAGATCAGATCTAGTAGATCAACACTAAGAATCCTCATATACATCAGATCTAACAATCATATATATCTAAGAATCATAGAGCATAAGTGGATATATCAAAGCACATAGCATAGGCAAAGATAAGCACATTGAATCAAAGCACAGAGCATAACACAAAGATTTACGTGGTTCAGCCCCACCCTAGGGATACGTCCACAAGATATTTTCATTTATTATCGTCTTCAATTTGTTACAAGAACAAAGCCTCCAAAACCCTTCTTCACATAGGATAGAATATATGTGCATCTCACTAGATCCTTCTTCCTTGTGTTACAACACTTAGCTTTCTATAGCAACCTCATAGTAACTTGCACTTAGCCTTGCAATCCTTACACAGTTCGCACAGAGCACTTATTCAACATCACATAGATGCACTACCAATAGCACTAAGAAATCACATCTACTACTTCTTACATTTCCTATCCTTCTATTTATACATTACAAAAGTGGGCCTAAGCATGGGTAAACCCATGGGCCGACATCCCTTTCCCATTACATATTTCCAAAAACCCAAAAAGGACCCAAAAGGAGGCCTAGCTTCCACAATTTCCACTTCGCTTTGTGATTTGTCTTCGATAGGCTGTTGAAGTCCCAAAAATAGTCAATTATGACCAAGTGTTCCTCAAAACTTGGTCAAGGGACAAGAGGCCCCCAACACTCACCTATGACTCGTCTCAAGTCACTCTGTTCTGATCAATTCTGCCTCGAATGCCTCGAGCTTGGCTCGAGCTGCTTCGACCTACTGCAATGCAACAACCTCTTGCTCAGTGAACTCCTGGATCACTGTGTCATTTACTATCCCTTCCAGGCGTTGTTCTATGGTGATGACAACCTGTTCAAGCTCGGCTCCCTGGATTTCAACTTCAGTGAACAGTTGGCATGCCTTTTCTTGGATTGGTTGAATTATTTGGGATACTTCCCTCACTTTACTTTGCAGTGTGTGTACCTGTTTTTGGGCGATGTGTTGTTATGGAAATCTCTTCATTCTTTCAACTAGGGTCAAGGCCTTCAGCTATGCCTGTAGAATATTTGCATGTTGCTTTGCTTCTTGGAGTTGTGCCTCCAATGCCTGCAATTCTTGATTCTCTTTGAGGTTCTCATAAGTCTTGGCGCTTCTAGCACTCAGTTGCTTTCATTCCAAGGAAAAGGTTTTTAATCGGCCAACTGCGTTGTGGGCAGTTTCCTCCCTTAGATCTCTTATTTCTTGAGGAGTCTCAGGCACAGTACGAAGTTGCATATCTTCGATGCGCTGCTAAAGTTGTTGAATTACTTCTTCAAGTTGTGCAACCTATTCTGGGACACGTTCTTCAATATTCACTTCTATGATCGTCACAGAGAGAATTTCTTTGTGAACCCTTTCATGTACTTCAAGTTGCTCTGCTAGCAACTGGTCCTTTCTCTACTGTAATTGTGCTTTTTCCTTATCCCACTTTGCTTGTAGGGCAATATTTTCCCATTCTTCCTTACTCTGTTGTTCTACAAGTGTGCTCTGTACTTGTGTCAAAGCCTAGGTGGCTTGCGTTGTGTCTTCTTGAGCTCATCGAAGGCGAGCTTCGACTTTATCGACAATCTGGTGTAATTGGGTGGGCTCATCGCCTATTCCTACTGTTCCAATTTTCAAGGGCGTAGTAGAAACTGCTCGGCTGGAATGGAGTTCTTGTTGCACTTCTTGAAGTTCACCCTTGATTTAGTTGAATACCTCCTCCTACTTTGCTTCTTTCTTTTCTGTGATCTCTAGTGAAGCATCATTCAGCGCAGCGATTAAGAAGTCGAAGTCATCCAGTGTGAGGGTAGTCTTAAATGTAGTCGAGGTGGCCTTAGTTTTCTTTTGGGATGAGGGATTTGGTGGGGTAATCTTCCTTTTCTTAGAGGGATCCTCCTCCTTTCTAGGAAGAGTAACCTTGCCTTTGTTTTGATCAACTTCTGTGCCACCTAGTTCTTCACCATCACCTCCCTACGTAGGTGAGATTGAAGTAGTCTTCATGGATGTGCTATGGACATATTGAACTTTGTCATCCTTTTTAGTCTTTATTGGTCCAAGTGTATCCGGCATAGCTTCAGGGCTATCCACATCAGACATTTCTGTGGGGTCCACTGCAACAAGGAGGTCTGGCGACCATTCCTTGGTAATCTGCTCCAAGTATTCTTCTGTCAACTTGTAGTACGACTGGAGTTGATGTTTTTTCTCATCAGCATGTGTTGTGATATAGGTGAAGTAGTGGTCCGCGCTAAATTTTATCAAAGGTCTAAACCTGTGAAGTGAGTTTGGGGTGAGGCACGATATAGACTGGATTGCATTCTTCAATTGGTTGTAATAGGCATGGAAGACAGCATTGGACTGCCATTTCTTATTCATATCGTTGGATTACCACAGCGTATATAACTTCATGGCCAGTGGTTCAAAGGGTTCGATCTCTAGAAAAGTGGCACCTTCTGGTAGCTCCCAGGCAATGAAAGCGATTAGTATGAGAAACCAACTAAAGTGGAACTCATATCCTTGGTCTTGCGCTTCTCTGCAATCAAGCTCTAGCTGGTTTACAAGGTACTGCACCCAGTTCATTTGTAGTCCCTCGACGCACTTCCCTGCAAGGTCAACTACAATCTAGTCACTTGTGTCAGCCTATTCTTGCGAACTAGCTTGCCTGTAATAAACTGATAGGCAAGGCACACTATAACACTCTAGATAGAGGCTACCTTGTAGCCTCACGTGCCTTTCTCGACATCGCCATAAGTTTCTTTAATCCTCTATGCTAGTGCTCGGTCTGAGGTCTTTCCACGGTAAAACTCCTGTGGGTCAGGGCCTTGCATACTAAGTCCTGTGATTTGATTGATCAAGGTTAGATCCACAGTGATGTGGTGGTCCAACCATAAGTATCCTCCATGGTATCAGAACAATAGCAACTTGACGCATGCATTGACTTCCTGGTGTCTGCCGAAGTGTGGGATCTTCATTACATTAAGTAGTGTGGATTGCGTGAGGTTCTGGGTCCATGACTATGGGACAATATTAGAATTCTTACCTTTGGTCCTAGTTAAGTACTTATGCGGGGCTAACATGTTGTAAACTTTACGATCTCCAAGGTTAAAATCATTAAATTTTAGTGCTGCGAGCTTATCCTGGTCAACACGAACTGCGCGCTCCCCTTTCGGAAGGTACGTGGTGATCAAAGTGTACTCAAAGTCTTGAGGTACATTGTCACGGTTTATGGCACCACTTAGAGGTGGTAAGTAAGTAGGTAGAATGTGTGGGATAAGCTTGGAATTTGCGATGTCATCCCTGTGCTTAGTTTGTTTCTCATCGATGGGCCAGGATGGATCGGTGTGAGCAGTGGAAGGGGGGGCCTAGATTCCTCTCATTGATGATGTTTGGACTCCTATATATAATGCTCACTACAACATGACTCTCTCAATCATTAATTCAATCAAAAATTCTTCAACTACTTTCTCAGCAACGCTGAGCTCGTCCGACATACAAGCTTGGGTCAACTAGCTTGGGTGTGAAATGAATTCAGAGACTACAGTGAATGGTATGGGAACAAGGCAATGATCACAGGGTGAAGTAATCTCAGGTTTCAAGCTCAAATTCTCACTTAGAAAAAAGTATTCTTGGCGCGTGGCGTGACGAAATAAGTAGGGAAACTTAGCAACGGTCTACTTGCAATGAGTATGAGGCTACATTAACTTATGTTCTGTCCATTATGGCATGGTCTAATAGTCTATTGGTGAGCCATAAAATTTTTCTGACCCATTCGAGGCAACAGTTGAACGATTATATTAGCTTCCAATGGCTATATTACTTCGCCTCAACGAAGTGGCATATGTCATTGTTCTGATATCCCGATGAAGCTCCAATCCTGCAAAGTGTCTTGCTGCGAGGTACCCTCTAGGATCTTCTATAATTTTTCAATCTTAGCCTTATTCTTACTTAGGTTTCTAGCCTTCTTTCCAGTGAGCTTTGTCTCGGTGATCCTCTTCCCATTTTGATTCTTATTCTTCTTGGACATAGTCACTTCGTGCTGGTGAGATTCTCTTCTAGGGTTTAGGTATATCACTTCTTCTTTGTCTGGGGTGGAAATTTAAGTCTTTTGTGTATCTTTGGCCTCAACATCTGGGCTTCTAGTATTAGATGTCTTTGAGCGGTTCTCATGTTCTTCTATCAACTGTGTGATCCTTTTAGTCATGAAATCTTTTAACTCTTTTCTCTATTGTTCTAAAACCTCTTCTTCTCCCTTCTTTCTAACTTGATTTCTTTCGATCCAAGGTTTTCTGAGTAGCATAGTAAATGAGGCGTTGTCCTCAATGAATTTGATAATCTCAAAATATTCTTCTGTTGAAGTTCCATTGACTACCATAGGTATTTGAGCGATTTTTCCACATAACATCATCAGTTTATCTCTGAATAGTCCTATTCCTCCCAATGAAGGAATCATGGTAGGCTTCCCTATAGCTTCCCATGTTCTTTATGGCATAATGTTCACTTGTGTTTCTTCATCAAGAATACAGTCAATGTTGAATTCCCCTATTCTTTTTTTGACTTGCTCCTTTTCTTTGAAGATCTATGGTAATCGGACATATTTATGTTCCTTCAGGGTTTCTTTCATCTGTATTAATACTTTCTTTGATTCTTGCTGGGTTTTTTCCTTTTCTGTATCTGCCTTATGGTCTTCTTGATTCAAATTTATCCTTTCAATATTAGCAATCATTCTAGGGCAATCCAATACCTCATGGTCCATAGCTTTGCAACATAGATAACTAGGTCTTCTACCAGGGCATTCCTTAGCTAGATGGCCTGGTTTTCTGCAACTGTAACATAGGATTAATCCTCACTTTATTTTAAATGATCCCCAGCCTCTTCTGTACTGCGCATTAGAATCATGATAGCTAACCTGCAAAAATTTATTTCTAGGATCCTGCATCCATTTGTCAGTCCAGACATTCTTTCTATGCATAGGTATAACATGTTTATCATTATACTTATCAGATCTATTCATATCAAACTTTATTTCATCTATTAATTCCCTAGTTTTTAAGCTAGGATAGAATCTATCAAACATGCCTAGATCCATGCTCTAGAAACAAAAAATTTCACTTATCTTACTTCTACAGAGCACAAAGCTTCCGGATCTAATAACTTTTAACTATCATTACCTTTATGAGAGCATAGAGCTTACAAATCTTACCTATTTTCTGCAGATCTGACCTCTTTATTTCAGAAATTTCCACTTTTACTTTTCTTAGAGCACATAGCATTCAGATCTCACTTCTTTTCTTCAAATCTGATCTTCCTTTAGATCTGACCTTATTCCTGACACAAATCTTCACAGGTCGAGAAAAAAATTGTGCACTAGGGAAATAGATCTACTCATAGAGATTTATTTTGCACAAAGTTTCTTATTCCCCAGTTCCCAGCAATCACAGTTTTAAGTCCTGGCAATGGAACCATTTTTTGGCACAGGGGAAATCCCAGGGTTCAATGCTCAAGAGTGCACCAATAGAGCTCTAACTATCGGCCCTTTCGGCAACACCTGCGAAGCAGATGAAGTCTCACTTGAGGTAGAGGCAGGGGTGGTTGCAAGACTCAGATGTCTGCAACCTTATCTAGGACACAGATCTGTGATTATATCATTTACAGAGCACTCAGCATCGATCATTCATCAAGATTCAACCCTTATTATACTTCGCAGACAACACAAAGCATCGCGGTGTACACTTAGATCTATAGTATTTCATCACTTAACCATAGTAACTCAGATCATATCTAGTATATCAACACTAAGCATCCTCATATACATAAGATCTAACAATCATATATATCTAAGAAGCACAGAGCATAAGTGGATATATCAAAGCACATAGCATAAGGAAAGATAAACACATTGAATCAAAGCACATAGCATAACACAAAGATTTATGTGGTTCACCCCCACCCTGGGGATACGTCCACAAGATCTTCTTCTTTATTATCATCTTCAATCTATTACAAGCACAAAGCCTACAAAAACCTTCTTCGCATAGGAAAAAAGATATGTGCAGCTCGCTAGATCCTTCTTCCTTGTGTTACAACAATTATCTTTCTATAGAAACCTCACAGTAACTTGCACTTAGCCTTGCAAGCCTTACATAGTTCACACAGAGCACTTATTCAACATCACATAGATGCACTACCAATCTAACTAAGCAATCACATCTACTACTTCTTACATTTCCTATCCTTCTATTTATACATTACAAAGGTGGGCCTAAGCATGGGTAAACCCATGGGTCGACATCCCTTTCCCATTACATATTTCCAAAAACCAGAAAAGGACCCAAAAGGGGGCCTAGCTTTTGCAATTTCCACTTTGCTTTGCGCTTTGTCTTCGACAAGCTGTCAAAGTCCCAAAAATGGTCAATTATGACTAAGTGTTCCTCAAAACTTGGTCAAGGGACAACATTCATCATCTACTTGATGATAAATTTCAAGAGAAATAGACAAGCAAATACATCCTATGGCCATATCTTGTCTATTAAGAAAGTCATTTTTCTCACTGGCAGAATGAGGCTCTACTTACATTTCCATGGTTATATGGTATAAGCCTCTACTTCTAAGAATAAGTAAAATATTTTTCTTCTATTCCAAATAGTTATGAGGCATGAGAAGTATTGTCGGCGAGTAAAACATATATTCCATGTTTCGTTCTTCTTTTTTTCGTCTTTGGTACCTAAAAAAGAGTGTTGGTGACGATCCTAGCTAGCGGCTTGTGGGACATGATACAATGTAGATTTTATAATATACCTACATAGAATATATAGCTAACAATGAAACACATACAACTTGCAAATGGTGTGAAGAGAAGACAAACATGAAGGAAAGAATGAAATAATTTCTATTAACCGAATTCCACACTCAAAGAGTGAATAATTTACAATAGATATAGGCTACATGAGTAACTAATGCACCATAGTAGTGATCAAGAGAGATCTAGAAAATCACTAACAAAAATTGAATTAATCTGCCACCTAGTCCTAATTAAATGATCCATGCAATAATCAGTTAACTAATTCACACATGTGGAAGTGAGAGAAACACATGCAACTGTTGATGATAAAATCTAGGTTACCATGCATGAGTGACTTCCACTAGTATAATTGAGTGTAAATGACTCTGAACTAAAGAGAAGCTCCTCATTTTGTAGGGTAATATTCTATAGAGAGAATATTCTCATCTAAGGAAGCGTTCTCAATATTGGAATATCAACTTTAGGAAAATAATTACCTAGGTGAGTGTGTAAATTCTCCAACACTGAAAAATCATATTTTGACATAAAAAGGGAAATATTATTTCATTTACTAGTTGTTAGAACAGGACATTTTGGGAAAGTTTTGGGAATCGCGTAGGAACAAACCACGTGACAAGTTAGCAAAGGAGAAGTTCATGTAGAATATAGCTAGCATATTACTAGGAGCCAGTGTGTGAAAGGCAAAAGTTAGTTAGGAGTTTTGGGACATTTTTTCCACATTGTAATGGGATAAGATGCAATGTATATGTATAAATATGTATGGGTTTTTGGTATAAATTAGTTAGAGAGTTGATCAAGTAATGAGTGAGTAGTGATTGAATCATAGATGAGAGGGAAGTGACAAATGAGAAAAGAAGCTAAGTGTGCACTACATGCATGAATGGCTAGGGAATGTTGGATAGAAATGATGTATCTTATTTGAGCACAGTGCACACCAATGTTCAAGATTGAATCTAAATGAATAATATAAGAAGCCAATCATTGTGAATCTAAATGAATAATATAAGAAGCCAAGATTGTATGTTGTGATGTGTTTCTTTTATGTTCCAGTTTATGGAACACGTGTAATGCTTGGATGGTTAATATGAATATGTATCTAATGGTTCTGTGCATATGTTGAATGGATAAGTAAGATGAATATTTCATAGGATATTATGTTGGTATGATCTTGTGCATAGGGTACACCGCATGTTGAATGAATATTAAGTAAGAATGAATGTTAGAACGGTCCCCATTCCCTTCATGACTACAGAAGTCTGGTTTCTACAGTCCCCATAGGTACCTCGAGTGAGACTTCACCTACTTGTGGGTGATGCCAAAAGGTCTAGTATCTTGGGATTTATTGGTGATTTAATGTTCAACCCAGGGTCTACCCACTCCACACCAAAAAATGGTTATGTTGTCGGGACTGAGATCTATGACTGAGGGGAATCTGGAGGCCTACTAAGGATGATATTAGAAAATGGTTTGACGCAAAGGATATTGGTTTTTTGGTAGATCAAAATAACAATCCACGTATCAATGCAGATAAATGGATACAAAGGTATGTGTTTACATATTTGCATGAAATTATCTTCATTGATTTTTTGAATATTTTAGCATAGTGGATCCAGAGATTAATTGAACAGAACGAAAGATATCTTACTATTGTTCTAAGAAATTGGACTCCTGATTTAATTATGCAAGTCAATTCTATAAACAATCAAGTATCACGTGCAATATATTATTGGATGGAAAGTGTGTTGGTAGGTTACATTACTGAATTTTCCATATATTATACTCAGTCGTATAGCATTGTTGAAAGGGAATTATTTAAGGGACCGCACAGAAGATACCTGAAGTCACTATATACTTGGATTAATATGTTATTATGCAACAGAGGAGTTATTAAAATGGAATATGACTGCTAAGCGCATTCATGCACATAGGAGAAATGGGGGCTTACTAGAGGAGGGTTTGAGTGTAAAGAGGGATGAAGAGAAGGAATGAAGAATGGATGGGATAAAGATGTCGAGAAAACAAGAGTGTGTGATGAATGAAGAGATTGGAGTATTGTGTAGTGGTAAGAGATTCAGACTGAACAAGAAGAGGATTGTTGTTGAGAGAGATGGGAAGCACGGTGAGAACGAGGAAACAGACACTGATGTGATACTCCAAATTGAAGGAACTATATGCATAGAAGAAAAGATTCGTCGGCTCAGTCTGGTAGAATAATATCTCGCTCATATCAGACTCTATGTTGAACCCAAAACCCTATGTGTGTCACCAAGAACTGAGGTAAGATCTGAAGCTTTATTAATTATATTTAGTGAAGGAAGTAAAGATAGTAGTAGAAGTAGTCAAATTAAACATAGTTACCAACTTAACGAGAACTCTACATAGTTCTCATTTTTGGGGGGTCCAATGTTTTACCCCATTTTTAAAAATGATGCTACTAGTAGCACCCCCCCTCTGTGTTTAGGTGGTTTTCAATATTTTAAATTTTTCGATCCAGAATGTTTCTACATTATTTTTTTAAATGCTTATTTTCATCTATTTTCAATTTTATATATATATATATATATATATATATATATATATATATATATTATTCAACAGTGTTTTTAGTCATTTTTTCATGCTTATTTCAATCTTAAAAATATTTTTTACCATTTACTTTTTTGAAGTTACGATTTCTCATATAATTTCGTCTCCTTAATTAATTTATTGTTCCATACTTTTTAAATATAGTGAAAAACATCATTTTTAACACATTGTTTACCTTTACTTCAATAAATCGAAAAACAATTGTAGTTAAATAACAATATTTTTTAATATTTAGCAAAAAAATACACATTTTATAGCCATATATAATAAAAAACCTATACATTTTGGTACATATTTCCTTAAAATAACATGTCAAATAAAGCATTTTTATGGACATAATTGAACAAAAAAGGTCTAAATTTTATAAAAAAATTATCATATTCTTTCATATTTTTATACATTTGATGTAAAAAAATGACAACATTTAATAAACTTTTCCAATGTATAGTGATTCACATACAAATAAAACGAAAAAAAAAAAAGATTTATCACGAAACAACAATAGATACGTCTTTATTCTTATTTTAAAATATGGAAATCAAATCATTACAGTTATAGCTCATCAAAACTTTGCAAAATTGAGCATCGTCTTCAAAGGCATCTTTAAACTAATCAACACTATCATATAACCCAAATTCATCATTCTCAACAGACACATTATCATCTTCTTCGACGTCATTTTGTGCTTCCATTGTGTTGTTTTTTTCTTCCATTGGTTCTTTGATATCTGCAAGTTCTCCAAAGTGATCCTTTCCAATCATTCCTCGTAATGGTACTTGAGGTTCCTTTGACAATTTTTCCACCTTTGATTCACTAAAATCTCCTTTCCTCAAGCCAACTTCTTGCATTCCATCTGGAAGAGATCAAATATCATTAATTCTTTGTTGAATAAAATTGCACTGCATTGGGTCATTTTCAATGGATATGCAATTCCTTCCTTTCTGTAGGAAACACACTAATGTTGTACCTAATCACCAAATACAAAATAAATAACGAAGTTAGATACTATAAAAAGACATAAATTTAAAATAATATAAGATTGAAGTATGATTTCATAAATATTAGATCATAATTCTTACCTGAACCTGAGAACAAATCCGAAACCCAATCTCCTTCATTTGAAAATTTATTTATAAGATAATTAATTAATTCTTGTGATTTTTGATAAATGTTAACCATCTCTCCTTTCAAATATTTTTCCTCATATGTTAGCTTTCTAACCATAACATTGTATACCAATATACTACTAGGAGTCTCTCCATCATTTGCATTGGCAAGAATATAATTATAAGAATCATGTTTTGTCCAAGTTGCAAGATGTATACTCTCAAAATCTCATTTAAATGATTCTTTCTTGGAGCTCTGAATATTAGGCTTGTGCCTATAGCATAAATAAGTGAAAATTCAATTAACTTGTGAATTAATAAAAAAAATGATAATCTTAATTGTTAAACATACTGATGCAGGAGCATCGCTCAGTCATCAAGCGAGCCAGCACGTGGAGCAAAGAAAAGACAGCTGGAGAGCGTCAGCATTCAAACTTCGAAATATTTTGATATTTGGTGCGCCAAACATTAATGCATTGGTGTAATGAAGCACACTTGTACATTGTAACGGACCTTGAGCAGATAAGCTCTCCTCCTTAGGTAGCTGAGGCATTTATTAGATTTAATGCAAGTAGATAAATTAATTAAGTCTAGATTAGACAGTTTTGCTTTCGAGAGGGAAAATGGAATATAGGCACCCTCCTTTGTATTATTGTATTGATATTCGAAGCAGCATTAGCATTAAGGAGAAAGGAGAGAGCAAAGTAGAGAATTGGTAAAGAATCCCCATGTACATATATTGAATTAATAGGAAAGCTTTGATTTAATTCCATGGCTGTGATTATTCTCTGTGTGTTGTTGATATTGTGTTGTTGCATACTTGCTTCTTGTTATGCCTTCGTTGTATATGATGCATATGTAATTTCATGGCAGATTAGAAATATGGGAGAGAGGCGAGAATAAGTTTCAAACAGTTTATCTGTTCGAGCCAGGAGATTCCTGCATAGAGTGCAGTCGAATTCCTCCGCATAGAGTGCATTGAGGGGGCTCTACAGTTAAACTCTTATTCTCCTCTACCGGAATTGTGTTGAGTTATTCGAACTGTGCAGGTGAAGTGAAGGTTGGATTGAAATCTCAGACACAAGCTTGAGAAAAAGGAGACAGGACTGCTATTGTCAGGAGGACATAGAGTCTGACTGAGTTCGACCCTTGGGAGAGGTTGAAGGTCGAATGTAAGCATCTTACGCAGAAGTCTTTGAAGAAATCAGATTTTGTGAGCTCAGGAGGAATAGTCCCTTGTGATCTCCAGGAAAAAGGACCAGAAGAAGTTTGAGCAAGAAAAGCTTCAGAGTGAAGGACTCTTCAAGAGGAAGAGAATCGACAACTTGAAATCGCTGTGAAGAATCGTGAGTTCCCGTCGACCGTTAGATCTAAGAGGAGTGCGAGGGAGTTAACTCTCAGGCACGCAAAGAAGCAAGCCATCGCATATCGGTGTTCAGTGGTTGGCAAGGAAAGAGTTTACCCTTTGAAGTCACGAGTAGTGATTTCCTGATTCAACGGGAACCATCGATCAGAGCAGGGATAGGTGGCACGAGATTCCACGGAGTCGACGTTCGGGGTTTCTGGAAACAGGGAAAGGTTGCATTGTGGATTTTCAAATCCGCGAAGTCCCGAGGTGAAGTGGCAGCGTGGGGCCCCAGAGACTAGTGGGATACAGGTGGTGCAGTCTCGGGGAATCGGTACCTCAGGACTCGGAGTTTGGAAAATCAGGGCGTTGACATCGTGAGTGGAGATATCCCGAGTGTTGACCGTTTATCATCAGAGTTCGGGGTTCGGAGTTTGAGCACACAAGAATAGTGTTGCGAGTCTCGCGATATCGAGAGACCCGATTTCTCGAGACACTTGGTGGGAGATCAACAGGAGTGTCCTGTGGGTGACTGAAGGTATCGATACGGGATCGAAAGAGTAATATAGCTCTTCAGGCCAGTGTGAAAGAGGTCCTGGTGAGAGCGGCTGGCCAGTGAGGGGCATCTTGCGTCAGAGTGGTATCAGAGCTTTGAAATATTGTCTGTATATTTCAGGTGAGAGAAGAGAAGGAGAAAAAGGAATCACTCTAATACACACGACTTGCGTCAGAGTGGTATCAAAGCTTGGAGTATCTTTTCTTTCTGAAGCAGAGACAAAGATTCACCATGCCACCCAAAAGAGAGAGGCAGTCACCTGATCGTGAAGACAGGGATGCCTGAAGGAGAGGTAGTCCGGTAGGAAATCCAGAGATGGAACGCCAGATACGAGATCTCAGGGCGAGACTCGAGGAGATGGAGACCACCCAGAGGCGCGGAGTTGGCGCTGGGGAGTTTAGTGATTCTGAAGTTGAAGAGGAAGTTGGACACGATGTAGAAGAGGTCTCAACAGAAGATGCTTCAACAGAGAGGTTGATCAAATCCATTGCCAGGATGAGCTCAAAGACAAAGATGGACATTCCTGTCTATGAGGGAAGTCTAAATGCAGAGGAGTTGCTGGATTGGATCCGAGCACTCGACACCTACTTCGATTATGAAGATATTGAAGAGGACAAGAAGATAAGACATGTTGTCACAAAGTTGAAGGGGCATGCAGCCTTATGGTGGGACGAGCTGCAGGCAGACAGACGTTCCAAGGGCAAACATAAGATAAAGAACTGGGATCAGATGATCGCCAAGATGAAGGCGAAGTTCATTCCGAGGGACTACCAGATCACTCTATTCAGGCGGATGCAGAATCTGAGACAGAATATGATGTCAGTGAAAGAGTACACCGAGGAATTCTACAGGCTCAACATCAGAGCTGGTCATCGGGAGAGTGATGACGAAAAGGTGGCGAGGTACCTGAATGGGTTGAGGTATGACATTCAGGATGAATTGAGCATGGTTACCCTCCGAATTGTTGAGGATGCATACCAGATGGCTCTAAAAGCCAAAGAGAAGTTGAGACGCAAACAAGGTCAGCGAGGGCGAGGCAGGAGCCAACCCCGAGGCAAAGCGGTTTCCCCAGAAAGAATTCAGAAGCCCAAGGAGGATTGGAAGAGACCTCAGGGTAAGGTTGAGAGAGGTGGAACCTCACAGCAGAGGCAGCAATACGCTGAGCCGAGGAGGCAGCAAGATGATCAGCAAGGGGAATATGTTGATGCCAACGCATTTCCTCGTACTCGAGGTAGAGGAATAGGCCGCGGAGGAGTTATCACATGTTTTACGTGTGGTAAGGATGGACACAAATCCGTTGACTGTCCAGACAGGAATATGGACAGAGGAAAAGCCCACATCACTGCAGCGCAGAGGCATGATACTGAGAATGAAGATGCTGACAGCGGAAGGTCTCTTGGGGTGCATAAAATCCTTTTGACACCTGAGAAAGAGGTGGAAAGCGCAGTGCAACGGAGCAGACTGTTCAGAACAGCTTGTACAGCCAAGGACAGGAAATGCAAAGTCATAGTGGACAGTGGAAGCACCGATAATCTCGTTTCATCCGAGATGGTGGAAAAGTTGGAGCTGGAAACAACTAAGCACCCGAGTCCATATAAAGTCTCGTGGTTACAGAAAGGACACCGGGTAAGTGTCACTAAACAATGCTTAGTTAAATTTAAGATTGGGAATTATCATGATCAGATTCTGTGTGATGTTATTCCCATGGATGTATGTCACATATTGCTGGGTAGACCATGGAAATATGACAAAAATGTTGTTCATGACGGGAGGATGAACACATATACTCTGGAGAAGGATGGGAGGTTGCACAGATTTCTCCCGATAAAGGATAACGAAGTGAAGCCAAAAGTGAGTAGTACGATGCTTCTCATGAGTGGAAAAGAGCTTCTCACAAAGCTGGAGAAGGACGAAGATCCACAATTCTTTGTGGTCAGGAAACCGAGAATTTTCCTGACAAGCACAAGAGTGGACGACTTGCCAGAAGAGATTCAAGAACTGTTGGGAGAGTTCGCCGATATCATCATGGACAAACTACCTCATTCGTTGCCACCAGTGAGGAGTGTGAGTCACCACATTGACCTCATACCCGGAGCAAGTTTGCCGAATAAGGCACCGTACAGACTGACACCTCAGGAGAACAAGGAGGTCAAGAGGCAGGTACAGGATCTGCTTGACAAAGGACTGGTCAAAGAGAGTCTGAGTCCATGTGTTGTTCCGACAGTACTGAGTTCGAAGAAGGATGGAGGTTGGAGGATGTGTACAGACTCCAAGGCGATAAATAAAATCACCATCAGGTACAGGTTTCCACTGCCGAGAATGGATGATTTGATGGATTTCCTGAGTGGGGCAAATTACTTTTCAAAGATAGATTTGACGAGCGGATATCATCAAATCCGGATGAGAGAGGGAGATGAATGGAAGACAGCATTCAAGACAAACGAGGGTTTGTACGAATGGATGGTCATGCCATTTGGCTTGACAAATGCGCCGAGCACATTTATGAGGCTGATGAATGAAGTCCTGCAGGAATTCATTGGCAAATTTTTGGTCGTATACCTGGACGACATACTGATTTTCAGCAAGACGAAGGTTGAGCATTTGAGGCATTTGGCCATTGTGATGAGAAGGCTACAGCAAGAGAAGCTTCTGATAAATTTGAAGAAGTGTTCCTTCATGCAGACAGAACTTATCTATTTGGGTTTTGTCATATCGGTGAATGAATTGAAGATGGATCCTAAGAAGGTGGACGTAATCAGGAATTGGCCATCGCCGAGAAATGTTTTCGAGGTAAGGAGCTTCCATGGACTCGCTAGTTTCTACAGGAAATTCATTCGGAATTTTAGTGGAATTAGCGCAGTAATGATGGATACAGTGAAGAAGCAGCACAAGATTTTTCATTGGATAGCAGAGGCTGAAAGGAGCTTCAATTTGTTGAAGCAAAAGATAACAGAGAAGCCAATTCTGGTGCTGCCAGACTTTTGGAAAACATTTCAGGTAAAGTGTGACGCCAGTGGGTATGTTGTTGGAGGAGTCTTGATTCAAGATGACAGACCTGTTGCATATTACAGCGAGAAGCTGGATGATGCCAAGATGAAATACTCCACGTACGATAAAGAGTTCTATGCCATCATACAAGCATTGAAAAAGTGGAGGCATTACTTGATACCCAAGGAGTTCGTTTTGTATAGCGATAATCACGCATTGTAGTTTGTAAGTTAGTAGGAGAAGTTGAACCAGAAGCATGCGAAATGGGTAGAGTACATGCAGAATTTTACGTTTGTCATAAAGCACATTTCGGGGACTGCTAACAAAGTGGCAGATGCCTTGAGCCGAAAATGTTTGCTGTTGCAGGAATTTAGAGTCAAAAATTTGGGTTTTGAAAATCTAAAAGATATGTATGCAGGTGATGCAGACTTTGCAGAAGCGTACGAGGCAACTGAGAATCCAATTCTTAGGGATCAGAGCCCATGGATTGATTACATGATCCAATATGGATTGTTGTTCAGGGGCAATCAGTTGTGCATTCCAGATTGCTCTATGAGAGAGAATTTGGTGAGAGAAAAACATAGCGAAGGTTTGGCAGGTCATTTTGGACAAGACAAAACATTCACCAAGCTGAGTGAATCGTATTATTGGCCGAGGATGCACACTGATGTAAAGAGGTTTGTTGACAGGTGTTGGATATGTCAACATGCGAAGGGCCGAAAGCAGAACACAGGGTTATACCAACCACTGTCTATACCCGAGAGGCCATGGGAAGGCATTAGTATGGATTTTATTTTGGGATTTCCGAGAACGCAACGAGGATTTGATTCCATTTTTGTGGTGGTGGAAAGGTTCTCGAAAATGGCACATTTTATTCCATGTCATAAGACTAGCGATGCCACCCACATCACGAATTTATTTTTCAAAGAAATTGTCAGATTGCATGGATTGTCGAGAAGCATAGTCTCAGATCGGGACACAAAGTTCATAGGTCATTTTTGGAGGACCCTATGGAAGAAGCTGGGTACTAATTTGTCTTTTATCTCATCATACCATCCACAGACAGATGGATAGACAGAAGTCGTCAATAGAAGCCTCGGAGATTTATTGAGGAGTCTGGTGACAAAGCATCACAGTAGCTGGGATCAGATCCTACCACAGGCAGAATTCGCGTACAATAATTCGGTGAATCAGAGTACAGGTAAGAGCCCATTTCAAACTTTGTATGGGACATAGCCGAGAGGAGTTTCTGAACTCAGGGAGTCAGAACAGGCTGAAACTAGCAGCGCGAGATCTGAAGAGTTCGTTGAGGCGATGCAGAAACTTCATGCGGAGGTGAAGCAACGACTGCAGAAATCCAACCAGGAGTACAAGCGCAGAGACAATCAGAGGAAGAGACAACTTCAGTTTGAAGTTGGTGACATGGTTCTAATGCACTTGAGGAAAGAGAGGTTCCCAAGGGGGACATAGAACAAGCTCAAGATGAAAAAAATTGGGCCATGCAGAGTCCTGAAGAAATTCGGGGAAAATGCATATGAGCTTGAATTGCCGAATGGCATCGGGATATCTCCGATCTTCAATGTTTCGGATTTATACCCATACAGGACTGATGAAGCAGACACTGGAACTGAGGACCCAGTGGTCCAGTGGAAAAAACAATTACCAGTTGCACATAAGCCATAGATGGAGTGCATACTGGATAAAAGAGTAGGAACGAAGACCAGGAGAAAGCAATATTTTGAATACCTGATGAAATGGAAGAATCACCCAGTGGAGGATGCCAGCTGGGAAATAGAGGTAGTCATATAGAAGCATGGTCACACCGTGTAGGAGCTCATGGACAGGATCCCATGAAATATTTGAGCCGAGGAGTATGATGCAGGAGCATCGCTCACTCATCAAGCGAGCCAGCGCGTGGAGCAAAGAAAAGACAGTTGGAGAGCGCCAACATTCAAACTTCAAAATATTTTGATATTTGGTGCACAAAACATTAATGAATTGGTGTAATGAAGCGCACTTGTACATTGTAACGGAACTTGAGAAGATAAGCTCTCGTCCTTAGGTAGCTGAGGCATTTATTAGATTTAATGCAAGTAGATAAATTAATTAAGTCTAGATTAGACAGTTTTGCTTTCGAGAGGGAAAATGGAATACAGGAACCCTCCTTTGTATTATTGTATTGATATTCGAAGCAGCATTAGCATTAAGGAGCAAGGAGAGAGCAAAGCAGAGAATTGGTAAAGAATCCCCATGTACAAATATTGAATTAATAGGAAAGCTTTGATTTAATTCCATGGTTGTGATTATTCTCTGTGTGTTGTTGATATTGTGTTGTTGCATAATTTCTTCTTGTTATGCCTTCGTTGTATATGCTGCATATGTAATTTCATGGCAGATTAGAAATCTGGGAGAGAGGCGAGAATAAGTTTCAAATGGTTTCTCTGTTCGAGCCAGGAGATTCCTGCACAGAGTGCAGTCGAATTCCTCCGCATAGAGTGCGTTGAGGGGGCTCTACAGTTAAACTCTTATTCTCCTCTACCGGAATTGTGTTGAGTTATTCGAACCATGTAGGTGAAGTGCAGGTTGGATTGAAATCTCAGACGCAAGCCTGAGAAAAAGGAGATAGGACTGCTATTGTCAGGAGGACATAGAGTCTAACTGAGTTCGACCCTTGGGAGAGGTTGGAGGTCGAGCGTAAGCGGCTTACACAGAAGTCTTTGAAGAAATCAGAGTTGGTGAAGCTCAGGAGGAATAGTCCCTTATGATCTCTGGGAAAAAGGACCAGAAGAAGTTTGAGCAGGAAAATCTTCAAAGCGAAGGACTCTTCAAGAGGAAGAGAATCGACGACTTGAAATCGCTGTGAAGAATCGCGAGTTCCCATCGACCGTTAGATCTAAGAGGAGTGCGAGGGAGTTAACTCTCAGGTGTGCAAAGAAGCAAGCCATCGTATATCGGCGTTCGGTGGTTGGCAAGGAAAGAGTTTACCCTTTGAAGTCGCGAGTAGCGATTTCCCGATTCAACGGGAACCGTCGATCAGAGCGGGGATAGGTGGCACGAGATTCCACGGAGTCGACGTTCGAGGTTTCTGGCAACAGGGAAAGGTTGCATCGTGGATTTTCAAATCTGCGAAGACCCGAGGCGACGTGGCAGCGTGGGGCCCCAGAGACTAGTGGGATACAGGTGGTGCAATCTCGAGGAATCGACACCTCGGGACTCAAATTTTGGAAAATCAGGGAGTTGACATCGCGAGTGGCGATATCCCGAGTGTTGAACGTTGATCATCGAAGTTCGGGGTTCAGAGTTTGAGAACACAAGAACAATGTTGCGAGTCTCGCGATATCGCGAGACCCGATTTCCTGAGACACTTGGTGGGAGATCAACAGGAGTGTCATGTGGGTGACTGAAGGTCTCGATACGGGATTGGAAGAGTAATACAGCTCTTCGGGAGAGTGTGAAAGAGGTCCTGGTGAGAGCGGCTAGCCAGCGAGGGGCAGCTTGCGTCACATACACTTTCAATATCTTACCAAATAAATTGCATCCTTGTCTTTTCTTTCCCCTTGAATCTTGATTGCACTAATCCTTGTTGTGTATCTGAATGAAATACTAGAAATCTCCAAAATGGTCATGTTGTAACTTCTGTAAATCCCATAACCACTTTACTGAAATCTTGGTAAGTATAAGGCTCAGTATCATATCCAATGTTTTGGATATTATAACCATGAGGGATATAAGAAATAACTAGGGAGTATTTTTTTAGGAACAATATTTGCAATTTTTTCACAATCACCTAATATCACTTTATATTGAACAGTGTCAAACCCATTCCAAATGTAGTGATCAAGGGTGTCATCAAGTTGAACATTTTGAACATGTCTCCTTCTTTCTCTTTCAAACTTGTCTTTTTGAATAAAATTTTTGAAAGTTTCAGGTACTCCATCTGCATTCTTCTTTGGCATATTTAATGAAACAAACAAACATATAGTTATATATATAACTATCAAAATATAAATAAGTTAATTTACAAAAAAATAATATGAATGTAGTAAATCAACATACCTTTTTGAATGCAACAAAAAATTGGTTCAATACTATTGAAGAGATTGAATCTGGATAATTGAGTTTAACATCATCCCAACTTTCTTCATTCAACATCTTGACCATTTCCTCTTGTATTTTCATATACACCTTGTGACTAAATAAAACAAAAATAATGTTAAAATGAAAAAAATAATTTTCTTATCCTAACATAAATAAAAATAACTCAACAGACTTACTTTATAAATTCATCACACATTTCTTCCATTGACAATTTTCCTGACCTAACACGTGATAATATAGTTATGATAAGTTTAGCATCCTTCAATCCTTGTATTTATCTCCAAGGTGTTATAGTCATATCATCAGGAAGATTTTTTATATCAGGACCTGTCTGACTTATGCCACATATCAATGGTTTAGCCTTCTTAAATCTCTAATTTTTTATACTAATATTTTCCCATAGGGTGAAGATCTCATCTATCAAATCCCATACATGTCCAGTTCTAAATCCCAATTGAAAATAGTTATCCATGGCTCTAAATATATCACTTTCTTTGTGATTTTTTTCTTTTTTATTTTCATCATCAAGTGGGAATCCTATTTCCATACATCAACATTTGATCTCTCCCCATGGAATATTTCAGAAAATTCATTATGGATAAATCTCACCCTTTGAATGAAGGTCATATAAATTATATACTCATTGTTTGTGTTATGATACCATGCTAGTAAATTTTCTTCTGAAACTATTGAACTGGAATAAATTATGCATTTGACTGTCTCAAAAAGAGGATTATTGGGATATTCTTGCATCAATTCCCTTCTAGCATCTGCAGAACGATTTCCTCCAATCACATAATATTTGTAGTCAAAACATTTTGATCTATCAAATTCTTCCCTCGTAGGAACTTCCATTGGGTCAACAAGAACTAGGTACTCAACCACATGTTCATATGGATTGTACCTAATCAATGCTTTCAAATTGTGAATATCCAAGTGATGCAGTTTTCTAATTTGATATTTTTCTTTCCCTTCTGTGGGTTTATAAAAAAAAATCACATTCAACTGAAATGTGTGGCCATCATCAACTAAGTTTTTCGTCCTCATTCTATTTCGAATGGCATTTTGTGTTGTTTTCATAATACCATCCTCTAGATCAGCACCCAGTGTTATTATTTCTATGGTACCTTTAGGACTTTCATATAATACTCTGAGCTAACGATGGATACTTGAACATTATCAACATTTGTTTTCTTCCTCTTATGATTTAAATGTGTTTCATCTAAATCAATGATTTCTTTATTATCAATAGGAATAGACTCATCATCAACCATCGCTCTTTTGCATTTATCTTGTTTGTTCTTTTTGCGAGAAGGAGTGATAACCTCATTGGGAACAATCTCAACAAAATATTCATTTGGATTTTCCTCATTTTCAAATGTAACCCTTTTAGGTTTTCTAGAATGGGGATTTTTGTTTCTTATTTCATGTTCTTCTCTATCCACTCTTGTAGGTTCAACCTCCATTACTTTTTGTTTCTTTTTCCTTCCTTCTTGTTTCTTTTCAATATGAAAAGAGATGATGACATCCATGATATCATTCTCTGTAGAGTAAATCCCCACTAACATATGTGAAAGTCGTTCAACAAAATCCTGTAAAAATAAAATATAACATTTTCATGTTAAATAAAATTAAAACATTACCGTCCTCGAGGTGTAGGATAGTTAGTCACGGAGTGTGTTGTTAAGCCACTCCGTGATGTTAAAGTCATCGGTTCGAAACCTGTGGGGACAAAAAATTCAGCCATGTTAAGGGTTGGTGTGGCTCGGGATGGGTGTGATCCCTGGGTGATTTTGACGGCTCAAATGCCCCTGAGTCATGGTTTCTTAGCCATAGGTTAGTCCCACAGGTCATGGAAAAACTAACAAACAAACAAAAAAAAAATTAAACATTACCATGATACTAAAAATAATAAATGACACAAAAATAGAAATTAAAAACTTACATTGTCTTTCTCAAAGTCATCAACGATGGATGCACATAATTATGAAAAGCATTTGTTCTTGTTATAATTTCTCAATTTGAAACAATATCTAAACTTGATATAAGTTCTCTCTTGTTTGACAAGTGCATAAACAATATATGTGGTTGGCACCAAACATATATCTCGTAACAAGCCAAGTACTGCATGATAATTTCCTTGCACGTGTTCTAATTCGGCACAATACAAATATATATGATCTCCATTGTTTCCTTTCTTGTCTTTAACAAACCAAGATTATTCTTGGATGTTTTCACCTTCCATAGATTTCCACTCTCTAACATTCTTCATTACCTTTGATAGCTCAGGTGTTAAGCTATCATTTTGTTTCCTAACATTCATGAAGGTTCCAGTTGCATTTTTGGATGCCATTATTGTAGTTCATGATCAAGATATATTCATAGATAATCTCTTTCCTTCCATTTTCCTATATTAAGATAAAAAAATAAAAGAAATTAGGCATTTCACATTATAATAAACTAAAAAACACAACATTGAATATAAAAACTAACTTAAAAAAAAATGTTTTTTACCCATATGTAAAAAAAATTGACCCATGGACTTATTGGGCTTATGCTAGGACTGTGGGGTTGGCTGCAGGGGGATAGCCCTATGGCCAAGCCATGGGCGTGCCCACGGCTTGGCCATAGGGCTAGCCCCCCGCAGCCAAGACACGATCACAGTTTGTTGGATCATGTTGTCATTGATGCCAATGGTTTGTCATTGATGCCAATGGTTTGATTACTTGGGAGATTGTTGGATCATATGTCATTGATGTAAATGGTTTGGTTTG
>JZKD02S1157847.1:131911-144049 GCA_000966675.3 Picea glauca
GCACTTGTTTATGGTACAGGTTGATTACAGGTTGTTTGGCACAGGTTGGTGCATGGTTGATGCTCTTGTTTATGGTACAGATTGATATCTATTGAGGATTGTTGCCTCATCTCAGCTGGTGCTGAGAATGTAAGCTGAGTTTTGCATATAGATTTGGTGCTCTTGTAGAGTTTTACTCTATTCAGTTGTTGCTGAAAAACCCCCAGATTGAAGTCCATAATAAAAAGAAAAAATGTGCATACATCTTATGTTCCTTGTGTTCCTTRTGGAGATGATTTGTTGATGATATATTGCTGATATATGTTGTTGATATGTATTCACATCTAACTGATTATTAATGACAACAATGAGTAATGAGTAAATGTTGAATGTTAACTAATGAGTTTTGTGTAAGAGGGAAATTTTGGGAAAAAGATCCCCACATTCATTCACCCCCCCTCTAAGTGTGGTAGGTGTGTCCAACAAAGACAGGGAACTGTAGGAAATTGAGCAGAAGCTACAAGCTGCGCAAGACAAGGTGCAGAAGTTCAAAGAATTAATGAGTACATTACCACCAGCAGAGATGATGGAAGCAATGAAAGAGAATATGATGGTGTATTCAGATATGAACCAGATGAGGGTGTAGTAGCAGGCTCACTTACAATAAATTAAAACATTTCAGGGAGAATCCTACAAGGTAACAACAGAAGTATAAGTTGTGTAGGGGATGGTCAAGCATGCAGTACAAGAAATTGTAGAAAATTTGAAGGACCATATTACTGCAGAAACGGCTGAGGGAATTGCGCAACAGGAAACAAAATCAAGAGAAAAAGCTCACAATTGCAACAGATACATTCCAGAAGTTCATGGACACTTGGAAGAAAGCTTGAAGTGGCTAAGGATGAGCCGCAGGTGAGTGTTGGGGGCCTGTTGAAATGGGACATTTTTGGGTAAGTTTTTGGAATCCTTCCTACAGTCATGAAGGGAATGGGGGCCATTATAACATTCATTCTTACTTAACATTCATTCAACATGTAGTACACCCTATGTGAGAAATCATAACAACACAATAACCTATGACAAATTCATCTTACTTAACCATTCAACATATGCACAAAACCATCAGATACATATTCATATTAACCATCCAAGCATTACATGTGCACCATAAATATAAAAAGAAACACATCACAACATACATCATGACAGAGATTTAAAGTGGTTCACCCCAAACTAGGCTATGTCCACAATGACTGCCTTCTTCTATTATTCATTTAGGTTCAACCCTTACGATTGGTGCGCACTATGCTCAAATAAGATACATCATTTCTACCAACATGTCCTAGTTGTTTGCACATACAGTGCAGACTTAGCTTCTTTTCTCATTCGTCACTTCGCTCTCACCTCTAACTCAATCACTACTCACTCTTTACTTGATCAACTCTCTAACTACTTTTTACCCAAAACCCATACATATTTATACATATTCATGGCGTCTTAGCCCCTTACATTGTGGACAAAATGTACCAAAACTCCTAACTAACTTTCGCCTTCCACACATTGGCTCCTAAATATGCGTTAACTTCCTTCTACATGCGTTGCTCACTTTTTGACTTGTCGAAATGGTTTACTCTTGTGTGATTCCCAAAAGTTACCCAAAATGCCCTGCTCCAACACTAGTTAGTTAACTAGAAGAGTAAGTTAGGAGGGAGTTTAATGTTATGAAAATTATTTTATCACTTTCTCTAGATAAAAGTTCACTTTACATATTTCCTCATTATTTTATCATATAAAGGAAAAGAAGTGAATTTAACCAAAGTCATCCTCTTGTATTCAAAACACTTTCACCATATCTACCATCACAAATTTTGCAAAGGAATGGAAAAAAATTATGTTTTAATCCATTATTTTGAATGTCCAAAATAAAAGGAATATTGACATGCAATGATATTCTTATCGAAACTCTTACTATAGTACTTTGTTATAAAATAAAGAATAAACATGCATATAATTACCTTCGTCATGACTCCAAAAGGGAACATAATAACAATGTACTAAGTATATCATGGATACGAGTAATGAGAATTAGATATTAATATCATATACATGAAGAAAAATGATTCCATTTGCTATTACAAAATATTTATGTTCACTTTGTGAAAATATCAATATTTCACTAAACTTCACATAATAACATATTTTTTCGAAATACATAACCTTTGCTCGTCGCCATGCATTCGATTTTTCACTAATATAATACATAACCTTTGCTTGTCGCAACGCATTAGATTTTTCACTAATATAAATACAAACATATAACAAGTATTCTTTGCCACATAGCTTTGTTAAAGTATTAATTTCAAATTCCATGATTATTAACTTGGTTATTAAATTGGTTTGGTTCTTTCGAAAATAATAGTATTCTCTATTTTATTGATGAATACATTTTAACGATTATGTTAATTTAATAACTTTAATGACCCTAGATGGGGTGATAGGGACATGCCAGGTAGACATGAAAGCCCTTCCGAGAAATATGGTGATTGATTATATGGCCAACATCATTCCAAACCACCTCGCACGGTCATATAACCAAGATTATGGAAATGTCGATTTGTGTGATGGTTCTCAATGGATACAGGGTTATTCATTGGTTTTGATCGTCCTATACCTTGGCTTTGCAATAGAAATGACTACATTGATACAGGGTTATTCATTGGTCTTGATCGTCTTGTACCTTGGCTCTGCAACAGAAATGACTACAGTTAATGGTTATTACTGCAGTGTATAGGATACCTTTTTCATTATGCAGTATCATTCGAGAGAGTAGAATTCTCATCTAGTGGAAATTATTATTCTAAGTGGGAGCGATTTCTTGATTATGTCTTATAATTGGAAAGAAATGAAAGCTAGGGATCTTTCGGGATCTTCCCTCTAGTGGGTTGATTCTCATCCTCCACATGCCTACTCTTTTTCTTGTGCTCTGGTTTGTGAACATGTCACTAACTCAAGGCTACTCTGAAGGTTATAGGAAGGTTCGTTGTCAATCCCCAGACCCCCCCTCTTCCAACACTATTATCCCATAGCCTCCTAGCCCAAGAGTCATGCTTTCAACCTAGGAAGCTTCTAGAGATTTCATAGAGGAAATCCCTCCCTGTATTTAGGAGGATTTAGCTATAGTGGAGGTAGTTTTACACTAGGAGAGTACTTCCCTCCATGACTGGGATGTTGACGTGGAGATTGGTGGTTGGGTACCATACTTGGGGAGCTCTAGAGAAAGGGATACAAAGTATCTCAAAACTATTGATCTTTATTGGAATATAAAAACGTTTCTGAGAAAAATTATTTTAGACAGTGATGATGATCGTGAGGCAATATAGGAATAATTGTACAAGATGCATCACCAACCCCAACACATTTGGGCTCACTTGGATGTTGAGGACCTCCTTGGTGCTACCCAAAAGGGAGTTGCTTCTCAACCTCGGGACTAGTAGCTCCAAAAGGGGGCACGTGGCCTCTCTTCCACTTAATATGTTTGAATGTATTACATTTTGGGATTTCTAGGAAGCTTTTTCTACAATTTAGGGGATGACAATATCAGGATAGAAAGAACTTTAGTTTCCTTTCATAGTTATGCAAGTTTGTTTTTATTAAAGAACTTAGTACAAACAATCTAAACATATAATCTTCTTCACTATTGTTGGTTTCCTTGGCGGCAAGCCAACAACTAAGTAATTTTTATGTACATCTCCACACCTTGATATATAAAAATAGTTTTCTTTGGTTAACTAGAAAAATAAAATAGCTTTAATGATAATGCAAATCTTCTTATAGTCAAAATATTTTAAATTCATTTTATTAATTTAATTTTTTCATAAAACATTTTAATTTAAAAATACATTACATACGTTATACATCTCATTTATTCTAATTCTATATAAAATGCATACTTTTAATGTAGTAAATTCAAAAATATTAATTAAAATAAATTATAAACTAGCAATTACCCCCTAAAAGTATAAAATAAAAACAATAAAAACTTATATATATATATATATATATATATATATATATATATATAATTAAAATATAAACATTATAATAGAGAATCATAACATTTAGATTTCTAATTTTTAAATTAAATATTTACATCAATCATAATCTATCAATTCAATCAATGCCTATGAAGTGGTACCTCACAACATGTCTTTACTCACACCTTCAATACCTTTCACTGTTCATTAAAACGTCATGCATACAATTTTAACTATAGTTGAAGGTAAAGCAATGATGTGAGATGCAAGCCATTTCAATATGTTACGAAAATCCAATTGTAAAGTAAATCACGATAGATGATTAACAATCTCCCTAGTACTTTGAGAATTTTGTCCATTCAAGATATTTTATTCTAACATATAAAAATATTTTATATCAATTTATTCTTTATGTGGAAATGGTGCTATCCCATATCCACTTTCTCTTATAAATCAAGAAAAGTGTTTTGCTCATTGAAATTACATTTGATTTCTATTTAAAAAGGATAAGATAATGAATTCTACTTCATTTGAATTATATGACCTATGGAAACCTTCTCTCAAAAGTCATAGAGATAAAGACATATAACAACCTTTATGTCTAATGAATAATATTTGAATTATGTGTAATGAATTGATGTATTATATTGGCTATTGCATAAGCATTATGAACCACTGATTTAAGATTCCTAATATTTTTTAGTGCTTGTTTTCCAATAAAATGTTTGACTGTAATAAAACATTTAAACTTATAAAGAATGTGTGTTTTCCTTACAAATGTAAATGTTTGACTTTAATAAAACATTTAAACCTATAAAAATGTGTTTTTTTCTTGTAAATGTTTGACTTTAATAAAACATTTAAACGTATAAAGAATGTGTTTTATTTTATAAAAATTTTAACTTTAATAAAACATTTGAAGGTATAAAGAATGTTCATGTACTAACTACTCTAAAGAATGTGTTTTTTTCCTTATAAAAATGAATTTAAATATTGTTTGACTTTAATAAAACATTTAAACCGCATAAAGAATGTGAGTTTAACTTAAATAAAACATTTAAAGTTATAAAAAAAAAATTCATGTACTGACTACATTAACTTTAATTAATGGATGGAAGTTGAATTTCAATTTCATTAAATATATCAAAATTTTAAATTCTAAAAACATATCATTCAAATAATCAATTTTTTTTAAATGTTTACCATTTTTATTTAAAATTATTTCTCTTTTTTCTTTCGAAATTCTTCTCTCTTCAATTTCATGTAAAATAAAAATAAAAATAAAAACATTTTTTTTTAATGTTTACTATTTTTATTTAAAATTATTTCTCCTTTTTCTTTCGAAATTCTTCCCTTTTCAATTTCATGTAAAATAAAACAAAAACAAACTTCAACCTCATCAATTTTCCTCTTATTTTCATGTAAAATAAAAATAAAAATAAAACAAAAACGACCTTCAACCTCATCAATTTCCCTCTTATTTTAGTTCATGTCAATGTGAAATATTAAGTTCAAACATAACACTATTTAGAAGTATGGCATGTAACTATCACTATAAGCATTATAAAATGTGACTAATGATTACATCCACTAGACGTAGACTAATGAGGGATCCCTCAGGAAAATTGTTTTTTTCATGAACCATGATTTTTTTTAAAGAGTTTGGTTCTACATGTTATTCATCAAAACAAATCAAAAATCAAATTCATGTTGTATTTTCAAAATAAAATTTTTATTTTTATTTTAATACCACCAAGTCATATATCAAATTGGTGTATGATGAAACTTCTTTGTTCATGGGACAAGGCATCTCTTTCATACAGAGATTTGACTACTAAAGTTTGTAGAGATATACATACTCTACCTCTCTCGATTTGAACTTGTGACCTCCAAACAAGAAACACATATTCTTAACCATTTAGCTCATTCAAGTTGTATTATAATACATATACAAATATTAATTATAATGATATGTCATACATTACATAAATAAATAAACATGTCATTAAAAATAACGCCCAAATCAAAATTTTATAATAAAACAAATATCTTGATGTTTTTATATATTTGACTTTTACTTATAAATTTTATTTTATTTTATTATTTTTATATTATAATTTATAACTTATATTAATGTAAAAATAACAAAATTCCTAGGTAAAAAGAGCCCTTATCTTGTTTATATAATTTTTAATTTATATTACTCTAATCAAAATAAGGAATAATAGAGAAAACATATTATATGTTTTCTCTATTATTCCCAAGAAAACATATTATATGTTTTCTCTATTATTCCCCCCACCCGCTCATATATGAGGGTGGAGATGAGGGGTAATATTAGAGAAAATGTATGGGGTGGGGGTAATATTAGAAAGAAAAAAAATTTCATATATGAGGGTGGGGGTGGGGTTAACATTAGAGAAAACATATGGGATGGGGGGTAATATTAGAGAAAACATATGAGGGTGTGGGGTAATATTAAAGAAAACATATTATGTTTTCCCTAATATTACCTCCCCACCCTCATATAATATTTTTTCTCTAATATTACCCCACACCCCCACCCTCATATAATATTTTTTCTCTAATATTACCCCACACCCCCACCCTCATAACCTCATATATGAGGATGAGGGTGAGGGGGTAATATTAGGGAAAACATTGGGTGGAGGGTAATATTAGAGAAAACATATTATGTTTTCCCTAATAATACCCCCCATCCCCACCCTCTTATAATATGTTTTCTCTAATATTACCCCCACCCCTAACCTCATCCCAGGGTTGGGGGTAATATTAGAGAAAACATATGTGGGGGTGGGGGTGGGGGGTAATATTAGAGAATATATTTTCTCTAATATTACCTAGATAAAATATGAGGGTGGGGGTTAGTGGGTAATATTAGAGAAAACATATATGGGGGTGGGGGTGTGGAGTGATATTAGATAAAACAATATGTTTTCTCTAATATTACCCCCCACTATATTAGGGTGGCAGTGAGAGGTAATATTACCCAGAGAAAACAATATTTGTATCTAATATTACCTAGAGAAAACAATATGTTTTCTCTAATATTACCCTGCACCCTCACCCTCATATTTGTTTCTCTAATATTACCCCCCACCTAAAGAAAACAATAATTGTATTGAATATTACCCAGAGAAAACAATATGTTTTCTCTAATATTACCCCCCACCATCACCCTCATATTGTTTTCTCTAATATTACCCCCCACCCCCACCCTCACCCTCATATATCATGGTGGGGTTGGAGGCTAATATTAGAGAAAACAATAATATGTTTTTTCTGTTCTAAGACTTTTGCGATCATTGTTTTGTTCAGAGAGTACTTTCGGATCCATCGCATAGGTTTTATGTTTTTCGACGTTTCAGACCAAACTAGTGTGGTCCATCATCAAGAAAGCGTTTGTCTGAAACGCTTTCCTGATGATGGACCACACTAGTTTGGTCTGAAACGTCGAAAAACATAAAACTTATGCGATGGATCCGAAAGTACTCTCTGAACAAAATAATATGTTTTCCATAATATTGCCCTCTACCCCACCCTCACCCTCACATAGTGGCGGGTAATATTAGAGAAAACATATCATTTTTTTTCTCTAATATTAGCCCCCACCACCACCCTCATAAAGTGGGGGGTAATATTATAGAAAAAATATTGTTTTCTCTAATATTACCCCCCACCCCATACCTCATATATGAAGTTGCGGATGAGGATGGTGGGTAATATTAGAGAAAACATAATATGTTTTCTCTAATATTAACCCCCACCCTTATGAGGGTGGGGGGTAATATTAGAGAAAACATATTAATCTCATATATGTTTTCTCTAATATTACCCCACAAACCCACCCTCATATATGAGGGTAATCTATTTCCTATAATATTACACACCACACTCTCACCCTCATATTATGTTTTCTCTAATATTACCCCCCAATCTCATGATATAATGGGGGTGGGGGTTAATATTAGAGAAAAAAAATATGTTTTATCTAACATTAACCTCAACTATATCACAGTGGGGGTGGGGGGTAATATTAGAGAAAAAAATAGTGTTTTCTCTAATATTACCCCTCACCCCCGCCCTCATATAGGGTAGGGGTGGGGGTAATATTAGAGAAAACATGCCCCCCACCCCCACCTGTTTTCTCTAATATTACCCCCCACCCCCGCCCTCATATAGGGTAGGGGTGGGGGGTAATATTAGAGAAAACACGCCTCCCACCCCCACCCTCATATATGAAGGTGGTGGTGGGGTGTAATATTTTAAAAAACATATAAGGGGGTGGGGGGTAATATTATAGAACACATATAATAAGGGTGGGGTTTAATATTAGAGAAAACATATAAGGGGGTGGGGGGTAATATTAGAGAAAACATATAAGGGGGTGAGGGTTAATAATAGAGAAAACATATTATATAATATGTTTTCTCTAATATTACCCCACACCCCCTTATATGTTTTCTCTAATATTACACCCCACCCCCACCCTCACATATGAGGTATAATATTTTTTCTCTAATATTACGCCCCACCCCATTATATGTTTTCTCTAATATTACACCCCACCCCCACCCTCGTATATGAGGGAGTGGGTGGGGGGTAATATTATAGAAATAATATCATATGAGGGTGAGGGTGGGTGGTAATATTAGAGAAAACATATAATATGTTTTATCTAATATTAGCCTCCATCCTCACCTTCATATATGAGGGATGGGATTGGGGGTAATATTATAGAAAACATATTATATGTTTTCTATAATATTACCGCCCAAACCAACCCAACCCAACCCTCATATATGAGAGCGGGGGTGGACGCTAATATTATAGAAAAAATATTATATGTTTTTTATAATACTAACCCCCATCCCAACCCTCATATATGAGGGTGGGCTTGGAAGATAATATTATAGAAAATATATTATATGTTTTCTCTAATATTACCCCCCACCCCCTTATATGTTTTTTCTAATATTACACCCCACCCCCACCCTCATATATAAGGGTGGGGGTCAGGGGTAATATTATAGAAAACATATTATATGAGAGTGGGGGGTGTGGGGTAATATTATAGAAAACATATAAGGGGGTGGGGATTAATATTAGAGAAAACATATAATATGTTTTCTCTTATATTAGCCTACACCCCCCATATGAGGGTGGGGGTAGGGGGAATAGTAGAGAAAACATTTTCTCTATTATTCCCCTGCCCCCACCATCATATGTATGAGGGTATTTTCTCTATTATTCCCCCCACCCTCACCCTCATATCATATGTGGGTGGGGGTGAGGGGTAATAATAGAGAAAACATATAAGAGGGTGGAGGGTAATATTAGAGAAAACATATAATATGTCTTCTCTAATATTAGCCTCCACCCCCACCCTCATATATGAGGGTTGGGATGGGGAGTAGTATTAGAGAAAACATATAATATGTTTTCTATAATATTAGCCTCTACCCCCACCCTAATATATGAGGGTGTGAGTGTGGGGTAATATTAGAGAAAACAATATGTTTTATCTACTATTACCCCCCATCCCCATGCTCATATATGTTTTCTCTAATATTATCTCTCACCCCCACCCTCATATATGAGCATGGGAGTGGGGGGTAATATTAGAGAAAAATATAGGGGATGGGGTGTAATATTAAATAAAACATATATTTTTCTCTAATATTACCCCCCACCCCCACCCTCATATATGAGGGTTTTTCTCTAATATTACCCTCCACACCCACCCTCATATATGAGGGAGGGGGTGTGAGGGTGAGGGTGGGGGTGAGGGGTAATATTAGATAAAAATATATGTTTTCTCTAATATATGAGGGAGGGGGTAGGGGGAATATTAGATGTTTTCTCTAATATTACCCCACACCCCCATGGTCATATATGTTTTCTCTAATATTACCTCCCACCCCCACCCTCATATATGAGCATGGGAGTGGGGGGTAATATTAGAGAAAAATATAGGGGATGGGGTGTAATATTAAAGAAAACATATATTTTTCTCTCGTATTACCCTCCACGCCCACCCTCATATTACCCCCCACCCTCATGTATGAGATTTTTATCTAGTATTACCCCCCATGCCCACCCTCATATATGAGGGTGGGGGTGTGGGGGTGGGGGTGAGGTGTAATATTAGAGAAAAATATATGTTTTTTCTAATATATGAGGGAGGAGTGGGGGGAATCTTAGAGAAAACATGTATTTTTCTCTAATATTACCACGCATCCCCACTCCCATATATTATATATTCATTCATTCCATCGTAGCAATCCACTTCAGTGATAATCTAACCTAAAATGAATAACCTGTGTTGAACGTCCATTTTGACATATCAACCTAACCTAGGGTGAGGCAATTGAATCGCCTCTCACAAGCTCTAACAATATAAGGAGTCTCTTCCATGTTGACCTTTACTTATATACGGCCAAACAAAGTATTTATTTCATACTAGAAATACTTGCTTTTCTTTCATACTGCAAGTACCGATCCATAATGGTTGATTTATTTTCGAAGTTCATTGTATTTGGAAAAAGGGGAGAGTTGTTTGAAGTTTAGTACATGCCCTAAATCTTACTCCATGCCTTAAATCTAGTGTGCGAATTTATGAGTTGTGTTTGTTAATGGATGTAGATAACTCCTTGTTCCTCAGAACAATTGCCAACCCTGAGACCTTAAGTGGTCAAAATCAATGAGATGAATCCTGGGCTTGAGCATTGCTTATGTGTCCTAGAGGTCCTAACCATGAAATATAGGTTGGGCGGCTAGTTCTTTATTACTCAATGACGTGGTTGATTATTTATTGTGTTTTCTTCAGTGTATTGTGTTGTGTTTAATTGTGTCGGTATTTATGTTTTTGCATTGATTATGCATCGTTGTTAATTATGTTAATGTGTCGAATGTTCCATTATTACTTTATGATGATTTGTATCTTGGGATGTTATTAGTTATTTCCTGACGATTTTAATTTTCTAATGCATAGACATTTTTTTTTTACCTATTATACATCGATGTTTGTTGTTGTAATAGAGGTGCATTACAAATTGGTAAGCATTGTAATCTGTACTTTTACTATATATGAATTGAGATAATTCTATATAACCATTGAGGAAAATTACAATACAACCTAACACTTATGGAATCTCACAGTTTGGCATAAGCCTTAATGAATTTCATCATGCAACATTACCATTGAAGAATACAAAAAATTATCATAAGTAAACAAAGGTGAATGTCACAATAAGACATAATCATAAAGGAGTTCCGCAATCATAATATGTTTTCTCTGATATTAGCCTACACCCCCAATATGAGGGTGGGGGTATGGGGAATAGTAGAGAAAACATTTTCTCTATTATTCCCCTACCCCCACCGTCATATGTATGAGGGTATTTTCTCTATTATTCCCCCCACCCCCACCCTCACCCTCATATCATATGTGGGTGGGGGTGAGGGGTAATAATAGAGAAAACATATAAGGGGGTGGGGGGTAATATTAGAGAAAACATATAATATGTCTTCTCTAATATTAGCCTCCACCCCCACCCTCATATATGAGGTTTGGGATGGGGGGTAGTATTAGAGAAAACATATAATATGTTTTCTATAATATTAGCCTCTACCCCCACCCTCATATATGAGGGTGTGAGTGTGGGGTAATATTAGAGAAAACAATATGTTTTATCTACTATTACCCCCCATCCCCACACTCATATATGTTTTCTCTAATATTATCTCTCACCCCCACCCTCATATATGAGCATGGGAGTGGGGGGTAATATTAGAGAAAAATATAGGGGATCAGATGTAATATTAAATAAAACATATATTTTTCTCTAATATTACCCGCTACCCCCACCCTCATATATGAGGGTTTTTCTCTAATATTACCCTCCACACCCACCCTCATATATGAGGGAGGGGGTGTGAGGGTGAGGGTGGGGGTGAGGGGTAATATTAGACAAAAATATATGTTTTCTCTAATATATGAGGGAGGGGGAATCTTAGATGTTTTCTCTAATATTACCCCACACCTCCATGATCATATATGTTTTCTCTAATATTACCTCCCACCCCCACCCTCATATATGAG
>JZKD02S1157847.1:161224-174626 GCA_000966675.3 Picea glauca
GAGCCATTGCTTAATTTCTGTATTGCTTAAGAATATATATGCATTGCTTTACTTCGCAGGTTTAAAACTTACAGGATATTGGTTTTATTGTTTCAACACTCCTCTGCAATTATGACGCAGGCGCACCCGCAAGCACGTCCGCTCACAGGATCTTCCTTCTTGCAAAGCCCGAAGAAATTTAACGTCCCTCTATTTCCCTATCAGAAAATTTGCACCCACAGAACTCTTCACATGATCCCCTCTCTTTACTTATCAGGGAATCGAACTTTGCGACTTTGCGAGGTCAGTGGTCGAGCGTAGGACTCTCGAATCCCCGGGACCCGATACGAGTCAACGATAACCCTTCCTTTCCTTATCGGGACTTTCTCTATCGCGATTTTGCCACTTGCAATGTCAAAGACTTCATTTCCCTGACTCTCGATGCCCAATACGCCGAAACTCCGACACACGTTTGAATTGACTATTCAATCACCGCTTCACTCCATCGGCATTTCAAACTTCACGGTATCGTGAATCTTGATGCAATTGCTTCAGGACTTCTCGCTGCGAGATCCTGATAAGACGTGCCACCTATCCACTGACTCCTACAGCCCCCACACTATCCTTTGACTTTCGGGATATCGCGTATCACGATTTCGCGATTCTCATTGCAATGTTTTGGAGTTTCAATCCACGAAACTCCGATATGTCGATCCACGAGTAGATCCAACGGCCCTTGTGACTCGGATCAATGGCTCTGCCCCTCCTAAGCTTTGAACCTCTAGAGAATATGATGTCATATCTCCCTTGCACCTCCGCAAGATCTAACGGCTCACGGATTATCGCGAATTCTCCTTGGAGAATACCGACCGTCCGTTTCTTCTTTGATGATTCTTGCAAATGACTAAGTGTTCCTCCACGGAACTTGTCCACCTACAACGCAAACTTACGATGCCTGCTTAAATCTTCAAGGAACAACTCCTCTGCACTGTCCTTCAACAAATCCGAAGGTCTTATCCCTCCTGAGCTTTCCTATAACTCTAAGTCTTAGAAAAGACTCTTGCACGCACTCCTTGCGACAATTTCCACCCACTTCAAGTGCTTGAATTCTTTTGACTCTGCGCACACCTACAGCAGTAGTCCTTTAAACTCTTCTCTCAGGTTTGCAACCCGGAAACTTCTCTTAGCCTGCGCACTACTTGCACGGCTCCTGTGCCCGGCTACACTTCTGGGATGAATGAGAACAAAAGTTGTCTCTATATGAACCCTCTGTCAACGCACTCCTTGCAGACACTTCAACTGCACTCTTTGCAGGAATTCTCTGGCTCAAATAGAGAAACAATTGAAACTCATTCCTTCATCCTCTCAGACTTCAAACTCAAAGCATGAAATCATATACACAGCATATAAAAGAAAATGTATAACTAGAAGCAAACATTCATGAGCATATCCACATCAATACAAAGAGAACAACACAAAGCCATGAATTTGAATCAAACTCTTCTATTAATTCAAATATCTGTACATGGGTGTTCTTACATAGATCCCTACATGATCTTGCACTAATGCTTCGATAATGTTATAATGCACAATGAGGGTGTCTATATCCTGTTTCCCTCTTGCTCTCTACAACTGTCTAATCTATGATTAAATTATATATAACTGCATTAACTATCTTACATGCCTCCTACCTACTAAGGACGAGAGCAATCTGCTCAAGGTCCATTACAATATACAAGTGCGCTTCATCTTAAATGACTCATTTAAGATCGTGCAAAAACTTCCAAGGTGACTTTCAAAATTTGTGTTGGCACTCGTCCAACTGTCTCTTGCCTTCCGCACTGGCTCGCTTGATGTTGGTGATGCTCCTGCATCATACTCCCTCGCTTGAAAATTTTCATGGGATCCTGTCCATGAGCTCCTACATGGTCTGTCCATGCTTTTGTATCTCCGCTTCAGTCTCCCAGCTGGCATCTTTAACTGGATGGTTCTTCCACTTGACCAGATACTCAAAGTATTGCTTTCGCCTGGTCCTCTTGCTCACCTTCTTGTCCAGTATGCACTCCATCTGCGGCTTATCTACAACTGGCAATTGTTTCATCCACTGGATCACTGGCTGATCACCTCTAGTATCTACTTCCCCAGCTCTATATGGGTACAAATCCGAGATATTGAATATGGGAGAAATTTCGATCCCATCGGGTAATTCAATCTCATAAGCATTCTCCCCGAATTTCTTTAAGACCATACATGGTCCGATTTTCTTCATCTTCATCTTATTATATGTTCCTCTCGGGAACCTTTCCTTCCTTAAATGTGCCAGAACCAGATCACCAACCTCAAACTGAAGTTGTGTTATATGATGATCTGCCCTGAGCTTGTACTCCTGGCTTGATTCCAACAATCGTTGCTTCACCTAGCTGTGAAGTTCTTTCATCGCCTCTGCCAAATCTTCTGCACTAGCGCTCCTAGTCACAGTCTGTTCTGAATCCCTCAATTCATAAATTCCTCTCGGATGTATACCATAGACAAACTGAAATGGACTCTTCCCTGTGCTTCGATTCACTGAGTCGTTATACACAAACTCTGCCCGTGGTAATATGTTATCCCACTAGCTGTGGTGCTCTGTCACCAAGCTTCTCAGCAAGTCTCCCAGAATTCTGTTCACTACCTCGGTCTGTCCATCCATCTAAGGATGATATGGTGAACTAAACAATAAGTTAGTTCCCATCTTCTTCCATAAGGTCCTCCAAAAATGCCTTATGAATTTGGTGTCTTGATCCGAAACTATAGTCCTCGATAAACCATGAAGTCGAATGACCTCTTTGAAAAACAGGTTCGCAATGTGAGTTGCATCACTCGTCTTCTGACATGGAATGAATTGTGCCATCTTGGAAAATCTATCCACTACCACAAAGATTGAATCAACACCTCTTTGTTTCCTTGGCAACCCCAATACAAAATCCATGCTTATTGCATCCCACGGCCTCTCTGGTATGGGCAATGGTTGATAGAATCCTGCATTCTGTCTTCTCCCCTTCAAATGCTGGAAAATTCTGCACCGGTCTACAAATCTCTTGATATCAAATCGCATTCCTAGCCAAAAATATGACTCATTCATCTTCGCGAACGTCTTGTCATGACCAAAGTGCCCTGCTAATCCACCACTATGTTTCTCCTTCAGCAAGTTCTCCCTCATGGAGCATTTCGGAATACACAGTTGATTTCCCTTAAACAACAATCCTTCCTGGATCATGTATTCTATCCATTGGCTTCTGTCTCTAGGAACTGGATTCTCAGTTGCTTCATACGCCTCTCCAAAATCTAGATCATCTGCGTACATCTCCCTGAGATCATCAAAACCCAACGTTTTGAATTTGAACTCCTGCAACAGCAAATACTTCCTGCTCAAAGCATCAGCAACTTTGTTAGCAGTACCAGAAATATGTTTAATCACAAATGTGAAATTCTGCATATACTCAACCCATTTGACATGTTTCTGATTCAAATTTTCCTATTGATTCACAAACTGCAGTGCATGATTGTCACTGTACAAAACAAATTCTTTTAGGATCAAGTAATGCCTCCATTTCTTCAATGCCTGTATGATAGCATAAAATTCCTTATCATATGTGGAATACTTCAATTTCGCTTCATTCAACTTCTCGTTAAAGTATGTGATAGACCTGTCTTCTTGACTCAAGACTGCCCCAATTACAAATCTGCTTGCATCACATTTCACCTGAAATGTCTTCTGGAAATCTGGCAACAACAAAACTGATTGTTCTGTGATCTTCCTCTTCAACAGATTAAAACTTTTCTCAGCCTCTATTTTCCAGTGAAAATATTTATGCCGCTTCTTCACTGTGTCCATCATTGCTGTGTTGAT
Source organism: Picea glauca (assembly GCA_000966675.3). Taxonomy (NCBI): domain Eukaryota; kingdom Viridiplantae; phylum Streptophyta; class Pinopsida; order Pinales; family Pinaceae; genus Picea; species Picea glauca. The sequence continues at coordinate 165,093 of JZKD02S1157847.1, forward strand.
TCCACTTAAATTCCTGATGAATTTTCGGTAGAAACTAGACAATTCGTGAAAACTTCTCACCTCAAAGATATTCTTCGACGATGGCCAATTCTTAATTACCTCCACCTTATCCAGATCCATCCTCAACTCATTTTCTGAAATAACAAACCCCGAGTAGATGAGATCTATCTTCATGAATGAGGATTTCTTCATGTTTATCAACAACTTCTCCTGATGTAGTTTCTGCATCACTGTAGCCAAATGCTTCAGATGCTCTGCCATTGTCTTACTGTAGATCAGTATGTCATCCAAATACACAATGACAAACTTTCCAATGAACTCCCTCAGGACTTCATTCATCAACCTCATGAAGGTACTTGGTGCATTTGTTAAGCCAAACAACATAACAAGCCATTCATACAACCCTTCTTTGGTTTTAAATGCAGTCTTCCATTCATCACCTTCTCTCATGCGGATTTGGTGATAACCGCTTTTCAAATCAATCTTTGAAAAATACTTTTCTCCACTCAAGAAATCCATCAGATCGTCCATCCTCGGCAATGGAAATCTATACCTAATGCTTATCTTATTGATCGCCCTCGATTCAGTACACATCCTCTAGCCTCCGTCTTTCTTCGGACTGAGTACTGTTGGAACATCACATGGACTCAAGCTTTCCCTGACCAAACCTTTGTCCAATAACTCCTGGACTTGCCTCTTAACTTCTTCATTCTCTTGCGGCATCAATCTGTACATAGCTTTATTTGGCAAGTTGGCTCCTGGTATGAGATCAATATGATGACTCACACTCCTCATCGGTGGTAACGAACGAGGTAATTCATCCACTACTATATCAGCGAACTCTTCCAGCAGTTCCTAAACTTCCTCGAGTAAATCATCCACTCTTGTGCTAGTCAGAACAATCTTCGGTTTTCTGACCACAAAGAACTATGGATCCTACTTCTTCTTAACCTCTGTAAGAAGTTCCTTCCCACTCATGAGAAGTATTGTGTTCCTTACTTCCGGATTCACCTCCTTATCCTTTATCGGAAGCAACATGTGTGTCCTCCCATTCTTCTCCAGGCTGTATGTGTTCATTCTCCCATCATGAATCACATTCCTGTCATATTACCATGGTCTACCCAGCAATAGATGACAAACATCCATAGGAATGACATTACATAATATCTTATCATTATACCCACCTATATTGAATTCAACCAAGCATTGTTTAGTAACAGTTACCTGGTGTCCTTTCTGTAGCCACGAAACTCTGTATGGGCTTGGATGATCAGTCATCTCCAGCTCCAGATTCTCTACCATCTCTGTAGAAACGAGATTATCCATGCTACCACTATCTACAATAACCTTGCATACCTTGTCCTTGGTCTTGCAAGTAGTCCTAAAAAGTCTGGTCCTTTGGATTGAACTTTGCACCTCCTTCTCATGTGTCAATAGGACTTTTCGCATCATCAGCGATCTTCCTCCTTCAGCGTCTTCTGCCTCAACATCTCGCCTCTGTGCTTCGGCAATGTGAGATTCTGCAATGTCCTTCTTATTCTCTGGACACTCGTAAGACTTGTGCCCATTCTTTCCACATGTGAAGAATGTGATTACTCCACCTCTTCCTCTTCCTCTACCTCTAGTACAAGGAAAAGTGTTATTGTCAGCATAATCTCCTCTCTGCTCATTATGTTGTCCCCTCTGTTCAGCATATTTCCCTCGCTGTGAGGTTCCACCTCTCTCAATACGAGACTGAGGTTTATTCCATTCCTCCTTAGGCTTCTGGAATTTATCCTGGGCAACTGCTTTGCCTCTGGGTTGACTTCTGCCTCGGCCCCTCTGACTCTGTTTTCGGCTCAACTTCTCTTCCTCTTTCAGAGCCATCTGATAAGCATCTTCCACCATTCGGATGGTTACCATGCTCATCTCATCCTAGATATCATATCTCAGGCCATTCATGTATCTGGCAACTTTTTCATCATCACTCTCTCGATGACCTACCCTGATGTTCAGTCTATAGAATTCCTCAGTGTATTCTTTCACTATCATCAACTTCTGTCTCAGGTTCTACATCCTCCTGAACAGAGTAATTTGATAGTCTCTAGGGATGAATTTTGCCTTCATCTTCACGATCATCCTATCCCAGCTTTTGAACTTTTGCTTGCCCTTGCAACGTCTGTCAACTTGTAGTTAATCCCACCACAATGTTGCATGTCCCTTCAAGTGTGTGACAGCATGCTTGACTTTCTTGTCCTCTTCAACATCTTCATAGCCGAAGTATGTGTCTAGAGCTCTAATCCAATCTAGAAGCTCCTCTGCATCCAAGTTTCCCTCGTAAACTGGAATGTCCATCTTTGCTCTTGCACCCAACCTGGAAATAGCTTTGATCAAACGCTCGTCTAATGCATCTTCGGCTGCAACTTCTTCTTCTCTTTCAGCCTCAATATCTCTCTTGGAATCACTAAGATCCCCTGCACTGGTTGTGCGCCTTTGCGTTGTCTCCATGTCTTCGAGTCTAGCTCGCAGATCACACATTTGTCTCTCCATGACTGGATCTGTTACCTACCTGCCTCTTCTCCTCAGCATCTCCCTATCCTCTGGATCGGGTGACTGTCTATCTCTCCTTGGTGGTATGTTGAATTCTTCTCCTTCTCTACTACAAAAAGCAAAGAACCTTTCTGTGCTCTGATACCAAACTGACGCAGGCGCGCTCGCAAGCACGTCTGCTCACAGGATCTTCCTTCTTGCATGGCTCGAAGAACTTTAACGTCCCTCTATTTCCCTATCAAGAAATCTGCACCCACAGAACTCTTCACACGATCCCCTCTCTTTACTTATCAGGGAATCAGACTTCGCAACTTTTCAAGGTCATTGGTCGAGTGTAGGACTCTCGAATCCCCGAGACCCGATACGAGTCAACACTGACCCTTCCTTTCCTTATCGGGACTTGCTCTATCACAATTTCACCACTCGCGATGTCAAACACTTTATTTCCCAAACTCTCGATGCTTGATACGTCGAAACTCTGACACATGTGCGAATTGACTATTCAATCGCCGCTTCACTCCATTGGCATTTCAGACTTCGCGGTATCACGAATCCTGATGCAATTGCTTCGGGACTTCTCGCTGCAAGATCTTGATAAGACGTGCCACCTGTCCACTGACTCCTGCGGCCCCCACACTGTCCTTTGACTGTCGGAATATCGCGTATCACGATTTCATGATTCCCGTTGCAATGTTTTGGAGTTTCAATCCATGAAGCTCCGATATGTCGATCCACGAGTAGATCCGACGACCCTTGTGAATCGGATCAATGGCTCTGCCCCTCCTGAGCTTTGAACCTCTAGAGAATATGATGTCGTATATCCCTTGCACCTCTGCAAGATCTAACGGCCCACGGATCATGAATTCTCCTTGGAGAATACCGACCATCCATTTCTTCTTTGATGATTCTTGCAAATGACTAAGTGTTCCTCTGCGGAACTCATCCACCTGCAGCACAAACTTACGATGCCTACTTAAATATTCAAGGCACAACTCCTCTACGTTGTCCTTCAACAAATCCAAAGGTCTTATCCCTCCTGAGCTTTCCTATAACTCTGAGTCTTAGAAAAGAATCTTGCACTCACTCCTTGCGGCAACTTCCACCCACTTCAAGTGCTTGAATTCTTTTTACTCTGTGCACACCTACAGTAGTAGTCCTTCAAACTCTTCTCTCAGGTTCACAACCCGGAAACTTCGCTTAGCCTGCACACTCCTTGCACGGCTCATGTGCCCGGCTGCACTTCTGGGATGAATGAGAACAAAATCTATCTCTATCTGAAGCCTCTGTCAACGCACTCCTTGTAGACACTTCAACTACACTCTTTACAGGAATTCTCTGGATCAAATAGAGAAATAATTGAAACTCATTCCTTCATCCTCTCAGACTTCAAACTCAAAGCATGAAATCATATACACAACATATAAAAGCAAATGTATAATTGGAAGAAAACATTCATGAGCATATCCATGAATTTGAATCAAATTCTTCTATTAATTCAAATATATGTACATGGGTGTTCTTACACAGCTCCCTGCATGCTCTTGCTCTAATTCTTCGATAATGTTACAATGCACAATGAGGGTGTCTATATCCCGTTTCCCTCTTGCGCTCTACAACTGTCTAATCTAGGATTAAATTCTATCTAACTACATTAACTATATTAAATGCCTCCTACCTACTAAGGACGAGAGAAATCCGCTCAAGGTCCATTACAATATACTAGTGCGCTTCATCTTAAATGACTCATTTAAGATTGTGCAACAACTTCCAAGGTGACTTTCAAAATTTGTGCTAGCGCTCGTCCAATTGTCTCTTGCCTTTCGTGTTGGCTCGCTTGATGTTGGTGATGCTCCTGCATCAAATTATCCTAATCATGATAAGGTGGTCCATAGGTGAATGATAACCTATAAAATCGACCTGATCTTTAGCTCTTTTCCATGGATTTCTAGCCATATGTTTTTTTCCTTTTCCAAAATACTTCCATATAGCTTGGATAAAATGGGGCTAATCATAACGGTCCTATAATTAGATGGATTTATTTTATCCCCACTTTTAAAAATAGATACATTGAGGCTTTGAGTGCAATATTAGGGAAGCCCTACCTGACTACTAAATTGAAGAGCTTGTGTATGTGAGGGATCAAAATAGGCCCAATATTTTTTAATATTTCATATTGGTAGCTCTCGATGTCCTTAGCTTTCCCATTTTCATGTCACTTAAGCCCCAACATTATGTATTCTATAGAAAAAACATCATCTTCTGTAGAAACTTTTGGAATTTTGTCTAGGACATTGTAGGATTTGTAAAGATTTTTAAGGTAGGAATTCCAGTCTGTCAAGAGAATCATAGCATTTTCTTTGTTTTTATGAGTCAGAATTTTCCTCCAAAATTTATTTGGATCTAGCTTAGAAAGGTGAAAAACATTCTCTTACTTTCTATTTAAGTAGTGCTTTTTTTTAATTTTTAATTAGGGTTTTGTATCTATTAATCTTATCATATTTCAAAGACTTGTTATAGGCATCCCTAATGGATTTACTAGGAAGTTTACACTTATTATCATACCAAGGGTTGGAAATTATATTCTTCTTTTTACACGACACTTTGATAGAGAATTGTTTTATGGATCTAAAGAGGATTGTTGTAAAATTATGGTAGATGTCTTCAATATTTTTTTATATGATAGAATATTTAATTCATGTTTAAGTCCCTTAAAAAGATATCATCTTTATTTTTGTCAAAAATTGGATTCCTTTTGTTACCTAAGTTATCTTCAAGGGGTTTTTTTGCATGGTAAATTTTAGAGTTGGAGTTAAAGGTCTATGATGAGAGTCGAGCTCATGGTCATTTAAAATGTCAAAATTTATTATTTGGTTATAAATAGGGATATTGATATCGCATAGTCCACAACATTACTACCCAACCCATGGATACAAGTCATATGGTTATATTTTGGCCACTTCATTAGACCATTACAAATTATTAGATATTGAGAACTCCAAATCTTGATTAGCTTAGTACCATATATATTCTCAGTCAAGTCTTCTGAATTTATCTTGTATTTATTAGCTCAAACAAGGTCCTAGTCTAGCCACAAATGATTAGGGTTGAAATCATTGCTTAAGATAATAGCTTGATCAATTGTATCTCTAGCATTAAAGTCTCCTAGAAGGAGGATACTAACTTAATTTCTCATACTGTAAATATCTTGTTCTAAAATTTTATAGGTACAATTTTTATCTAGATTTTTTTTATATAAAAGGTAGAATTAATAGGCGCAAAATAACAAATTGCTATATACATATTCTTAGCATTGACATCGTAAATATCCATCCAAATGAACTGATTGAGAGGGTTTTTTTTATGAAGATGAATGTGAGGAGAAATTTGTGTTCGTATGTAACAAGCTATGCCTCCAACCCCTCTGTGGGAGGATTTATTGTTCCATGTTGACCAAAATATAAATCCATCTATGTTAGGGACCTTATATTTCTCATGCTCCTAAGTTTAAACTAGAAATATAATATCAATTCACTTGGGATCCAACTTAATATAGGACCTTTGTTCCAAGGAAATCCCTAACAGTTGCAAGAAAGGATCCAAAGTGTCTCAAATTGCTATTTAGTGTTATCCTTTTGGTGTCTATCCCTAATAATAGCTTTTTGGTTCCTAATTATTTCTCATTTTCCTTCTTTCCTGACTTCCGTTACCTTTTGATCCTCCTTCCGTAATTTAACTTGAACTTTTGGAATGAGGTATTCATTTATAAATATTCCATACCCTTTTAAGCTCATAGTTTTACTAAGTATGTCATACTTTTGGGCATTAGAGCTTACCATAACCTGGATCAACCTATATTTATTTTCAATTATTTTTCCCAATTGTTTTTCTTATATAAGGCTAATTGTTTCAATTTGTGATTTATTTTTTAATTCCTCCTTGACTATTGCTAATGTGTCTTCATCTTTTTGTTCTTCATATACCAAAAATGATGAGGTTCAAGGCTCTTTTATTACGCTCATGGTCTAACTCTATGAGATTATTCATTTCCTCTTTGATAGTTTTGATATCCAAATTGTGTTCCATACTATTTAGGGCCAAATTTTTAGTTAGATTTCAATCTATCTCTTTAATCGTGTCCCTAACATTGTTATTTTCATCCACCTCTTCTTTCTTCATTGATTGTTTTTGTTCTTGGTTGTTTTTTCTATTTCTTGTAATCTAACCTCCATTTTGTGTAGTTGAGTCTCAAACCCTAATAGTTTATTGTCCACCTATCTCTAAATATTACCTTTGAAGGATCTAAATTTATTATCAAGCATTTCCACTAACTCACTTTGAAGAATTGCTACTAATTCACTTTGAAGTTTGGCTTCTCTCTCTTCTCTATGATTTTCTATTGATTCTATAGATTCATGCAAACATTTTTCTATTGATTCTATAGATTCATGCAAACTATCTAAGATTAATTTTTTAAGCCTTCCTCTATTATATTTAGGTATCTCGGCATGTAGGTTTTCAAAGTTAGTCATAATGATTATCAATCTTCTTGAAATAAACTCACATTTTTTCTCAACTATATATTCTAAATCTAATTAACTAGAAAACACTCTTATATATGTAATTTTGGGGATTTAAAAAGATGTAGTTTATAAATATGTATTTTATAATAATAATTTAAATTAAGAAATTGAAAATCGAACGTTATTCCAAAAAATGTATATATGGTTTTATTTGTATTAATTTAAAAAAAAAAATCAGAGAAAAAAAGATTATATATTCTAGGAATATACATGTTACATTGGTTCAAAACATCATGTTCAGGATAACATCCTTTGACTGTCCCAAAAAAGATTTATCCTGTCAAAAAATTGTTGCATTTTTACAAATAAATTTACAGTCTTCTAATGCCTATACTTAAAAACAAATGCAACCAATTTCACTACAAGAAGATCTCCATTGCTTCAGTTTTAATTGTTAGAAAAACAAGATCATCGAGCAATAAAATATAATAAAATGCAGAAATAAAACACAGTAGATACAAAATATAATAGAGACACAGATATACATGGTTCACCTAGTGTGGGCTACGTCCACCAAAGAAATTTCTAGGTCCTTCCTTTATTATTATCCAACAAATGAAGGGATACAACCTACATCACACCCACAGTAAATTTCTCTTCTTTCTCTCACAGTCTCCTCACTCAGAATACAATATTCACAATAATACATAGTTGCAATAAATTCCCCTCATAAAATAGGGTTTCCTTCTAGGGAAAAAAACCCTAACATAACTTCTATCATCAGAACTGTGACCTTATAATGAATGGTTCAGATTTACTATAAAATTCATATATATGTTTACAAGGCATTTTTTCCTTTGGGGGCCCGCTTTCCCCCAGGCCCCCAAGTCAAGGGGATAGCCCCCCCTATACTCCCCCGCATGTAAGGGTGTACAGTATTATAGGGTGTAAATTATTCATGGGATATAAATACATTTGAAAACAAATACCTATGGATCATGAAGATAATCAGGCTCCACAACCAACAATCTCCCACTTGGAGACTGATCTCAACAACTCTATCACTATTGTATTTGATGGACTATGATCCTTCTTGGACCTAGAAATTTCTCATTTTCACCTTCATACTTGAAGACCAACTAAAACTGAGCAGGAACTCAGTTTTTCCCTGGTTACTTCCTTTGTTAACATGTCTGCGAGATTCTAACTAGTGTGTATCTTTTCCAACTTCAAATGTCCATATTCCAAAATGGATCGTATGAAATGGTATCTCAGTTGTATATGCTTAGTGTTCAAATGGAAGGATGAGTTATTTACAATATAAATGACACTCTCACTGCCACATTACAACCTGCTATTCTCTTGCTTATTTCCCAAATCCTTTATAAACCTCTGTAACCAAATCATCTCTTTACTAGCCTCTGTAGCAACAACATACTATGCCTCTATTGTTGAAAGTGAAACAACCTTTTGTAGTTTTGAAATCCAACTTATTGTTGTTCCACCTATAATAAAAACATACCTTGTGGTGCTCCTCCTTCTATCTTTATCACCTTCCATATCTGAATCAATATATCCATGTAGAACATTGTTTGAACCTCCAAAACATAATGCATGAGTAGAAGTACCTTTCAAATACATGAGAATCCACTTTACTGCCTACCAATGTTCTTTACTTGTATTGTTCATATACCTCCTCACAACTCCCACTGCATGTGCAATATATGGTCTTGTTCAAACCATCGCATACATCAAGCTTCCAATTGTTGATGAATAAGGGACCCTGGACATGTATTCTATCTCCTCCTATGTCTTGGCACACATTTCCATAGTTAATTTGAAATGGCTGGCCAAAGTTGTACTAACTGGTTTTGCATTCTACATTCTAAACCTCTCCAACACCTTCTCTATGTACTCACCCTGAAACAATGTCAATTTTTTATTTTTCCTGTCTCTTGTTACTCAACAATATTACCAACTTAACGAGAACTTTACTGAGTTCTCATTTTTTCAAGGGTCACATTTTTTACCTCGTTTTTAAAAATGGTGCTACCGGTAGCACCCCCCTCCCTTTTTAGGGGGTATTTTGATATTTTAAATTTTCTAATCCATAATATTTCCACAATATTTTTTTTAAATGTTTATTTTTCATCTATTTTCAATTTTTTTAATTTTTTTTTCAACTGTTTTTTTAGTCATTTTACCATACTTCTTTCAATCTTAAAATTATTTTTTACCATTTACTTTTTTGAAATTAAGATTTTTCATATAATTGTGTCTCCTTAATTAATTTATAGTTACATACTTTTAAAATATAGTGGAAAACATCATTTTTAACAATTTGTTTACCTTTACTTCAATACATAAAAAATAATTGTAATTAAATAACATTATTTTTTACTATTTAACAAAAAAATATAATTTTATTTTATTTTTATAAATTAAAAACTAAAAAAGCTAAGGAAAAGAAAACAATTGCAATTAA
>JZKD02S1157848.1:0-12782 GCA_000966675.3 Picea glauca
TCCAAAATACTTAAACATATAAAGTTATCAAATCCCATCTCTAACACAAATGCCCAAGCGCATGCGCCACATTCAACTCCTCATTCCACATGTCACGCATAAACCATACAGTCTCCTCTTGTTCTATTTCATGAAGGAAAACGAGATCTGCTATTGATTTGATACATCTGATTTTGTTGAGTGCCCTTGATATCAATGGAAAGAGGGAAGTTTTTCCATTGGGACCAACAACTGATATATCTGAACCAACAGTAATAGAAGTCTCTGCGTTAGAACCTACAAGATTGTCTCCTGCATCATCAGTTACAGCTATGTCCATGGGTCCACCATTTGGATTTTTAGTGGTGCCACCAATTGTAAATTTAACTAAGGAACAACAAGATTTATTAAACAGATCAACATTTGAGTGCATTGTTGAGGCATACAAACAAGTTTCCTCAGCTGGAGGTTGTGAATTGCATATTGCAGTTCTTACACGATTAGTTGACCAGTGTGATGTCGATTATGACATTCGAGGACTCTTGCAAACACATATATTGTCAGATTATAAAAATTATAAGGGAAATGAGTTGACATTGCATGTACTTTACCAACTTTTTGGGGAGATGGCATCAATCTATGAAAGATTTCTTCTTACTGTGGCACAAAATTTGCGTGATTCTCTTCTAGCATCTGATAAATCCTTGAGAAGATTGCTTGGTGAGGTCCCATTTCTCCCAGATGTAGCTTTATGAATATTGGAAGATTTGTGCTATGCTGGTAGATTTGTCAGGGATAGAAAGGAAGTGCTAAGTGGTGATCGAGTTACTCAAGGTTTAAGTGATGTATGAAGCCTAATCTTGCTACGACCTCCCACAAGGGTTACTTGCTTAGATATCGCCTTACAGAGCACAGTGCATAGCATTGAAGAAGTATGTACTAAGGTGATTCGTCTGGTAGCTAACAAGATGTATCCATCAAGCTACCTTTCTCAAAATATAGAGGAGTTTGCTACAAAGAATATGCTATCGGTAGTGGATGGTCTTTATATTGGAGATGGCATGGATATTGATGAATCAAGAGCAAGTGTAAAAGAGGATGATAGTCAATATAATCTATCAAATGGAGCTACAAAAATAATGCAAGCTAGTGGGATCACTGTAGTAAACTCTTCTGGAAATGATAGACTTGGTTCTATACAAAGTGCATCCAATGTTTCCATTGCAGAAGCACAACGCTACATGTCTCTATAATTTTCTCTCTGCACCAAGAAACATTCCCTTCTTCAGCAAATTTTTAGAGCATACAAAAATGCACCCAAGGCTGTAAAGTAGGCAGTTCAACGCCACATCCCTATCTTAATAAAAATGAAAAACACTCCAGGATGGACACTTTTGATTAAGCATTCAAAATTATGATGAAACAACAGTTTTGATATGGAGGGTTTCCTTTTTTGACCAAGACATAACTTTCACCAGCGCAAAAGGAAGAATTATAACCAATTAGCTAATGAAAGGCAGAGCTTTCACCAGCTAATTGGCAAATCTTAAGACGAAATAGCTGGTGAAACCTGAGATGGCCACGAAGGTGTATTTTTGCCCAGATCGAAGTTTTACTCAGCCAAATCTCTTGAAAACTCTTTCTAAAGATAGATATTGAATTATAATGTCCAATCTAAGATACACTTCTGATGCAAAGAAGTTAGAGGAGGTGTTCAAGTTGATTTGGCACCTATTTTGAGGGGCAATGAATCAACATTTTATCTATATTGGGAAAATTTGAATTTATCTTCATCAAAGGATATCAAATAGCCTTGGAAGGCTTTTTTGCACAACACATAGTTTCTAGATGATATGAAGACCATGAAATAAGGAATTAACCTATTTTCTAGGATCATTCCTTATCTTTTGTAATTTGGTTTTGACTTTCTATCTTTAGCGTATCTGATCCATTCTTTTAGGATCTAAAAATTGTATTGTAAAGCTATAAAGCTGAAGACAGAAGATGAACTAAGGGGTGGTGGTTCAGTCATAGGACTGAGGTTTGAATGTTGGATACAATACCATGCTACATTTGTAATAGACTGTCATAGATATGTAATTCAGATCACAATCTTCTTTCTCTATTAATATCAGATTGTCACTTCTTACTCCTTCTATGCTTTAATTCAAGTTATCTTAACTGCAATATGACTATCATCTCATTAGTCAGTTCATAGCTTGATTTAATAGTACTCTTCATTTTGTGTCAAGTTTGTCTTAGTTCCCAATGACTGCCATCTCATTGGTCAACTCATAAGCTTGATTTAATAGTGATATCTGTACTATCTTATCCGACCCATCACATGTGTGATCTGGTTAGTAAGTATAGTATTCTTCATCCATTGTTATGCTATTCATCTGATTATTGATTCTTGAAAGCACTGTCTCATCCGATTATATATTCTTTGACTGTCTTGATATGATCTAGTAGGTCAGTTATCCCATTTTATCCCAACATAATCATAAACCTATTCATATTTTAAGTTACCAAGCATCGTTGGACTGCAACCCCAAAGAGTTTCTTGGAGTGATAACACTCACAAAAGGACATCGGCGTTTCAACGACCGATGAAAAAGTAAGTATTGAGTCTTTTCTTGCCACCTCTCTTTCACTTGATACTCAGATCCCCAATAAATGACATGCAAAGGCCGGGCCTTCGGAGCACAATGAGGAAGTTCAAGAACTCGACCTTGAACAAATATACACCACCAAAAATCTGGGAAACACACTCACATGGGGTGATCATCCGATTCCCGAACCTGTGGATGAAGTAGCCGATATTTATGCATTCCCTTATGATCGAAAGAGAAAGGCCATCATCTAAATAAGCATAAAGAAAGGGAGGATCACGTTAGATCACTCCATCGTCATCAATATACAGGAAAATTTGATAAACAAAGAAAATGCAGAACATATGAACTTATCGGCGCATGGAAAACAATATTCGATGCTACCCCACACAGAGCTAGAAGAGATGAGAAGGAGCTAGCCACCGCCCTGAAAGAACTGGAACATTTGCGCCAACTGGCTGAACACTATCAGGGCACCACTCAGACCACAGTATACCTGATAAGCAATTTTGAAGAGGCTTACAACAAGTTCACACACGAGTGACACCTTTTTACTGTGAAGATAGTTGAGCTCCATAAAGATACTCTCATGGCACTCTCGACGTGAAAGGATACAGAGCGGTGGTATGAAAGGGAAAAACAAGCCATAGAGAGAATCGAATAAATTGATGCAGTCGAACAGGGCCGAGATAAAGAAGAACAAAAGATCCAGATGTTGGGAAAAAGTAGTCTTGATCGCATGAAGCAATCAACCGAGTATTGGGATAAGATGTCTCAGGAACCACACCAGGAAATTCAAGAGAAGTGGGCCAAATGAAAGAAACATTGGTATAAAATCAACAAAGCAATGAAGGATATCGGGCTCTCTGAGTTCGGTACCTCCGACGACTTCGTTGACTTATGTGACATAGTCGAATCACATACTAAGCAAGATTCATTATGGGCCGAAGAGATAGCGAAGGTGACCGACACAATTCCCAGACAAGTGCAACGATTTATGGAACATCCGATTAGAGCTTGGACTGTGCTACAACAGTTAAACACCAGTCTCGTGAAGTACCGGGTGCATGCGGTGGAGATCAGATTAATTTACGCGGATCCAATGGAACAACACAGATTTCTATGGGCCCAAACCTACGAGGATTTGTTCATCAGTTGGTCGCAGTATGAGAAATTTTCCCTTTCAAGTGCTATCTTGAGTTGACTGTTAAAGAAACTTTTAGAAGAGGACACCACATGGTGATTTTTTTTTTTTTTAAACTACACTTAGTTGTTATTTTTAGTTGAATTTTATGTTATAAATAAGAACATTGACCAATTAGTCAGAGGTTGATGGTTGCTGCAAGAAACTCTTTTTTGGTTTGTTAAGAAATATTTCCGAGCTAGATTTAATTGAGAAGTCCTTTTGGACCAGAGACGAAGTAATATTTTTATCAAACTGCATGTGTGATTGGACACGGAGAAGAACTATTTCCTATCTTGTTTCATGAGTGTATGTTGTAATGAGTAAGAGCAATTAAATCTATTGTCAAGTTCTGGTGCAATTTTTTGTTGTTCTTTTCTTTAATGATGAAGATGAATCGTTGTGCTATCATGTGATGGATGATCAAGTAGGTGGATTATTCTTCTTGCCTTTGTTTTATCGCATATGTGTTTTCTTTCTGATAATTACTATCTCAAATAGTAATTGGATGATCACATGGTTAACGTATTATTACTAGGCCTGTGGTATAAAATTTTCGTCTGCATGCTTGAGTAGCGGGTTATCCCAAGCTCAATCTCTTCTCCTATAGTTAAACTTAATTCTATTTTGTTTCCAAGTTGGTTTATACCGCCTTACAATATTACTTCGGTCCCACCTAAGAGAAAATACAAAAATAGAAAGTCGCAACTGAAGGAGATGCCTTCGTAAGAAAACATAAAGCCCATCGATTAATTGGCTAGATCGCAAGATCTGGAGAACCATTTCACTATTAAATGTTGTAGAGTCTAATTGGGTCTCGGTGGCGGGTTTGGTTCCTACTATTGAATCAAGGGATCTAGGACCCATCAACAGGTTGAATGTATGAATCTGTGAGAATTAGATAAGTTTCAATTGTTTCTCTTCTATGAGAAAGTGCAAGGAGTGCATAATGTCCGCAAGATGTGCATTGACATAGTTTCTTTCGAATCAAAATCTAAGAAGAGATAACGTGAATATTTTATGTGCAAGGAGTGCATAGTGTCTGCAAGGTGTGCGTTGAAAGAGTCTTCGTTGACTCATAATCTTAGGAGGAATAACTTGAAGTTTACTTGTAGAAATAGTGTAAGAATTATTGCAAGGTGTGCACAGTCACTCCCAAAGAAGTTGAGTCATGGAAGAAGACTTGTTTCAAGGTGTGCACAAAGTCAAAATTCGACTAAGTGTTGAAGAAACACTCTAAGGAGTTTGAGGTTTCGAGGGATCACAAGATCATAAGAGGTAGTGGGAGATAATCCTTCAATAGGGAGGATCCCTCTAAGATTTCATAAATTAATGAGAAATATCCATTCAGGAGGAAGATATATTGTTCCAGACTGTGAGATCTGGGGAAGATGCACGAAGGATAGTCTTTGAATCCTTCATTAATTCATGTGGTTGAGAGGTTTGAAAGAGCCCAGGGAGAGGGATTTCCAAAGCCCCAAAGTTGCGAAGTAAATCTAAGTCATATTATCAAGGAGGATATGTGGCAACAGATTAGGAAGTCCAGGAGAGAAATCCCCAGAAGATTTTGTGTTTAGCAGAAACTATTTTTGGGAAGTCACGAGGGGTGAAGTGATCTAGACCATTGGATCCAGGAAGGACACGCGGTGGAGATCCATGTGCCCCATGAGAATATTATTCTGAAGGTAAGCAAGATTAGTGAAGCTGGAAGTCTCGAAGGCCGTAGTCAACATGATTCGTTAGTGAACGAAGGGACACATGGAGAGTGGAGATTCACTCCGGAGAGAAGTCACTTCGAAGGAGTTGGAGTGTAAAGGTGTGAGAAATCATGTGAGTTGGGATCCTTTTTTCTATCTGTGGTCATAAGGAAAAAAGTATCCTATTAGAGGAGCTAGCGCTTGCCGTTGAGAGTTATCATAAGCGTTAGGAAAAGGTGTGCGGGTAAATCGAACCTATGGGTAACAAAGGAGGGACCTATGCAAATTAATTTTGGGGTCTAGCAGAGGCCAAAGAGCTGATCTGGCTTAGTATCTTTAAGATCCTTGACCGAGAAGTCGCAAAACCCCTAGGAGAGAAGGGGGATTCATAAAGTGGTATTAGAGCCACATATTTGATTTATGTAGGCAAGAGGAGATATCCTGATATCATTGAGTGGTATCAGTAAGACATTTTTTATTTTAAAGATATGTATAGAGAAAATTTCATAACAATGTAGCCTAGGAGACATGTGGAGCCACCTGTAGAAAATTGATCTGTAGAAAGGGAGATGAGATAAATTCACGCAAGGTTAGATGATATGGATACAACACAAAGGAGAACACCTAATGTTGGAGATGTCAGTGATGTAGAGAATGACGAAGTAGAATTTGAAGAAGCTGCAGGAGAAGATGCTGCAGAGGAATGCTTACTGAAAGTTGTTGTCAAATTGGGAGCTAGATCAAAGATAGACATCCCAATGTATGAAGGAAACTTATATTTTGGTTTATTTCTTGATTGGATAAGATCAATGGACAATTACTTCAACTATGAAGATGTCAACGAGGAGAAAAAGGTGAAACATGCTATCAACAGATTAAAAGTACATGCAACACTATGGTGGGATGAACTATAGGCTGAAAAAAGATGAAAAGGAAAGCAAAAGATCAAGAATTGGGATAGAATGGTAGCCAAGATGAAGGATAAATTCATACCTAAGGATTATCAGATAAATTTGTTCAATAAGTTGCAAAACTTGAGACAGAAGGGAATGACGGAGAAAGAGTACACAAAAGATTTTTACAAGATGAACATCAGGGATGGACATAGAGAAAAAGATGATGAAAAGGTTGCTAGGTATATTAATGGCTTGAGATATGAAATCCATGATAAAATCAACATGATGATAGTGAGGACAGTGGAGGATGCTTATTCGATTGCACTGAAGGAAAAAGAGAAGTTGGCTAAGAAATATAGCCAACGAAGTAGAGGAAGAAGTCTAAACAGAGGAAAGGGAATTATCCATGATATGACACAGAAGCCCAAGGTTGAGAATGAAAAACCACATAGTCACTCAAAAAGAGGAGGAATTTCCTGAGGGAGACAATATGGTGGAAGGAATGCTTTTACTTGAGGAAGAGGAAGAGGTAGAGAAGGATAAGTGAAGTGTTATGCCTGTGGAAAAACATGACACTTGTCTTGGGAATGCCCTGAGAGAAATAAAGAAGGAGGAGGTGGAGATCACATTTCAAAAGTATAGAAGCAGAATGTTGAAGCTGAAGGTGTAGAATATGGGAGGTTATTGATGATGAAGAAGGTTCTCTTGAAGCCAGAGCTAGAGGTGGAAAAACCAGTGCAGAGGAACAATTTGTTCAGAACTTCTTGCAAGAATAAAGATAGGGTATGCAAGGTGATAATTGACAGTGGGAGCAATGATAACTTAGTATCCACATAGATGGTGGAGAAATTGGAGCTGGAGACAACTACACATCCGAGTCCCTATAGAGTCTCATGGTTGCAGAAAGGACACCAGGTAATGGTAACTAAGCAATTCCTAGTTGAATTTAAGATAGGAGGATATAGAGATAAGATTTTGTGTAATGTGATTCCATTAGATGTATGCCATGTTTTGTTGGGGAGACCATGGCAGTTTGACAAAAAATTCATCCATGATTGGAGGAAAAATACTTATACTTTGGAGAAAAATGGTAGGACACACCTGCTACTACCAATAGAGGAAAAGAAAGTAAAGGAAGAAGCTAGCACAAGTTTACTTCTCGTTAGTGGGAAGGAACTCCTGAGTGAATTCAAGAAGGAATAGAAGATGCAGATTGTAGTGGTAAGGAAGCCTAGAGTTATCCTTACAAGTACTTCTATGGATGATATACCTAAAGAAATTCAAGATTTGTTGGATAATTTTTCTGACATAGTAGTGGATGAGTTACTTAGATCATTACCACTCATCAGGAGTATCAACCATCACATTGATATAATACCAAGAGAGAGCTTTCCAAAATAATCAGCGTATAGGTTGACACCTCAAGAGAGTGAGGAGGTAAAGAGACAAGTCCAAGATTTGATGGACAAGGGTTTGGTCAGAGAAAGATTGAGTCCATGTACAAATTTCCTTTGTGAAGGATGAATGACTTAATGGATTGGTTATGTGGAGAAAATTATTTTTCAAATAAAGACTTGAAAAGTAGATATCACCAGATAAGGATGAGAGAAGGTGATGAGTGGAAAACATCCTTCAAAACAAATGAAGGGTTGCATGAGTGGCTTGTTATGCCATTTGGATTAACAAATGCCCCAAGTACTTTTATGAGGTTGATGAATGAGGCATTGAAAGATTTCATTGGTAATTTTGTGATTGTATATCTGGATGATATATTAGTCTTCAGTAAAACTGAAAAAGAACATTTGAGGCATTTAACATTAGTGATGAGAAGATTACAACAGGAGAAGATGTTTATAAATATGAAGAAATCCTCTTTTATGAAGACATAACTCATTTACTTGGGTTTTGTAATATCTTAAAATGAATTGAAGATCGATCCATATAAGGTGAGAGAAATCAGATATTGGCCATCACCAAGGAGAATATTTGAGGTGAGAAGCTTCCATGGATTAACAAGTTTCTATAGGAAGTTCATTAGAAATTTCAGTGGAATTTGTGCACCAATATTAGATATGGTGAAGAAGAGACACAAATATTTTAAGTGGACAGAAGAAGCTGAGAAAAGTTTCAAGATATTGGAGGAGAAGATAACAAAACAATCTATTCTGGTCTTGCCCGATTTTAGGAAGACATTTCAAGTACGATGTGATGCTAGTGGAGTTGCAATTGGAGCAATCTTGATCCAAGATAATAGGCATGTTGCATATTTCAGTGAGAAGCTAAATGACACTAATAAAAATCAATTGACATATGATAAAAAAAATTATGCCGTAATTCAAGCCTTGAAGAAATGGAGGCACTACATTGTTCCAAAAGAATTTGTTTTGTATAGCGATAATCAAGCTTTACAATTCATAACTAGAAAAGAGAAATTAAATCGGAGACATGTTAAGTGGATAGAGTTTATGCATAATTTCACTTTTTTCATTAAACATATTTCTGGTAATGATAACAAAGTTGTTGATGCATTGAGCAGGAGATGTCTGATTCTGCAATAATTTCAAGTGAAAACCTTGGGGTTTGAACACCTTAAGGAGACATATTGTGATGACCCAGATTTTAAAGAGGCATATGAAGCATGTGGTAATCATGTGCTCATAGATAGAATCCAGTGGAAAGAGTATCTAATTCAAGATGTATTGTTGTTTAAAGGTTTTCAATTGTGCATACCAAAGTGCTCAATGAGATAAAATCCGTTGAAGGAAAAACATAGTATAGGTCTATTAGGACATTTTGGCAATGACAAGACATTTGTGCAGTTGAAAAATTCATACTATTGGCCAAGTATGAGGGAAGAGGTGAAGAAGTTTGTGGACAGATGTAAGATTTTCTAGTATGCAAAAGGAAAGAGACAAAACACTGGATTGTATCGACCATTTCCTATTCCAGATAAGCATGGATTTTGTGTTGGGATTACCAAGAACACAAAGGGGAAGTGATTCCATATTTGTGGTAGTTGATAGATTCTCAAAGAAGGAACACTTTATCCCATGCTAGAAAACTAATGATGCAACACACATTGCAATTTGTTTTTTCAAGGAAGTTGTGAGACTTCATGGGTTGCCTAAGAGTATTGTCTCAGATAGGGACACTAAATTTGTTGGTCATTTCTGGAGAACAATGTGGAAGAAACTGGGGACAAATTTTTCCTTTAGTTAAAAATATCACCCTCAAATGGATGGACAGACTGAGGTTGTAAATAAAAGTTTAGGAAATTTGCTGAGGAGTCTAGTCACTGAACATCATAGTCAGTGGGATCAAATTCTTTCACAAGCAGCGTTTGCATACAATGACTCACAAAACAAAAGTACAGGAAAAATCCCATTCCAGATAGTATATGGGATGAATCCAAGAGGAGTATCAGAGTTGAGAGATCTAGAGCAGAATGAATTCAGAAGCGTTGCAGCAGAAGACTTCATTACATAAATGAAAAAGATTTATAATCAGATCAAAGAGCAATTGCATAACAATAATAGAGAATATAAACACAAAGTTGATCAAAATAGGAGAGAACTTCAATTTGAAGTGGGAGATCAAGTTTTGGCACATCTTAGGAAGGAAATGTTCCCAAGGGGAACATATAACAAATTGAAATTGAAGAATATAGGGTCGTATAAGATCCTAAGGAAATTTGATGCCAATGCTTATGAGGTAGAGCTTCCAGAGGATGTGGGTATATCGCCCATATTCAACATTTCAAAACAATATCCTTACAAGGAATATGCCGCAAAAGGATCATAAGATCATAAAGAGATTTAGTGGGAGAGCACAAATGTCTGTAGAAAAAAATCCGTAGATGGAGAAGATCATAGATCAAAGAATTGGTAAGAAGACCAGGAGAAAGACATATTTTGAGTATTTGGTAAAGTGGAAAGGACACACAATAGAATATGCTAGTTGGGTAAATGAAGTAGATGTTCAGAAGCATGGAAAGTCAATGCAGGAGCTCATGGACATGAGTCCATGAATTTTTGTCTAGAGGAGTATGATATAGGAGCATTGCCATCAAAGCACAAGTGGAAGATAGCTCAGTGCCCTAGCATGCATTTTGAAATGATTTTGAATTTAAGAAGTGCATATCACACAAATATCTTGAAAAGAATGTAATTAAATAACTTTAATGTTAAGAGGCTTGACCATCGCGTGAGATCGATGGGGATTGTATTTTCCTTTAATGTAGTAGATTACAGTATAGATTCAAAGCATTTTCTCTTATCTATTTGTCCTGATCATTTATTGTAATAAATCCTTAGTAGTTGAAATATTTTAATTTGATAGGATGACACTAAGGTAGTCGGAGGGAAAAATCTATGAGCCTTTTTGTATAAATAAATATATTGTATGCCTAAATGAAGCTGCTGAAGGTTATTGCCACTGAAGATTATTGTAGCTAAGCACTGTTGAAGCTTTTTGAGTTGTATGAGCCCATGTACATATCATTTGAATGAATATAATAGAGAATTGTTGATCCAAATGTTTGGTGTTTCTATTACTGTGTCTATCTGAATGAATGATTGATAAGCTTTTTGTTTAATTGCACTTCTCTGTTATTAATTGTTCTTGTGTTATGAATGCATTACATGGTTGAATATATGAATATGTGAGAATTAGATAATTTTCAATTGTTTCTCTTCTATGAGTAAGTGTAAGTAGTGCATAGTGTCTGCACGGTGTGCGTTGAAATAGTCTCTTTTGTCTTAGAAGCTCGGAAGAGATACCGCGAAGCTTTTATGTGCAAGGAGTGAATAGTGTCTGCAAGGTGTGTGTTGACAGAGTCTGATTTGACTCAGAAGCTCAGGAGGAATAACTCTAATTTTACTTGCAGAAAGAGTGTAAGAACTGTTGAAAGGTATGCATAGTCTCTCACAAAGAAGTTGAGTCGTGGAAGAAGGCCTATTACAAGGTGTGGATAGAGTCAAAATTCAACTAAGTGTCGAAGAAACAGTCTACGTAGTTAGAGGTTTTGAGGAAGAACAAAATCATAAGAGGTAGTGGGTGAGAATCCTTCATCAGGGAGGAGCCCTCTAAGATTTTATAAATTAATGAGAAAGATCCATTCAGGAGGAAGCAAGATCATTCCAGACCATGAGATTTGGGGAAGCTGGATGGAGGATAGTCTTTGAATCCTTCAATACTTCAGGTGGCCAAGAGGTTTGAAATTTATTGGAGAGAAGTATTTCCGAAGCCTCGAAGATGCAAAGTAAAACTAAGATGTTGTATCAAGGAGGATACGTGGCAGTAGATCAGGAAGTCCGGGAGAGAAAACCCCAAAAGATTCTTTGTGGAGCATAAACTATTTTTGTGAATTCACTAGGGGCGAAGAGGTTTGGACTGTTGGATATAGGAAGGACATGTGACAGAGATCCATGTGCCCTGGGAGAAGAGTATTCCAGAGTTAAGCGAGAGTAGTGAAGCCGAAAGTCCTGAAGGCCGTAGTCAACAAGAGTTTTTATTGACCAGAGGGACATGTGGAGAGTGGATATTCACTCTAGAGAGAAGTCACTTCAGAGGAGTTGGAGCATAAAGGCACGATAAATATCGAAGCCCAAAGCTGAGAAGGGGGCTATATTGAGGTTATAGCCATGGTAATAAGGAAGAAAGGAGATTAGCAGAGGAGCTAGCGCTCACTGTTGAGAGTTACTAGAAGCACCAAGAAAAGGCATGCGGGTAAATCAAAACTATGGGGAACAAAGGAGGGACCTGCGAAAATTAATTTCGAGGTATAGTAGAGGCCGAAGAGATGATCTGACTTAGTATATTATAGATCCTTGACCGAGAGGTCGCACAAACCCTATGAGAGAAGGGGGGCTACATCAAGTGGTATTAGAGCCACATATTTGATTTTTGTAGGAAAGAGGAGATATCTCGATATCATCAAGTGGTATCAGAAAGAATTTTTTTCTTTTAAAGATTTGTATAGAGAAACGTTCAACACCATGCCGCCTAGGATATGTGTAGAGCTACCTATAGAAAATCCAGCTGTGGAAAGGGATATACGAGAACTTTGCGCAAGGTTAGATTTGTTGGTTGTGGAGCCTAATTATCTTCCTGATTCAAAGGTCCTTTCTTTCAGCTATGTTTATACCCCATGAAGTATTTACACCCCAGAAGTATGTACACTCTTCCACGTGGGGGAGTGAAGAGGGAGGCTACCCCCTATGCAGGGTTCGGGGGGGGATATCCCCCCAGTTGGGGGGTCTGGGGGCAAGTGGACCCCCAGCGGGGGTTCGGGGGCAACGCCCCCCAAAGCAAAAATTGCCTTGTAAAAGTATATTGTAATTTCATTGTAAATCTGGACCGTTCATTATAAGGTCACAGATCTAACGGTAGAGATTATGTTAGGGTTTTTTTCCCT
>JZKD02S1157859.1:0-12782 GCA_000966675.3 Picea glauca
CTGTCTTGTGGTTCCTTCTGGAACACCATACTTCTCTCCATATTGAATAAGCTCTCTTGCCCAAGCAGGCTTTCTTCTATGGGAGAAAGTCATTTGAGGAGGTTCTTGAACTTCTGTGATATCATGATCTTCAGGAGTCTCCTCATCAGGGGAATTTATGCCTTCCCTTACAGGTTCTGCAGCTCTGGGAACATCCCTCACAGATTCTGTCATCCTGGGATTTACAGGTTCCTCTTCATATACCTCTTCAAGATGGCATCTTCTTGATTTCTTAAGTGCAACTTCTTCATCAAAGGTCATGTCCCTACTGATTTCAATATGGTGGTGACCAGGTATGTAGATTCTGAAGGCCTTGGATACCTCACAGTATCCCACAAATATTCCCTTCTTTCCGGAGGGTTCTAGCGAGTAGATAAGTAGGCAAGGGAAACCCTAAAAATACCTTTGCGTTAAATAGAGGTTTTGTATGCCCGAATAGGGTTAGATGCGATACAGAGGGAAGTTAGCCGTAAGAGAACTGCGAGTTGGCAAGAGATCTCAGTTTTCAGCGATTGTAAATTGAATGTATTTTGTAGCCATTTTGGCACTTGTGAATATAACAGAAGGAAAATTTATCCAAATACATGGTGTGTGAACAATGTTTGCAATTTCCTATCATTCTATTTTTATAAGTGAATGAATCAAGATACGAGAGAATGGAACTATGAATGTTAGTTTTTTTTTTTTTTAGTTTCAATTGTTTCTCTTCATTTGAAGCTATGCAAGGTGTGCATCGAGCCTGAGGGGAATGCAAGGAGATTGGGAGGAATTTCTCTGTGAGAAAACCCTTGGATCTGAGTTATAAAACTTAGATGCAAGGAGTGCATGGGAAATCGAAGTCTTCACAAGACGAATCTCAGGAGGAATAGAACTTCAGAAAATGTTATCGAGATACAAGAACCCATTTCACAGGAGAAGAGAAGGTCGAAACCTTTGGGGACTTAGAAAATTTTCTAATTCTGAGAAACTAAGAGCTTAGGAGGAGTGTTATTCACCGTCAAATCACGGTGGAGAATCGATGGCCGTTTGATTCGAGACAAGTGTGCAAGCGTTAATGTTGCATACGTCTAGGAGGGAAAACCCATGAATACTTCCACGGAGGGTGGAGATCCTCGAGGAGGAACCGTCGAAATCCCATAGGCCGTTGAACAAAGTGGAATTGTGAGAAGGTTAACGACGAGGGCCTTTCAATGCCCAAAACTCAAGAGGGATAGAATTCGTTGATCCCCAATAGATCTGGACCGTTGGTCCATTTCATGATATTGGTTATCACGAGTTGGGAGGACAGAGGTCCTTGACTCCCAAAACCCCGAATCACAAAATAGTGACTCACCAAGACAAGATCGGGACCATCATATCTTCAGAGGCTTAGAATCGTTGATCTGCAGTGAGGGAATGTTTTGGCATTTCAACGACCGGGAGGAGGAACGAACAGACTTCGTGAAGGGAAAAGTCGCGAAATGTGAAATGCTAAAGTGATCGCAACCATCGGCCAAGGGTATATCTAGGTCGTAGATTCTGTTATCACCCTATAAGTTATAGGATCAACTAGTGACTGGGATATTATCTGTCTCTAGTATTTTTGTTGACAAATGATTTTTCATTCTRCTAATAATTTGAAAAAGAAAAAAGAAAAAGAAAGAAAGAAAAAGAAAAAAGAAATAAAGAAAGAAATGAAAAAAGAAAAAAAAAGAAAAAAAAAGAGACAGAAAAGAAAAAGAGGGCATAAAAGAATTTCAATAAAATCCCCATGCAATAATACTAACTTGGTCCATACCTTTCAAGCATGGCCAAGTTCTTTTTAAATTGATGTTGATAGGGTAGTGAATGAGTTTGGTTAAACAGTTTAATCTTAGCCAAAGTGTCTAGGTTAGATTAGTGAATAAATCTGGCCAGGCTATCTAATCTTGGTCAGATAGCCCCAGGGTAGAATAAATTCTTAACCCAACAGTCTAATCCGGGTTAACAGTCAAAGGAAGCTAGGGTAGAATATAGGCTAGTTGTTTTGTTGCTTCATTTCAATAAGAACCATCTTGAAGTAAGCGTTGCACCATGTTTTCAGATGCTTAAAAAGATCATTTGCCTAACCCCTTGATGGTTTCTACTTGGGAAAACCTTGGAAAAACCCATAAAAAAACATTTATCCTAAGTTTTTCCCCAGTGCATGTGTTTTCTGCCCCTCACTTATGCTCCCTGCACATATCAAAGGTCTTGATCGTGGCACCCAGAGCTACGGTGGACAAATCATTCCAGACCCCCCCCAATCGTTTTGTTTTTAACCGAGAGGGGGGGGGCGAGGGGTCCGGAATCGATGATAAGACTCGCACTCATCTGGATGGCTCAAGATCGAGCGCTCAAATAAAAGGTCAATATTGGATTCCGAACCCCCTGACTGTTCTACCTTTAATGGAGGGGGGGGTCCGGAATGAGTAATAAACACAGCGCAGAGATTTGCGGCTCAGAAACAGGCGCACAGATCAACGGCCCAAAATGGATTTTGGGACCCCTCGGATGATCTGCTTTTAACCGAAGGCGGGGTGGTCTAGAATGGAATATTCCCTCTGGCGGGCCCCTCTTTGTATGTGGCATCATTTTAATGGCCCCGTGTTCCATCACTGCCTGTTGTCTGACTTACCATCGTCACGTTCCACTTTTCCCGAGTTAGTCACGTCCCATAACTGCTGTCAGTCCCTACCCCCCTTTCGTTCATGGCAAGCCCCTTACTATGACCTTTACCTCCAATCAATAGCTGCCATGTCACCCATCTGTATCCCTCAGTTACAGTCACCCACCATCTCACCCTCAAAGTGATCCATTGGCCATTTATTACCGGATAACCTATCCGTTATCCAGCTGACCTGTCTCCTGCGCCCAACCGACCCCAGTTTAAATAAAACTACCGTTATTCCCCTTACTTTCACTATTCACCCATCACACCAGAGAAATTCACCTCTTACTAATCCGTTACTTTCTGTCGCCCTCATCCACAGTCATTCGCCCCCACTAACGTTGTGTTTATTGCAGGTACTATTGCAGAAATGGTGCGAAAGTCTAAACAAGTAGAAGGAGAGGAGAATCTGTTTCTCCCGCCTCCTGTCGACCTGGACAGGATCCCACTGGTTGACAAAGACCGGTTGATCACAGATAGAAAATGCGACTTTAATTTCTCAGACCTCCAGTCGTGGCTCAGGGAAGTCTTCCTGGACCAGAGTGATGAAATTGGACTCTGGGAGTCCAATTTACCCCTCTACCTCTTCCCTCAAATCCACCATTTTCCCGAGTTTTCTCTCAAGATTCAAGCCCATTATATCCCCGAGCAAAGAGCCATCATCTCCTCGTCCGAAGAGATCCTATTCCTCATCACTCCTGAATCCATAGACGAGATGATGAAAATCCCCCGAGCCGACTCTGCGTCTCCCTTCAACCTGGAAATTCTCACAAAATTGTACCAGAAAATGACCTTCCCCCAAAGAGCTCAAATATTCGAGCTTTTCCTTCCCCCATCCACTCAATTTGCCTCCACAAATCCTCCTTACTCGTCTTCCATGTTCTCCCTAAGGGAAACCATGTCATCTCATCCCTTTGTGCTTTGTTAGGATATTATTCTAACCAGTGGGTAGATGAACCCATTATGGGTTTTTTATCCATCTTCTCTATAGATGAAAATCCCACCACCTAGTTTGATTTCAGCACATTTTTGGCAGACAATATTCATGAACAGTTCGTGAATTTTGGCACTGAAGGCATGTTTATATATTCATCTATACTAGCATATTTGTTTGTCTTACTCCAGGCAGATAAATTCAGCTTTTCCATGCAGAAGATGGATGGAGATGGTAGACCTCAGGCAGTCACTGCATGGACCTCCTTGCTCAAGCACAACTCCACTGATTTCAGTTTCAAGGAGTTCGTCGATCAATTCTACCACCCTGTGGTAAGCATGCTAGGTGGCAGGCCCGAGCCTCGAATAAATGATGAAGTCCAGAGAATCATGCATCTCTCGGACAAAACAAAGACCGGGGATTGGTACTTGTATAAAGATCACACAGAGATCAGAGTATACGGGTGCGAGTTGGCACCGTATAAGCTGCCCAAGTATCTGCCTATCAGAATCTTTGCTCTAGAATATATAAGGCAGATAATAAATTCCGATGACATCCATTTTGTGTCATTGAAGAAAAAGAAGCAGTTAAGAATCAAGGGGCAGATTGACTCCTTCATCTGCAATAATCGAGGAGCTGGGGAAGAAGCAAACAAGATGTTGAGAGAAATGAAGTTCTTCATGAGCTTTCCATGGCATTATGATCCTTGTGGGATCATCTCAGAGATGAGGGTGAAGAATAAAAATATCCCTTATGTTCATGTGTCTAGGCCTGAAATTGAGAAGTTCGCAAATTAGACAGCCTNAATATAGGCTAGTTGTTTTGTTGCTTCATTTCAATAAGAACCATCTTGAAGTAAGCGTTGCACCATGTTTTCAGATGCTTAAAAAGATCATTTGCCTAACCCCTTGATGGTTTCTACTTGGGAAAACCTTGGAAAAACCCATAAAAAAACATTTATCCTAAGTTTTTCCCCAGTGCATGTGTTTTCTGCCCCTCACTTATGCTCCCTGCACATATCAAAGGTCTTGATCGTGGCACCCAGAGCTACGGTGGACAAATCATTCCAGACCCCCCCCAATCGTTTTGTTTTTAACCGAGAGGGGGGGGGCGAGGGGTCCGGAATCGATGATAAGACTCGCACTCATCTGGATGGCTCAAGATCGAGCGCTCAAATAAAAGGTCAATATTGGATTCCGAACCCCCTGACTGTTCTACCTTTAATGGAGGGGGGGGTCCGGAATGAGTAATAAACACAGCGCAGAGATTTGCGGCTCAGAAACAGGCGCACAGATCAACGGCCCAAAATGGATTTTGGGACCCCTCGGATGATCTGCTTTTAACCGAAGGCGGGGTGGTCTAGAATGGAATATTCCCTCTGGCGGGCCCCTCTTTGTATGTGGCATCATTTTAATGGCCCCGTGTTCCATCACTGCCTTTTGTCTGACTTACCATCGTCACGTTCCACTTTTCCCGAGTTAGTCACGTCCCATAACTGCTGTCAGTCCCTACCCCCCTTTCATTCATGGCAAGCCCCTTACTATGACCTTTACCTCCAATCAATAGCTGCCATGTCACCCATCTATATCCCTTAGTTACAGTCACCCACCATCTCACCCTCAAAGTGATCTGTTGGCCATTTATTACCGGATAACCTATCCGTTATCTAGCTGACCTGTCTCCTGCACCCAACCGACCCCAGTTTAAATAAAACTACCGTTATTCCCCTTACTTTCACTATTCACCCATCACACCAGAGAAATTCACCTCTTACTACTCCGTTACTTTCCGTCGCCCTCATCCACAGTCAGTCGCCCCCACTAACGTTGTGTTTATTGCAGGTACTATTGCAGAAATGGTGCGAAAGTCTAAACAAGTAGAAGAAGAGGAGAATCTGTTTCTCCCGCCTCCTGTCGACCTGGACAGGATCCCACTGGTCGACAAAGACCGGTTGATCACAGATACAAAATGCGACTTTGATTTCTCAGACCTCCAGTCGTGGATCAGGGAAGTCTTCCTGGACCAGAGTGATGAAATTGGACTCTGGGAGTCCAATTTACCCCTCTACCTCTTCCCTCAAATCCACCATTTTCCCGAGTTTTCTCTCAAGAGTCAAGCCCATTATATCCCCGAGAAAAGAGTCGTCATCTCCTCGTCCGAAGAGATCCTGTTCCTCATCACGCTTGAATCCATAGACCAGATGATGCAAATCCCCCGAGCCGACTCTGCGTCTCCCTTCAACCTGGAAATTCTCACAAAATTGTACCAGAAAATGACCTTCCCCCAAAGAGCTCAAATATTCGAGCTTTTCCTTCCCCCATCCGCTCAATTTGCCTCCACAAATCCTCCTTACTCGTCTTCCATTTTCTCCCCTAAGGGAAACCAGGTCATCTCATCCCTTTGTGCTTTGTTAGGATATTATTCTAACCAGTGGGTAGATGAACCCATTATGGGTTTTTTATCCATCTTCTCTATAGATGAAAAGCCCACCACCTAGTTTGATTTCAGCACATTTTTGGCAGACAATATTCATGAACAGTTCGTGAATTTCGGCACTGAAGGCATGTTTAGATATTCATCGATACTAGCATATTTGTTTTTCTTCTTCCAGGCGGATAAATTCAGCTTTTCCATGCAGAAGATGGATGGAGATGGTAGACCTCAGGAAGTCACTGCATGGACCTCCTTTCTCAAGCACAACTCCACTGAATTCAGTTTCAAGGAGTTCGTCGATCAATTCTACCACCCTGTGGTAAGCATGCTAGGTGGCAGGCCCGAGCCTCGAATAAATGACGAAGTCCAGAAAATCATGCATCTCTCGGACAAAACAAAGACCGGGGATTGGTACTTGTATAAAGATCACACAGAGATCAGAGTATACGGGTGCGAGTTGGCACCGTATAAGCTGCCCAAGTATCTGCCTATCAGAATCTTTGCTCTAGAATATATAAGGCAGATAATAAATTCCGATGACATCCATTTTGTGTCATTGAAGAAAAAGCAGCAGCTAAGAATCAAGGGGCAGATTGACTCCTTCATCTGCAATAATCGAGGAGCTGGGGAAGAAGCAAACAAGATGTTGAGAGAAATGAAGTTCTTCATGAGCTTGCCATGGCATTATGATCCTTGTGGGATCATCTCAGAGATGAGGGTGAAGAATAAAAATATCCCTTATGTTCATGTGTCTAGGCCTGAAATTGAGAAGTTCGCAAATTAGACAGCCTGGGAGCCTAACACATTGATTGAAGTAGAACAAAAGGATCCCCTGGCCACTATATCTCAAGCAACAACGCCATAGGTCCCGAAGGAAAAAAGGCCTCGACAAGATTT
The DNA here is from genome assembly GCA_000966675.3 of Picea glauca. NCBI lineage: Eukaryota > Viridiplantae > Streptophyta > Pinopsida > Pinales > Pinaceae > Picea > Picea glauca. Next base: position 6,972 of record JZKD02S1157859.1, read on the forward strand.
ATCTTCACCTATCACGAAGGTATCGTTCAAAGAGTTCCAGCTGCATACTAAGAGGCCTAAGACTTCGTCAGTCCCTGGCCCAATCGGGTAAAAAGAAGCCCCCTCTACCACAGTGACCAAGTCTGTTATTCCACCCTTTAGTTCGAGCCTCCATAAGGTCATTACCCCAGCATTGCCAAAGAAATCCACAGACTCCCCATTGGACACTCAGCCAGGCAAGGTAGGACCCAAGCTGAGCATTTTTGAAAAATATGAGCCGATAAAGAAAAGGAACCAGACCCTTACCAGCAGTACTTGCGCTCAGTTTTGGAAGAAGACATTGAATGCACAGCATAGGCTGTTGTCTACATTTGACACAGAAAAGGGTAGAATGCATATGGCATTCCTCTAGGCACAGGTGCCAGATCCAAAGGTGATCATTGACTACAAGAAGGCCACCTTCGAATTCCAGACGAAGGACGTGCATCCGGCCAATCAAATGGATCTGCACAAGCAGACAAGGGAAATGGTTTTCTACACTCTGGCACATGCTTCTACTGCTGCATCGAAATTGCAAGTGTCCCTGAACAATGTTCAAACACAACTCAAGATGGAGAAGATTTCATCCTTTAAAAAGGAAAATAGGATCAAAACTTTGGAGGAACTGGTCCTCAACATTGGTTATGATCCTTCGAACGTCAAAGCAACGGAGGAAATGATAAAGAAAAAAAATGCTGACATAGCCTCCTTGAGAAAACAACTGAAACTCTCGCCCACAGAGGATTCGCAGGCGAAGGAGATAGCAGAGAAAGAAGGAGAGAAATATGAGATGCTAAGGCTTCTCATGGAGCAGAATGCACAGCTTAAAGAAATGGAAGCTGAGATGGAGAACCTGTTAAAAGAGAAAGAGAAATTGAAGCCAATGGAAGTCACTCCATTGAGTGCCATCCCAATTTCAGGAGCAAGCACAGCATCAGTGAAAGAAGTCCCATCCGAGACTCCATTGACATCACAGGAGAAGACAGCCGACCTGGCTAAATCCATGGAAAAGATGAACCTACAGGAAACAGAGATCAACAGGCTTAAAAATGAAGTTGAGAACCTTCAGAAACTCAAAACTTCTTTCCAGACCAGCCTCTCGAAGGAAAAGCAGGTGACAGAGCAGCTCAAGCAGGAGTTACAGCAGCTCCGGAAGCAAACAGTGGAAGGAAAGACTTTGGCCGAGGTTAAAGAGAATGTATGGATAGACATCACTAAGTCCATGAATGAAATATGGCCAATGATCCAGATCATGTTCGAGCATAATGAGTTGGTGCTGAGAAGCAAACAAGCCATCGAGAAGATTAGAGTAGAATTGGGAGACATGCCAACACAGGCAAATGAGATCATCAAGTTCCTCAATTATAAGACCAAGGAAGAGCTGGAAGAACTAAAGATTGAAGACAGAATAGAGACCATCCTTGAGGTCAAAAGAGTTTTGACCAAGAGAGGATTAATGCTTCAGCTGGAAGAAAAGGTTCAGGCCATGGACCTAGGGGTACAAAGATTTTTTAGCAAGATTGAAGCTCTTTAGCCTTGAGGGGGAATTAGCCAAAGTAAAAATTCCCATCCCAATTTCAGAGTTGATGAACAAAGACATTTATCGTTCACAGGTGATTAAAGCACTGACCATTGAACCTGACATAGGCACGAAGGCCTTAACCATTGGATCAATAAATCATTCAAACATGGTGAACCTTACTGGTGATCAACCCGAACTTTTGTTCGGACCTAAAGTAGATGGTCGAGATGATACTGGTGATGTTGCTCCTTTTTACATCAGTCTAAACATACATGACCTGATCTTGCATAACGCTATGCTGGATTCGGGTGCTTCCCACAATCTAATGCCTAAAGCAGTAATGGAGAAACTGGGACTGGAGGTCACTAGACCTTACAAGGATTTACACTCATTCGAATCCAATAAAGTCAGATGTATTGGTTTGATCAAGGACCTATGCATCACCTTGGTTCAGATTCCTGCGAAGAGCATGGTAATGGATGTGGTAGTTGCAGACATTCCTCCGAAGTATGGAATGTTTCTATCCCGGTCTTGGGGGGATAAGCTGAGAGGTACCCTGCAGCTAGACATGTCTTATGCCACTATCCCAGTTTTTGGGCAACAAAGAAGGCTATACACGGAAACATTGATGAAGTACATGGTTAGTAGCCAAGAAAAACCGCACAACTATCCTCTTTACTCTGTGCATTCTGACTTGGATTCTTTCATATTGTACAATGATGGTGACACAGGAGAACAAGATACTCAGCTGGCAGAAGATACATCTAGTCAAGATGAAGGCCAAGAAACCATTGAGGTAGCAAGAATGAAAAATGTGATAACGGAAGAGCTACCGGTAGATTTCTGGAGCATGGATTTTGATGGAGCAGCGAGAAAAGAAGGAGCTGGAGCTGGAGTCTGGCTACATAATCACAGAAACAGGTATTCAGAAAACCATTTTTACAAGTTAAATTTCCAATGCACTAACAATATTGCCGAGTATGAAGCCTTGATGCTTGGTCTGAAGCTTTTGAAAAGAGTTGGTGCTAAACAGATTATGGTAAGAGGTGACTCTGAGTTGATAATCAAGAAAAACAAAGGTGAGTACGCTGCGAAACACCCACGTCTTAGAGATTATAGGAATGTTGTTCTTGATGCCCTTAGATGTTTCACTGAAGTTTACTTGCAAGTGATGCTGAGGGGACAAAACATTCTAGCGGATGGTTTGGCCATGTCATCAGCCACATGTAAGATTCCTTTCCACCCGACTCACCCATACACTATTGAGGTGAAATGCAGACCAACCGTTCCCGACAATATCAGGTACTGGCAAGTGTTTGGTAATGATGATCAAATAGAATATTTTTTGCAGTGTAAAAATGATTTTGAATGTACAAATATAGATTTAGAGAATGAAGATGAAAATGTAAATAGATCTGATTTTGAAATTGATAGTGTAAATAGCATAGATTCAGGAGAATTAGGCGATGACGAAATGGATGTCGATGTTTTACATTTGAAAAGAAATGTTTTTCCTAGGGGTCTAGTTCCTTTAGAGGACTTGTTTGATTTTAACGACGTAGCCAAAAAACCCAAAACTAAAGCACATGGACAAGAGGTAGAGGACTGTAATATAGGGACCGAAGAGAAACCCAGGATAGTCAAATTGTCCAAATCACTGCCCCCTAAGCAAAAACTCAAATACATTGAGTTGTTCAAAGAATATTCAGATGTCTTTGCTTGGGGTTATGAGGATTTGAAATCTTACGATACCAGCATCATAAAACACCAGATTCCAATAAAGGAAGACCAAAAACTGTTCAAACAGAAACTTAGGAGGATAAATCCCAAGTTGCTCCCTCTGATAGAAAAGGAAATCAAAAAAATGTACGATGCCAAGATCATAGTCCCGTTGCGCTTTTCCAAATGGGTCTCTAATTTGGTCCCTACACGTAAGAAATCTGGGGAAATCAGACTCTGCATAGATTTCTGAAATTTGAATAAAGTCTCCCTGAAGGATAATTACCCCTTGCCGAAAATGGACCACATCCTGCAAAGGGTGGTCGGATCCAGTCGAATTTCTCTGCTGGACGGTTTCTCGGGTTACAATCAGGTCCTAGTTCACCTGGATAACCAAGACAAAACCACTTTCACCACACCATGGGGTACTTTCATGTATGTGAAAATGTCTTTTGGTCTGATGAACGCAGGAGCCACATTCAAGAGAGCGATGGATATTGCCTTTGTGGAAGAATCGAGTAAGTTTATTGTCGTCTATTTAGATGATGTAACTGTGTTTTCCCGGTCTGATGACGAGCACCTGTGACACCTTAGACGAGTCTTCGAGAAATGTAGAAGGTTTGGGATTTCTTTAAATCCTAAGAAAAGCCTTTTCGGGCTAGAGGAAGGAAAACTACTAGGACATATCATCTCCAAGGATGGAATCAAAATAGACCCCAGCAGAATTGAGGCCATACAAAAATTAGAACACCCAAGAAACCTTAAAGAATNCTTTGGCCGAGGTTAAAGAGAATGTATGGATAGACATCACTAAGTCCATGAATGAAATATGGCCAATGATCCAGATCATGTTTGAGCAGAATGAGTTGGTGCTGAGAAGCAAACAAGCCATCGAGAAGATTAGAGTAGAATTGGGAGACATGCCAACACAGGAAAATGAGATCATCAAGTTCCTCAATTCTAAGACCAAGGAAGAGCTGGAAGAACTAAAGATTGAAGACAGAATAGAGACCATCCTTGAGGTCAAAAGAGTTTTGACCAAGAGAGGATTAATGCTTCAGCTGGAAGAAAAGGTTCAGGCCATGGACCTAGGGGTACAAAGATTTTTTAGCAAGATTGAAGCTCTTTAGCCTTGAGGGGGAATTAGCCAAAGTAAAAATTCCCATCCCACTTTCAGAGTTGATGAACAAAGTCGTTTATCATTCACAGGTGATTAAAGCACTGACCATTGAACCTGACATAGGCACGAAGGCCTTAACCATTGGATCAGTAAATCATTCAGACATGGTGAACCTTACCGGTGATCAACCCGAACTTCTGTTCGGACCTAAAGTAGATGGTCGATATGATATTGGTGATTTTGCTCCTTTTTACATCAGTCTAAACATACATGACCTGATCTTGCATAACGCTATGCTGGATTCGGGTTCTTCCCACAATCTAATGCCTAAAGCAGTAATGGAGAAACTGGGACTGGAGGTCACTAGACCTTACAAGGATTTACACTCATTCGAATCCAATAAAGTCAAATGTATTGGTTTGATCAAGGACCTATGCATCACCTTGGTTCAGATTCCTGCGAAGAGCATGGTAATGGATGTGGTAGTTGCAGACATTCCTCCGAAGTATGGAATGTTGCTATCCCGGTCTTGGGGGGCTAAGCTGAGAGGTACCCTGCAGCTAGACATGTCTTATGCCACTATCCCAGTTTTCGGGCAACAAAGAAGGCTATACAAGGAAAAATTGATGAAGTACATGGTTAGTAGCCAAGAAAAACTGCACAACTATCCTCTTTACTCTGTGCATTTTGACTTGGATTCTTTCATATTGTACAATGATGGTGACACAGGAGAACAAGATACTCAGCTGGCAGAAGATACATCTAGTCAAGATGAAGGCCAAGAAAACATTGAGGTAGAAAGAATGAAAAATGTGATAACGGAAGAGCTACCGGTAGATTTCTGGAGCATGGATTTTGATGGAGCAGCGAGAAAAGAAGGAGCTGGAGCTGGAGTCTGGCTACATAATCACAGAAACAGGTATTCAGAAAACAATTTTTACAAGTTAAATTTCCAATGCACTAACAATATTGCCGAGTATGAAGCTTTGATGCTTGGTCTGAAGATTTTGAAAAGAGTTGGTGCTAAACAGATTATGGTAAGAGGTGACTCTAAGTTGATAATCAAGCAAAACAAAGGTGAGTACACTGCGAAAAACCCACGTCTTAGAGCTTATAGGAATGTTTTTCTTGATGCCCTTAGATGTTTCACTGAAGTTTACTTGCAAGTGATGTCGAGGGGACAAAACATTCTAGCGGATGGTTTGGACATGTCATCAGCCACATGTAAGATTCCTTTCCACCCGACTCACCCATACACTATTGAGGTGAAATGCAGACCAACCGTTCCCGACAATATCAGGTACTGGCAAGTGTTTAGTAATGATGATCAAATAGAATATTTTTTGCAGTGTAAAAATGATTTTGAATGTACAAATATAGATTTAGAGAACGAAGATGAAAATGTAAATAGATCTGATTTTGAAATTGATAG
>JZKD02S1157903.1:0-12782 GCA_000966675.3 Picea glauca
AGCAAGTATAGTAAGGGGCATAAATGCAGTGAGTAGAAATTATTCTACATAGATTGTGAAGAGGAACAAGATCAAGAATTGGAACCGTCACAAGACCCAAATCTAGAAGAGACTACTCCAACAATATCTTGTCATGTTTTTCTTGAAATAGTTACTTCATAAAACCTCAAGATACAATGATACATCAAATATAAAAAGGTGACAATATTGATTGATTCAGGTAGCACCCATAAATTCATCAATTACAAATTAGCAAAAGATCCCAATTGTTTTCTATATCGTGCACCAGATTTTCAATTAATGATTGAAAATGGAGGTACCATAAATTATTCAGGGAAATTCCATAGTATTAATCTCAACAAGGGTGAGTATTCTCTGGATAGTACCATGATTTAGGAGGGTGTTGATGTTGTATTAGGGGTCCAATGGTTGCAATCACTGGGAATAGTGGCCTTTGATTTGCAAAATATTTTTATGAGATTTTCCTCAAATGGAAAGGAAATTGAGCTTAAAGGTATCCAAGGGAAACCCTCTAAGGTGATAATCTATAATAGCATGGAAAAATTACTCAAAAATGGACACCATCGTGTAATTGCTAAGGGTCTTCCACCTACTTGAGACCATGACCATTTTATTCGTTTGCAACTAGGAAGTGTACCACCTAACATTAGGCCTTACATGTATCTATATGCATAGAAGAGTGAGATTGAATGCATGATCCAAGAAATTTTAGAGGATGGAATCATTAAACATAACAAAAGTTCTTTATCTTCACTAGTGGTGTTGGTTACAAAAGAGTATGGCTCATGGCGTGTGTGTCCATATTATAGACAACTCAACAAAATGACCATCAAAGATAAGTTTTTTATCCCTATCATTGATGAATTATTATATGAATTACATGGAGAAAAATGCTTAACTAAGTTGGATCTTCATTCGAGAAATCATAATGAGACACGAAGACATTCCTAAAAATCTTTTAGAATACATGAAGGTCATTATGAATTTTTGGTTATGCCATTTGGAATGACTAATGCACCTTCAACATTTCAAATCTTGATGAATTATATTTTCAATCCCTTCCTTAGAAAGTTTGTGTTAGTATTTTTTGACAACATACTAATCTACAACAAATCTTGGGAAGAACATGTACAACATGTTGACAGAGTATTGCAACTATTGGAAGAGAAACAACTTTATGCAAAGCCTTCCAAGTGTGACTTTGGGGTTCAAGAAGTGGAATATTTGGGTCATATTGTATCTCATGAAGGTGTAAAAGTGGACCACAATAAAAGTAAAGCTATAAGGGAATGGACAATTCCCAAAACCTTGAAGAAACTTAGAGGATTCTTAGGATTGACGGGCTATTACTGCAATTTTTTCAAGAACTATGGTCAAATATCAACACCTATAACAACATTATTAAATAATGAAGCATTTTCTTGGATAGAAGAAGCAACCAAAGATTTTGAAAAACGTAAGGAGGTTATGTGTACAACTCTCGTCTTGACCACACATGACTTCACTAAAAAAATTATTATGCAGTGTGATGCCTCAGGCCATGGAATTGGTGTAGTTTTAATGCAATAAGGAAGGCCCCTTACCTTTGAAATATGAAAACTTAAAGGAAAACACTTAGTCAAACCCATTTATGAAAAATAAATGTTTTCCTTACTACATGCATTTAAAAAATGGTGCCCCTACCTAATAGGAGGAAAATTCAAGGTAAACATGGATCATGAGAGTTTGAAGTACTTTTTGGATCAATGATTATCTTTAGAAGAGAAACAAAAATAGGTTACAAAGATGTTTGGTTATGACTTTGAAATTATATACAAAAAAGGAAAACATAATGTTGTGGCAGATGCCCTTTCCAGGAAATAAGAAGAAACATATGATTCATTATGTGTTATTTCTATCTCACAATTGGATTGGGTGGAACAACCAAGGATATAATGGAATCAAGATCAAGAGGTATGCAATATCATTCAAAAACAACATGAAGACCCAAGTTCAGTAGAAACATTTGTATAGAAGAATGATTTTCTATGGTATCATGATCATCTATAATTATGTAATAATTCCCAACTCAAACAAAATATCCTTATGGAATTGCACACTTCTCCTATAGGGGGATATTAAGGATTCTTGAAAACATACCATAGGTTCACGAAGGATTTTTTCTGGGAAGGTCTTAAAAATGATGTTCAATTTTTTTTGTCGGAATGTCTAGTTTTCCAACAAAATAAGGGAGAGAAAATCAAGACTCCAAGTCTCCTACAACCATTAGCTATACCAAGCCAACATTGGGAAGATGTTTCCATGTATTTTATTACAGGTTTACCAAAATAAGAAGGAAAGTCCGTCATCATGGTAGTAGTGGATCGACTAACAAAGTATGAACATTTTTTCTCTCTTTCTCATCCTTTTAAAGCAAGAAAAGTAGCAACATCATTCATGGAAACATCTCAAAAACTACATGGAGTCCCCATGATTATTGTAAGTGACAAAGACCCAATTTTCACAAGAAATATTTGGACTGAATTATTTTCTTATTTTGTTACTCAATTGGATCATAGTTCATATTACAACCATAAATCTAATGGGAAAAGTAATATTGTGAATAAATGTCTAGAAGTTTATCTTCATTTCTTTTCATCCGATAAATAGACACGATGGGTCAAGTGGTTGGCCTTAGCAGAATGGTGGTACAACACATCCTTCCATACTTCATAAAAAATGTCCCCATTTATGGAACTTTATGGATATCATCCTCCATCCATCACACCACCCTTAAAAAGGAATATAAAGGTTCAATCAATGGAGGACCACATAGGCAACCGAAAAGAGGTCCTAAAATTGTTGAAGAACAGCTTGGTTATGGCACAAAATAGGATGAAACAACAAGCATATCAACATCGTGGGGAAAGGGAATTTGAGGTGGGGGATTGGGTATTTCTAAGGATACAACCATACAAACAAATTTCTCTCAAGAAACAAAATAAGGGTACTAAACTAGGATCCAAATATTATGGCCCCTATAAGGTTTTTCAAAGCATTGGAAGTATGGCTTACAAATCGGAGTTGCCTCCATCTTCACATGCACATCCAGTTTTCCATGTTTCTTTATTAATTAATGTCATAAACAAAAATATCCTGGTCAATTTTGTTTTATCGGAGCTCAATGAAGAAGGGGAAATCATACTAGAGCCAGAAAAAATCCTTGAAATGAGAATTAAGCAGCCTAGAAATCGAGAAATTATAGAGTACCTCGTCAAATGGAAGAACCTACTAGTGGAAGAGGCAAAATGGTAAGATGAGTTATTCATGCATAAGAATTTATGGTTAGACAAGTGTTGAGGAAAACACTTGTTTGAAGGGGACGGGCATGTTAAGACTTAGACAAATCCCCATGATATGTATAAAACCCATATTATTCCCTAGATATTGAATTATTACATTTAGAGCAGGTCGGCTAGTACACTTCTTTGAACCCTTTCATTATAATTGTAACCCTTTGTCTCCTATATATATCAAGTAGATATAGTATTAGGATCATCTTATCTCATTTAATATTGTGTTTTTAAGTTTATATATTGCAAAGGAGGGTTCCCCCTCAAAGTGGACTGAGTTTTATTGATTTATTATCATTTTTAAGGCATTGGGTAATTACATAGGTGAAAAAATTTGATGTCTCGGATACCATAGGCTAGGTCACTCAAATGGAACATTATTTCTCTTTGCACATAATTACTAATGAGTTGGAAAGACTATGATATGGATTTATCCATCTATATCCTGAATGATGGAAATGGTGGAAATGGAGAAAAAATGTATTCTAAGGATATTTGGCTTGGACACAATTTGTTGTCAAGATTTATGAATTCTTTGACATAGACACCCACCATTTAGGTCATTTGACCAATTTGAAAAAATACAACACAGTGGAAGACTTTATATCTTCCTTTGAGCACTTGGATTTTCGCATGAAGGGCATGTCAGATGTTTTTTTTAGTAAAGATTTATCAATGGCCTCAAGGATGAGATATATGTTCACATCCTAATGACTTTCCCTTAGACTTGGGTGGAATATACTAAAATATCTATGGAATCACAACATGTTGTCTCTTCTCAAACTAGAAAACCCTCCTTTATTCCCTACCCTAAACCCTCCACTCTCTCCCCTCCTCCAAACCCACTGAATATCTAGAAATTGATTTGGATAGAAATGGATAAACACCAACTCAAGGGAATTTTTTATAATGGTGATGAAAAATATTTTATGGGGCACAAGTGGAAGAAATAAAATATTTTTATGGCCATCTCTGAGGATGTTTCTAAAGAAGAAGTAGAGTATCCTCCTATGGTATAATTACCAGGGACAACTGATCTTACTCCACCCTCTGACCCCCCAGAGGTCGAACCATTCATTGCATTGAATTCCCTCATTGGATTCTTTTCTCCCCAAACCCTCAAGATAATTGGATACATTAAGCATCGGAAGGTCATCATCCTAATTGAAAGTGGAAGAAATCATAATTTTATTCATCCTTTCATTTCCTAAGAAACCAATTCCTATATCCATGCATTCAACAAATTCCAAATCATGATTACAAATGGAGGTTCCATGAAATGTGAGGGGCATTATGAAAATGTGTCTCCAAATTGGTTAGTACAACCTGAAATATTATATGTTTTATATCTACATGGGTGGTTGTGACATTATACTCTATGTTGAATGGTTACACACTATTGCCCCATCCTCGTGGATTTTAAGGAATTAACCATACAATTCCAATAGGAGGGAAAATAATATAAGTTCCAAGGAATCACAATAGGCTCGAATTAGATCATCAATTCCCATCAAATGGAAATACTCCTAAAAAAATGTAATTTGGGAATTATTTCCCAACTCCATTCTATTCAAGCAATTGAGACACCCTATGTGCATCATGACCCCCAATCTATCCTCTCCAAACACCATGTTTTTTATAACACTCCCCACGAAATTCCTTCTTCCTATGGTGTTAATGATTATTCCATTCCTCTCATCCTAGGAAGTCTTCCTCCCAATGTTCACCCATATCGTCATCCCTTTTCCTACAAGAATGAAATTGAGAAAATTTCAAGACTTTCTTGAAGTGGGTGTTATCCATCCTATTACTAATCCCTATTATTATCTTGTGGTAATGGTATTCAAGAAAAAAGGTACTTGGTTCATGTGTCCAGAACTTCGAACCCTCAACAAACTCACCGTTAAATACAAATTTCCCATTCATGTCATTGATGATCTCTTGGATAAATTAAGCGAAGCTCAGTACTTTACTAAACTTTATCTTTGTTCTGAATACCACCATATATGTATGAAATAGGAATACATTCCTAAGAATGAATTTTGAACTCATGAGGGTTACTATGATTTTATGGTAATGCACTTTTTCCTATGTAATGCTCCCTCCACTTTCCAAAGTCTCATGAATGATTTCTTATGTACTTTTATTCTTTATTTTTTCTTAGTTTTCTTTGATGTTATTCTCATCTATAGTAAAAATTGTACCACCAATCTCACCCATGTGGGTCAAGTTTTCCATCTACTCTCTCAGCACCAAATTTTCCTCAATCAATCTAAATGTGCCTTTGGAGCCTCGGAAGTGGAGTACTTGGGTCATATGGTCGGAAAGGATGGTGTACGAGTGGATCCTAAGAAAATTGAAGCTATGCAGGATTGGCCTCGCCGTAAAACTCTTAAGAGACTACATGGATTTTTGCGTTTAACAAACTATTATCACAAGTTTTTTCATAGTTATGGAAACATTCCAACACCTCTCACTACTCTCCTTTAAAATAATTCTTTCACTTTGACTCTTGCATTTGATCATTCCTTCCATTTCTTGAAAGAGGCTATGTTCGTGAATATTGTCCTATCCCTTCTTGAATTCTCAAAGAATTTTTTCCTATAAAGTGATGCTTCAAGAAAAGGAATTGAGGCACTTCTCATGCAAGATGGCATGCATTTGTCCTTCACTAAAAAAAACATTTCAGAGAGACATTTGGGACAATAAATTTATGAAAAGGAAATATTGGCTATTATGCATTCCATGTCTCACTTTCATCCTTATCTATTGGGGAAACACTTCCAAATTCAAATATATCATCAAATCCTCAAGCGTTTTATAGAAAAACCAATTTCATCCTCAAAGAAACAAAAATGGGTGAAGAATCTATTTGGATATGATTATGAGATCATTTACAAGAAGGGAAAATAAAATATGGTTGTTGAAACTCTTTACAATAAGTATGAAGAATAAGGGTCCCTATTTTCCCTCTCCTTCATTGTACCATCTTGGATCCAAGTTGTTCACCAGGAATGGATGCAACACCCCTAAATTTATCACATGATCCAACAATTGCAACACCATTCTATAGCTTCTCTAGGGCACTCTTGGAACAATGAATAAATTCTCTATAAAGATAGTTTATAATTAATATAATAGTCTCAACTTAAATCCATAGTTCTTTCTGAGCTTCATGATTCACCCACAGCTGGGAAGTCAGGGTTTACCAAACCTATGAAAGGGTAAAATGTTATTTCTTCTCAAATGGTATGAAACATGATGCCTGGACCTTTGTGGCTGAATGTGATGTATGTAAATGAAACAATGGAGAAATAGTCTAATACCTAGGCACACTCCCCCTGTTATTTGGAGGGATATATCTATGGATTTCATTTTTGGCCTATATCCTCCGATCGTCTTTCCAAATATGATCATTTTGGTGTTCTTCAACACCCATTCAAAGCCTCCACAATTTCTCAACTTTTCATGGATAATATCTTCAAACTTCATAGCATGCCTCATTTTATTGTTTCTGATAGAGACCCAAATTTCACCAAAAAGTTTTGGAAAGCATTGTTCAGGATCTAGGGAACCCAATTTCATCTCAACACCATCTTCCATCCCCAAATGTATTGCCAAACCGAAGTTTTCAAAAAGTGTTTGAGAACATATTTGCATTGTTTTGCATCTGATAGACAAAATTAGTGGGCTGAGTGGTTGCCCCTAGATGAATTGTGGTACACCACCTATTATCATAAAATTACTCGGATGACTCCTTTTGAAGTTGTCTACAGCAAAAATCCATCATATTTTCTCTCATACATGTTAGGTGTCTCAAAGGTTTGGGAGGTTGAAAAAAATATTACAGTCAGGGAGGCCATTCTCCATACCCTCAAAGAAAATTTGGCCATGGCTCATAATCGCATGAAGCAACAATAACATCAAGGTCCTTATGAATGTTGATTTGTTGAATGGGACCAAGTGTTTCTTCACCTTAAACCTTATAAGTATACTTCACTCAAATATGAACATTGTCATAAACTTCCTTCCAAATTTTGTGGTCCTTATACAGGTTTCAAGCGAGTGGGGCCAGTGGCCTATCAGTTATTTCTTCCCATTCATTCTAAGATCCATCATTTTTTTCATGTCTCATGCTTAAATAAAGTGATTGGAACTAAGTTCAAAAATCAAATCAATATCCTTGAGTTGGATGAAGAAGGTTCCATTTGGTTGCAGCCAAAATCAGTCTTCGACCAACGTGAGAGTCATCTATGTCAGCGCACCTGAGAGTTGGCCACCATTCTACAACAATTTCCTCATCTAAATAATTGAGGACAAGGATGTTACTTAATAGGGAGGGAACATTATGAAACTAACCTCCATAACCCCTCACGTAGGTAGAATAACATATTTTCCATGTAATAAAAGTTGACATTAGTTAATAAGGACTATTTAATAAATGTGAACAAGTCAATGTAAGAAGACCTAATAGAGACTTCCACTTCGAGAAAGATATTCCTATAAAATTTTATTTAGAATATATAATTAGTATAAATAAGAGTAGGAGGCATGAGATATATTTGTCTTGATAATTATTTTAATATAACTCTACTTTGCTATAGGTTTCCCCCTCGAAGAGAAAAGTGAAAATTGCTTTCTTTGAATAAAGGTATTATTTCTGCTATTTCTCTTCTCAATATTTTCTTGTTCCATTGATATCTAATGAATATTGTTGTTTATGCATATTTTATTACATATGGTGCCTTGCACATGTACTCACCAAAACTTTGGTTTTTGGTCGAGACAATAGAATCATCATCGTCATCAAATATCTGAATGTGATTATGTACCAAGAGATTCACGAATAAAAACCATTCTTTTGATTAAAGTTCCGAGAGGACAATCTCATCTATATATTTCCATCCTGCCATTCCATGAGGGTAGGGGACCTCGACTCCAACATCCTCCAATGAAAATATACCTACATCGTGTAATTTTCCCTCCAATATCTCATATAACATATATCCATTTTCAGATCTCACCCACGAATCTTCTCATACTCTTACTTTCCTTCCATTTCCAATTTTCCAAGATATACATTGTCCTACCAATGGAAAATCCTGAACAAAGGTTCTCCAGACAATAGACCCAGTGGTAAGCTTGCGTGAAAATCTAAAGAAGTCCTCAACGAATAAGTCCTTTAGGTACTTATTCTCCGTTATGCATCCCCACAATCCCTTATTATGAAATAGTCTCCATAATCTTTTGGCTTCTTGGGCTTGATTGAATATATATATGTTACTTAAATCCCATCAACCAAGTTTCTTGGGGAGATCAAATTTAGACCATTTCACCAAGGGGATTCTACCTGATATTATAGATCCTATTCTAAGAAAATGAAAAATGATTTTGGTGATTCTGGATAGAATACCTTTTGGAATGGATACAATAAATGCCCAATAGACTAAAATTCTCTTGAGAAAATACTTGACCAGAGTGAGCCACCCTCCTCTCGAAGGAGTTCTGTTGGCCCAATGAGAGATTTTGGTTTTCAATTTTTTTACTTAACAAAAACTAGTTCTTGAACATGTACTTATTGGGTTTGATGAATAATCCTAAATAATTTATCCCGAAATGGATATATTTGAGGGGGAAGTCTAATTGTTCTCTAATTCTAGGCTCTTCTAATGAGGGTATTTCATTAATAAGAAGGAATGACTTATTTTCATTGATGACCATACCCATGGCCCTGCAAAATATATTGAGAATTTTTCAAAGAATAGAAACATCATTTATAGACCTCTTAGAGAAACATAAAAATTCGTCAAGAAATAAAAGATGTGTAAGTATTTATTTACCCTCCACCACAAATCCTTTCAATTGGACTTTGAACTTAGCATTTTTTGTGAATGCACTTAGTCCTTATATGATGAGAAGGAATGAGAATGGATGCAAGGGGAAGCCTTATCTAATGCCCCTTGAGGCATGAAAAAACTCAGAGGGTGAACCATCTATAATCACAACGAACGAAGGATTTTGGATACATCCCATATTCTAGTCTACCACTGATAAATCCATTCCCATTTGGATTAGGATCAACATTAAATACATCCATATAACTCTATCATATGCCTTAGATAGGTCTATTTTAAAAATGACGGTCACTTGCTTGGAGGTAAAGGCCAAATGAAGAGTTTCTTGAGCCAACGACACCACAACATGAATCTGAAGATTGTGTAGGAATCGAAACTGCTCCTCGGATATAATTTCAATGAGAATAGGCTTCAATATTCCAATGATTATATTAGAAATAAGTTTACATATTACATTACACTATGATATGAGCCTATAATCCCCAAACAATGTGCCATCATTCTTTTTGGGGACTAAGGCAATAAAAGTGGTAATAAAGGTACCAAAGACTTTTCCAAACCTATGTGATTCATGAAATACTTTGAGTAAATATTTTTTAATCATCTCAAATAAATCTACAAAAAATTCAACATAAGGGCGAGTGTAAGAACTTGGTGGTCGAAAAAGTGGCAATGGCATGATTAAGAATGCCTCATAGGAACGTATGTACATTCTTAGGAATGGGCACGTGTTCCTATACATATAGGTTAATATACGTATGAACCTCCATGTATATTTCCATGTAGTTTTAGTGGCAAAACCACATGTGTGGTCTTACTGATAAAAATATATTAAGGGCCTAAGCACGATTTGTGCCCAAATCACACTCGTGCTTCTCTCATTGGGAAAATTCTTATATCATTGGGAAAAGATAGTGGATATAGAGAAGAGGAACAAAGGGAGGAGGGGGCCACCATGTCTAGGTATGTTACATTTTTATTAATTTTAATCTTATTTAGTCATTCCAATTTAGTAATTTGCTCCCAATAATATAAATTTAAAAAAAAATGTAATTTTGTATTTTAAATAAAAAAGGAACATAATTTAAATGCCATAAATTTCAAATTGCATCATATTAAATACAATGGAGCCCCAAGAAAATATAAACCCCTCACAATAAAACCAAGAAGATAAAAAACCCAACCCACCACCACCACATATTGTAAACACTAATATTGATCAGGGTTTGGTTATATTACAAACCCTTGAGGAACAATTAAGGGAGACTAGAGAGCATAACAGAGTCTCCTTGGCCACTTCTTTGGACATCATTGTGCAATCTATTGCAAGTTTCCAAGGGAAATTTACCTTTTCTTATGATTATAGGGAATGAATGTATGAGTACTATAGAACTGGTTTGGATAGAAGCTAATTCAAAGAACTGGTCATTTCAAAACAACAAATATTGTATATTTTTAGGGATCCTAGAAATGGACAAGAAATACCATTGAATAGGAAACACATCTTCATTGACCAGTGCATCCATGCTAGACTAGTAAAAAATGGATGGATAGGTGGTACATTGTTTTTGATAAACCTCCCTGCAATAATAGGGAGATTCCCTTATATTTTCTGAAAAAATTATGGGCTCAGTTTATTATGGGTAAGCATGTGAACAAATTTGACATTGGTGACTTCCATGGGGTGGGTCAAGGGTCCACACAGGACAAAGATCATTCCAGGTCACAGGTGTTACCCCAAGTTAGGTCCATGTCACCCAAGGAGAAGGCTTGAACCCCCTACGCAATATCCTCCCATTGTAGAGAAATTGCAACAAGTACAACTATCCATCTCCTCTTTGATTCGTAGCCTAGTGCAACACAATAGCTTTGTTGCACTATCTCGGTAGGAGGTGTCTGCCAATGAAATTGAGAGAGGATTTGGAGAATTAGAAACCATAGGAGAGTATAGTGAGTAGAGGTAACATGGACATAACATTCGTCTATGTGAACCTCATAGATGCCTGAGTTGAGGGTAGACATGATATTGGCCTATAGAGCCTAGTGTACAACATGACTTCATGGAGGAGGTTAGTATATTAACCCTCTATATGTTCTTCATCGTTATATATTTACTTTTTAATTTTTGTATTTATATATATATTTGATTATATGTTGTTTTGTAGTTGTTGAGTCCCAGCAGTAGACCCTCTACACATATGGATGCATTAGTTCCTAACCCCATCATTGATGCAACAATAGATATAGTATGTTCATTGGGTGCACCGTACATACAGGTATGTATCACATTTGATAGATTCAGCATAGTCATTTCTTTATTTTATGACATCCTCAAATTTTTGATATGTTCTCTTATTTCGACAGGATATGGCACCAGGCAATTTCGGGGATTGTCCATTTGGGATGGACAAGTCACCAGCGTCATAGGTATCATGTGTAAATTTAAATATTGTATAATTCTCAAATTGTTTTTGTTTATGTTTTTGAATTTTACTTTTTGGTACTAATAGCTCAGTTTTATTCATATGTATGCATGTTACCGATATATTTGTTAGGTATAGTAGTATTGCACCCTCTAGGCACCTGAGTGTTTCTTATGGGTTTCCTTTCTCTAGGTCTAGGGTGTTGGAATCACTTGTACATCATATGAGGGTCCATCACAACCCACCTGTATACCACCCACCCCCACCACTACTTTCATCCCCATCGATACAGACTACCATAGTAGAGATTTTCTCGAAGAAGGTTGTACAACCTAGTGCTCCATCTAGGAGTGAATATTCATTGATTCCTAAGATATTCACGGTGATATAATGCATTGATGATAATTTTTTTATGTTTAATGAATTTGTTTTTATGCATATTTGTTTAATTTTATTGGCTTGATCTTTTTAACTGATGTAGGGTGGGAGTTTAGAGAGATTGGGGTCATGGAGGAAGGTAACACCCTCATGATTGACAGTTTCATATGCGTTGAGTTGTCTTAGGTTAAATTACAAAGTATCAATTTGTATGTTTATTAATCCATTGATGAAAAAACATATAACATTGTTTGTTATTTTTGTAGTCTCCAGAGTCTTGAAGAACACCCAGTCCTAGAACCTCTCGATGTGCATCCTCAATCAAGAGAAGATCAATATATTTCCAGTATGCTCTTGAGGGTGGCGAGGGTGGAAATTGTCAATGATTGACCAACTGCTGCCATTTTGTAGCTAGGCCATGATATAGATGTTTTTTTATGTTAGGGAACTTGTTGTCACCTTGTATACTTGGCACGAGTTGCTATTTTGTAAAGAAAGTACAATTTAGACAATGTTGAGTATACACACACACACACACACATTTCATGGCACATTTTTTATGATTCTCATTGTTTCTACATTTGATGTTGCTAAATATATGAATTTCAAAGGGTTTTAATTCCAAAGTGTATGAATTTTATGTGTATTAATCCCTTGATTTGTTTCTAAAGTGATTATAAATACTTTCATTACACATTAAGGAATAGATTATGGTGGAAATGATTGCTAAGTGATAATTCGATAAGCAATTAATGGTTCTCAAGTAGCATTGC
>JZKD02S1157914.1:0-12782 GCA_000966675.3 Picea glauca
TTTTTTTTTCTTTATAAGTTAGCATGTGATAAATAACATGAAAATCAAAATATAAACAAAAGCAAAAGGTTTATATATATTAACAAGTTAATAACGAAAGCTTATATACATATATTTTACAAAAAAAACATATTCATAAGTTTGTTTATTTTCCCCTTTTTATTTTATTTTTAATGTTGTATTAAAGAAAATATGAGGAACACTGAGGATTTTAAAGAAATAATGAAAGAGATAGTTCAGAGTGAAAAATAAATTGATCTACATTCAAATGTTTTCCATACAAACTCTTAAATCTTCGAAACCTACAAGTCCCTACTTAGACTGGGGCCAGGTATATGATCTTTAGCCACCCTATAACAATGTTACAATAGAGATACCAAGTGTGGAAGAGAAAAATAAATCTAAGCCAGAAATGGAATAGAGTAATGAAAGTGAATCACAAGGAGAAAACCTACATATAGAGACTGATTAGCGTTGAATACAATCGATCTTTAATCCAACAAACTAACAAGTAAACATTTACCTTATGAAAGCCAACAAAATCATCCTTGATTTATCCTTTTTGTTGCTTTGCAAGACCCCCTGTTGCCGATGATTCCGCCAATCCCTGATGAAGATGTAAAAGAAAAATGAATAGAAGAAGTCCTCATAACACTCCAAGCATATTTCTCTCTGAATTTTTTGCCAAAGTTCTCTCTCTAGAAAGTTTCTCCTAAAATGGTTTTTGTCTTCCGAAAAATCCCTCCCTCTGCTTTTTGGGCGCTGGTTTATTTTATCTCCTTTGGTGGACTATTGCTTCAGTTGGTAGTTTCATAACCGAACTCAAACTATCCATAATATATTACTTAAACAAAATTAATTTGGTTTTATCATTCTTGTGTCATTTGTTTTCGTTTTCCTCAATAGTGTTTATAATTATTATTTTCCATATGATATTTTGTATATATCCTTCTTGCTTATTCCAATTGTATTCTCTGGATTGGAGTATACAAGAGTGAAATTGTTTATAAACTTTCCACTGGAAAATTTACCAGATGTAGAGCTCGATACAGTTAATGTATGCTCTATGTCTTTACGTTGCCCACGTTTTGAATCACTATACGAAAGTGAGTCTGTATCTTTGTCAACCATATATTGTTCTGGAGTAGTACCTAAAAGAACAACAAAGGTTTCCATGACATGAATGGAAATTGGTGTTGTAAATCCAATGACCATTCCAAGTGTTACAAGTACCTGTTACAAGACAACCCTATTGACGATTAAAATCGTAACGATGAATTCTTCCCGCAAAGTATTTCTAAATCCCTATTATTTAACTATGCTAATAATATAATACTAGTAGGTGGGACCCCCTTGTAGAATAGAGGCACAAGGATAGACATATCACACATTTGTTTTATTGTTGTTTTTGATGTTGCCTATACAGTCCTACATTATTGATGATGCAGTCTTGGTTTCATTTTGACATGGTAATAGGTGGATGATACATTTTTTGGAATGCTCTTTGCGATCCAAAACATTTTTATGGTTATGAGGAACATGTTATTTACAGTTGCTATGATTTAACCATATCACTAATGCTTATGACCAATTACCTAGCCACATATATGAAAGAAATATTTAAAGGGTAGCATGATCAAAACAAGAAAAAAACTTATGAAAAAATCCTAAAGGGAAAGAAGTTAGATGTTTGAGCTATGATAAAGGATTTTATGCAAATTCGAATGGAAAGGTTAAAGGATATTAGTGATTAGTCCTAACTATTATGCTATTGTTGGTTAGTGGGCTATGAGAAATTCATTAGATTTGAATGGGGTGCATATAGCATTTCAATATGTATTATGGCATGGAGTTATGACAAGGGTTAACGTGTAAATGATATTGGGTGGTGCACTATGCAATGGATATCCTCACAGATTTCACAATGGTTTCACATTAAATACATTGTTTAATTGATTGGTGAATGTAATGACTGTTTGGATGTCTCGTACTTCGAATTGAATAGGCCAGGTGATGGAAGCGACATGCATTTACTGCACGTCACTCCATACTCCCCCTATCGGCTGTCACCGTAGCATTGTTACTTTGTTGCATTTTTCGATCTGTTCATTGTGAAGCTTTGCATTTTTAGGCTCTTGGAAGGAACAAGGATCGACCAACTCACCATTTAAGCATTTTTCCACAGGTATGATTATTTTTCTCTCCATCCATGAGGTATTCTCTATTGTATGAACAAATGATGGCTCATTGATGCTTGGATTCTACGTGTTCTTGAGATTTTTGACTGTCTAGATGTGTGTTATAGCTCTCTGTGATGACTGTAAAATGTTTGGGATTGCAAGCAAAAGAATTGGGTATTTTAAGTTGCGCATTGACTGGTTGCTCGGTCAGTTTAGTATCATGATGGGTCTATGTGGAGTAATAAGTGAATGGTGGTACATATTTCTCTGTGTTGATAATGGAGGGTTTTTTTCTGTGTATTACAGTCGGTTGTTTTGTTCCCTCACAGTCATGATTGTAACCAGTATCCAGTCACAGAGGAATTGCCAACAATTGTTGTGTTTTTTCTTCAAATCCCAAGTCATGGTCGTTAGCCCGTTCTTACTATCTTTTCATCGAAGTATCCCAAGATCTAGTCTTGGGTGACCCTAGAATTAATACATGCCTTTATGGTTGTGGATTGATACAATTCGTATCTCTACGTTATGTCAAAAGGATGTGTGCGTCCTCACTGGTGTTGTTGTCAAAGTTGTTTGACTGTTAAGTCATGGATAGAGATGTTATATCTCTGTGTTTTCTTTTAATAACTGCCATTGTTCAATTATATTTCACCTCTCCTTGGCAAGTGTTAAATGCACTATGTGCACTAGTTATTTTACCCTACCTGTATTTTCTCTCCTCGGTGGTTAACTATTGGTTTCATTGCCTAGATTGGGAGTAATAATAAGACTGTGTGGCTCACTATTGTGTCTTTTGTGAAAGGTATTTTTTTCTGTGGTTGATAGAAGTATAGGAAGAAAATCAACTCTCTTTGTTATTGTTAAAATATGAATGCGTCCTTGTTGTCTCCCTACATTTGATTTTGACAGAGCTCGATTTAGATTCCAACTGTCTTGGCTCCCTTCGGACACCTTTCGGGTTGTCAAATATTGGTTTATCAGTGAAATGGTTATGGAGGTTTTTCGTCGAGTCTATGTCTCGTCCCTCTATGATAAAATTGGTTGAACAAATAAAAATGGGAACAAGAACTTTCATACAGTCAAGATTTGTCTTCTTTCATTATGGTTTCACTCATTGTGTTTTTACCAGCGTGGTCTTGATTGCATATGGAGACATCTATGTGGTTCTTGCTAGTCCCGATTAGGGTTATGACTACTTTTAAAAATGATACTTGCGTGTAATTGGTTATGTTCACTCCATATATATTATTGGATCATCATACCGATTACCAGTGGTTTTAGAAGGGAGTTATATCCACAGTGATAAGGCTCGAGTTTTATGTTTTGGTTGACTGTTGTTTCATTGCAAGATCTTGTCGATTGATATGATGAAGACTGTGTATAATCCGACATAGTTTGAAGTATGTTCGTATTTGAAAAGAGACCTGTGTATTTTTTTTAATTAAGATCGATTGTAAATTGGTAAACAATGGATGTTGATTATTATCGTGATGCATTATGGATTATCAGGGATAGATGTCGAGCATATTGTTGTGTGTTTTTATTTTTTATTTTTAAAAAGGAAATAAAAGAAAGAAATGATCGACACTTTGTTAAACAATAATGTTGAATGGAAAGGTTGTTTTGTTTATAAGTTATGATTGCATAGACTGTTAAATTCTGGGAAAGTTAATTATTGGAACAACAGACAATTTGGTATAAAATTGAGAAACAATGAATGTTGGTGATTTTTGGATTGATTCTAATACATAGTTATGATTATTGATTATTTAATTTGTTTTATGAACAATGTCTATTAATCATCCCCTGTCATTTCTCACCTTTTTCTCTCCTTACAAATCCCCTCACAATCCCAGATTCACTTTGCACACCTTGTTCTTAAAATTAAATTAAAATTAAATGGAAACTTTGTATTACAATAGTTAAAGGATGACACAAAGATGGGTCACAGTTGATATGATTTTGTTATTGTAACATAGTCGATTGTTTAAATATTTGTTGATCAATAATCGTGTTCTTACTCCCTTTCATTTTATCACTTTTCCGCTCAATACAACCGCCTCAGATATCCCAGAACCCTTATTCACCCCCTTCTCATTAGCAAGTATTAAATGAATTTTATGGATTGGATTGCATGGGTCTGATGTGATTGTTGAGACAAACTTTATTTCATATTAAAAGATATTTCATGTATGGTGAGTTTAAAGAAGCTAGTTGATAATAAACGCTGCATAAAAGATGATCTTATTCAACAGAGGAATCCATGGCTGAAATAACAGGGGTAGAGGGAATTGGAACAAAGGCCCTAGAAGGCCAATATTTTTGATACATTTTGATGCAGATCCACAAGAGTTAAACTAGCTCTTCCAAGCTGTATTTTTCAATTGGATTGGACAAGGGGTAGTCCAACCTAGGCCAGAAAGGCCTCCCTTCCAACCCCAACATTCCCCTGGTATCCATGTCCCCCCTCATGTTTCATTGCAACCAAAAGTTCTTGAGAATGACAGATGGCAGGAGATTGTTCACCCAACAGTCTCCCAACATCATGGTTGGCCCAATTTATCTCTACCTGCTCCTCCTCCACTAGTTAACCTAAATGTCCAAATTTCCCCTGCACATTGACATGTACAGTCTTACACGCACGCAAGAGACTCAAAACCGAATCCCACCACACGCATGATAAAGGAAAAGATGATGTTGCCCCCTCCTCTCCCTCAAGTGATTCAACCAAATCAGTTTCATCTTGAATGCACTTGAGAGATGAATTCTCTCATGTTATCATTGAGATCAAGCCTAAAGGCTCCACACAACCTAAGGCTAATTCAGAAAAGTCAAAGGGAGACAACAACAACAAAGGGAAAATTGCCTTCCAAAGTGGAAAATATGGTTTTTGAGTATATTTGATTATTGATTGTTGAGAACAGTTGACTGCTGAAGTTTTTGGACAACATATTATTTTTGGATATTTTGGATATTATATTTTTGGATATGGTTTAAAATATCATTGATATTTAATTTTCAAATTATGAGAATGATGATGGGAGCCACAAGGAGGGATGTGTTTGATTGAAATTAACTAGTTATGTTTATTTGTGTTAAGAAACTAAAAGGAGTCACAAGGGGTCCCACCTACTAGTTATTATTTATTAATGACCCTTATTATTATTATTATATTAATTATTCCCCTTAACTAAAAGTTAGTTGATTTTTAGTTAACTTAACTAAAATATGTAGTTGAACTACGTCAACTAATTTTTATTGCTTAAAGGCAAAAAGAGAAGGAAGAAAAAGGGGAGAATAGAAGGAAAAAACATACTAAGGTCTGCTCTTGAGTTTTATTGAGATAGTTCAGTTTTCATTCATTCTTTGATTCATTAAAATCATAATTCTCTTTTATGACAATAGGGTCCTATTGTAGACAACAAGATTCAAGGTTGAATTACATCATTCAGCCACTTGTTTTCAGAGGTGTTGATCTATCTTTGATAGTCTGTGTAGACTTGTCTGTTTATGAATTAAATTTCACAAATGATGACGGATATTGTGTAGAGTTGAGTGGGAAACAATTTGTGGAAAGATGATCTAGCTTTTAAAGTTCAATTTTTTACTTTCTGTCAAAAGTCGTTTTGTATGGTTTTCATCAAGGACATCTATGTTTGAATTTGGTTCAAACTTCCCCAGGGATTTTTGTAAAGAGAACGATTCTTTTGATTTCTTGGAATGAAATAAGTGATTTCTATTATGTCTTATCTGTGTTAATATGTGACTTGGTATTTTTTATTTTGTCTCCACATTTACTTTTGCATCTGTTATATTCAGAAAAATTGTATAAAAATGTTTAATTTTACAGTAATCTTTTATTTATAATAAAATCAACCTAAGCCCTTGTAACTAATACTTGTGGATTAGGAGACAAATTTTGAGGCTATAAACATAGGGTGATATTCCCTTCTATCTTGCCTTAGACAAGCAAGATCTGAAAATGCTTGAGTGAGATTATTTCATATCTTTTCCTCAACAAGCCCAATATTAGAAATGGTGTTAACAACCAAACTAACATTTATTTGACCTAATTCAACACTATTTTAGAAAATGCTAGTACTCGTGTTGAACTTGAATGCTCTTGGGAAGTAGTTGAACAATATATAAGTATCCGCGAATGCTGGGAAGTGAGGAAAAGGCAACCCATAAATCGACAGTAACCTCTCTTTTCCTAAATCCTTGGTTTTTCTTTTCATGTTCTCAAATCCTTGTATTTCTCGAAGAAATAGAGGGTTGTCCCTTGAAACTAGTCCTATTTTTGAAATAGGAAGAAGGAAATTGTTTTGTTAACCCAAGAAAGTTCTCTAAGGATAAATTTGTCTGATTCTGCTAGTTCACCTTCATTACCTATACCTATTACCTTCAACATGATATCTGCAGGTAGTGGTAGTGTAAATAGAGGTGCGTCCTCCTCCCAACCTTCTGCTTCATTAGTAATTGGTAGTATATATAGCCATTAGGTCCCTTTTAAATACACTACCAATCCTACTAAATTGATAAAGAAATACAGGCTTTTCCAGTTCGAAGAAGATGCTACGACCACTCCATGGCACATGTCTTCTCCCTTGAATTTGGCACCCGCTACTCACCCATTACCAAAATTTAAGGAGCATCTTACTCAGTTCTCGAGGAATAATATTGTTACTACAAATGAACACCTAGTAGAATTTTATAATTCTTTTAATAACATGGGGGATAATGATAACAACACTTGCATGCATCTATTTGTCAATGCCCTCGAAGGGAAATTTGTGGTAGATTTCTTTGATCTCCCTCCCAAAATTATTTCCACATGGGAAGAATTGGTTTATTGGTCCAAGTCGACTTATGGACAGACCAAGAGTCCACCTGAGAAGTTAAGGGAATACAACAATATTTCCTATAAATATGGTGAAACCATTAATTCTTTTAACCTTTGCTTCAACAAATTATACAATCAAATTTCTAGGTTAATTTGACCCCAAAACCAAGCTACTTTCATGCATTATTATAATTCCATACCTTCCCCTTATCATCATAGAATCGAAGAAAAGTATATTGAAAATATTGGTTCCTCTCTTCATACTTGTCTATAATATGAGGAGAAACTTGAAAGAACAGGTCTCCCTAAAGGGGACTCAGTCAAGAAAACATATATGTCTTCCCTCCTACAACTCGTGCATTATATGAACAATAGGATGATATCCTATGAACGAAATGGAAGTGTTTCTTCACCCTCCCCCGTCGCATATTCTTCTTCCTCAGTGCCTTTTAGGAATACTAATGAAAATAATTTTCATCCAAAGGCCATTTTGTCTCACAGTTGGTGTAACTTATGTGAAGAAAGTCATGAAGAAAGTACTTGCGAAGTTAAGAAAAATTCCAAAGATAAGATCTTTGGAAAAAGGACCGATACCACAATCGCGGTTCTAGATTGGGTTGAACCAGAGGATGTTATGATAATCAATACCAGAAACAAATCTTACACCACCAAGGGAAAATATGACCCTCCTCGTACTTCTTTTTCCCCAAGCTCATCTTCGCAAAATGTTGGTCCACAAGCTGTCAAAACTCCGAAAAATAAAGGAATGCCTTCCCCTCTTCCCTATTTTCAATACAAAATCCTTAGCCAATTGGATAATATCAAGGTTGATGTTACTCTTTTGGACATGGTTTTCATCCTTGAACAAAAAAATCATCTCAAGAATTTTATGGAATGTAAAGTTTCTACTATAGCCAATATTTTTGAAGAGTCAAAAAAAGGGGATTCAAATGTAAATAAAATAGATGTAAATAATTTTAGGAAACCTGTAAAAAATCTCCCTTTTTATATTTATGTAAGAATTATGGATAAAATAACTCATTGTTTCCTAATTGATGGCAGGTCTGGTCCAAGTGTAATGTCAAAAATTATCATGGAAGAGCTTGGCTTATCATGCACTAATGAATATTCTAGAAGCATGCTCTCTTATAACAGTCTGCAATAGTCAATTGTATGTGAAATCAAATATGTAGCCTAAGTTTTGTGCATGCATCCTAAAATAAGAACAACCCTCAGTATCCAGGTAATTGATATGTCAGTAACCAATTATTCAATTGTTTTAGGAAGAGATTGGCAAGCCTTAACAGGTGGATATATTTATCTTGACGAAACACATATATTTTTCCCTAGGAACATAAGGAATATTATATTCCCGAGGGAAGGAATAATTTAACCATACATAGAGAGTGTTCCCCAACCTAACGTAAATTATCTTAAGGAGTATTTGGGAGTATACTCTATCTTTGATGATGAGTGTGATACTATCCTTGAACCAATTGATTTTGATGATGCCATGTGGCACATGAATTTCGATGGTTCATGCTCAAACGAAGGTAATGGAGTCAGAATTATTCTATATTGTCCTATAGGTAAAATCCAAAATTTCTCTTATAGATTATAATTTTATTACACGAACAATGTCACCGAGTTTGAGGCCCTATTGTTAGGAATTGAAAATGCATATAACCTTGGTTTTGGTCACCTTACAGTCTTTGGTGATTCCGAACTTGTTGTGAACCTTGTACGTAAGATTTATTCACCTAGAAATAAGTTTCTTAAATGTTATACCCATGCTGTTTGGATGCTCATTTCAAACATGTTATCATTTAACATCACTCATGTTAAGCAGGAACTCAATTCAATGGTTGATAGGTTAGTGATGTTTGCAGCATCTCCTACTCGACAACTTTTACCTCAATGACCTAATTGTATGTTCCAATATCTATATCATCCTCATATACATGATAACATGGAATCATGGAAGGCATTCCCAAGTGATTAAGTAATTTGCGCTTTCATACAAAATGAACCATTTAAGCCCAAGGAAATCATATCCATTGAAGATAATAAATTTCCTAAAGGCTTGACTCCTCTCGAAATTTCATTTTCATCGAGTGATTTAAGAAACAAAGAGACACATAAGGAAGAGGAGTCAAAAAGGAAAGTGGGTGATACAATTTCCTTGAACCTTGAGACACCTGAATCTCCAAATATTGTTAAACTAGGTACTCAATGTTCTGACGAAGAAAAGGTGAAATTCACAGAAATACTCCGTGAATTTCAAGATGTTTTTGCATGGTCATACAAGGATATTCGTGGTTTTGATCCTGCTCTCATAAAACATGCCATTCCTATCAAGGAAGGGGTAAAACCAATTAGGAAAAAACAAAGACCTATTAACCCTGCACTCGAAGCTACTATTAGGAAAGAGTTAGAAAAATTATTGAAAGCTGGTATAATCTTTTCAGTTAAGTATTCCAAGTGGGTTTCAAATCTGGTACCTATTTGGAAGACTATTGGTCATATCTTATGCATTCATTTCTGTGAATTGAACATAGCGAGTGTCAAAGATCATTTTCCTCTCCCTAATATGGAAATTATTTTACAACAAGTTGGAGGGTCACAAATGATGTCCTTACTTAATGGTTTTTCTGGCTATAATCAAATCAAGGTAAAGAGGATTGATATATATAAAACCACATTTACTACATGTTGGGGAAAATTTGGTTATGAACAGATGCATTTTGGCTTGTCTAATGTAGGTGATACCTTTCAAAGAGATATGCAGATATCTTTTGACGATTTGATCGGTAAAATTATCCAAGTTTATCTCAATGATTTGACTGTCTATTCAAAGAACCAATTAGATCATTTTGGTCATATTAGAAAATTTCTCATGCATTGCAGAAAATTTGTCATTTCTTTAAATCCTTCGAAATCTATTTTTGGTGTCACTAAGGGAAATCTCCTTGGTCATATTGTTTCGGATTCAAGAATAAGCATTGAGCTCGAAAGAATTACTGCAATTCTAAAAATCTTCCTACCCCCACCTACAAGAAAGAAGTCCAAGCCTTCGTGGGCATTATCAATTTTGTCCGTAGGTTTGTTCTTGATTTTGATGTCATGGTTAAACCAATTCATAATATTTTGAAGCAATATCGTTCTTTTTCTTGGATAGGTGACATTGAAAATTCTTTCCTTAGAATTAAGAAATAAATCAATTTCGCATTGGTTTTGTCGAAACCAAATTTCGAGAAATATTTTATCATATATACCAATGCCACCGAGGAAGCAATTTCTGCTATCCTCTTACATAATGATGACCAAAACAAGGAAAAAATTGTACCATACATGAGCTAGATTTTATTGGATGATGAAATAGAGTACTCTTATATTGAAAAACATGTTTTTTCTCTTGTTAACGCTATAGAAAAATTTCGTCACTTTATTTTATGAAAACATACGCAGGTTAGAGTCCCTTTGCCTGCTGTCAAGTTTCTTCTCTTGCAAACTTATCTTTCAGGAAAAATTGCACATTGGCTTGCCAAAATTCAGGAGAATGATTTAACCACCATGACTTAAAAAATGATCAAGGGACGAGACTTATCCCTTCACTTAGCTTAGCACCCTGAACCAAGTGAAGAACTTGATGATCAGGATAATCCTTTTTCAACTCTATTCTATATTGAAAATCAAATTATTTCTATAGTTGAACATTCTTGGTACAAAAATCTGGTGTATTACTTGCAGCGTCAAAAATTCCTAGATAACTTAGATCCTCACCAAAAAAGAAGACTCCACCTATAATCTTCTAGGTATATCGTTTTGGGAGACTTATTGTTTAGAAGGCCTGTTGATGGTTTATTACTTTGATGTGTGAATGATGAAGAAACACATAAATTACTACAAGAAAATCATGGATCATTAGTTTCTTTCATTCACATTGGTGGCCATTTTTCTGCTAAAGCTATTGCCTTTAAAATCATAAGAAGTGGTTACAAGTGGCCTTCAATATTTTTAGATTCCTAAAAATTCACAAGATCTTGTGATAAATGCCAAAAATTTGCTAGGAAAGAACATTTTTCTACCATGCCTTTACAACCGGTCCTCCCAAATTTCCCTTTTTCTAAATGGGGCCTAGACTTCATTGGTCCTATCAATCCTCCATCTTTCGCATGGAATATTTTTATTTTTACATCCACAGACTATACTAAATGGACCGAGGTTGTCCCTCTTAATAATGAACTAGATGAGAACTTAATTTCTTTCCTAGAAACTGATATATTTTCCATATTTGGCATTCTACTAGAGATAATTATGGACAATGGCCCAACCTCCATTTCTGCAAAGTTAACTCAAATCCTGGTTAAATTAGGGGTCAAACATTTCACTTCATCATCCTATTACCCCCAAGGAAATTGGAAAGTTGAGTCCACTAACATGAACCTAGTTAGGATCATCAAGAGGGCCATAGAGGATAAAACTCTCCAATGGCACACACTTCTCACTTATGCTCTCTAGGAAGATTGTATTACCACCAAGGCAAGCACATGTTGTACTCCCTTTCAGCTCACATATGGCCAAGCGGTTATCCTTCCTACTGAGCTGAAGCTTTCCTCCTTATGGCTAATGTTACATATTGAAGAATTAAATTCTTCCAACATTCCCCAAAGGATAAATGCATTGTTAGCCCTGGAATAACAAAGTAATTTTTCCTTAGAGAACATAAAGAGAAGGCATCAAACTGTGAAAAATTATTTTAACATACGAGCAAAATTTGTTGAGTTCAATATTGATGCGAAAGTCCTACTATGGGACTCAACTCATGCTGAGAGAGGAAGACACTCAAAGTTCCAGAAACTATGGCTATGCCATTTTAAAATCGTTTTTATCCTAGGTGCAAACTCATATCTTCTAAAGGATTTGGAAGAGCGATTGTTCTCTTCCAACACTAATGGTTCCCACTTGAAACATTACGTGGAACCAGCCTGATTTTCAACACTTGTTTAAAATGAATTTTGTATATAGTCTTTTGTTTTAATATTTTATTTTGGTTTGTTGGGTTTTTAATTTATGTTGTTTTGTTTATTTATTTATCGTAAATAAAGTCTAGATCAATTTTTCCATAACAATGTCATTCTGTAGGTATTGTTGATCAATAAGAAATAATATATACATAGTTGTCATGATTTCCTCCTTTTAGACATCGCTGAAATTGCTTTTTTCTTTCAACATTGTTGTTGGATAGTTGATTTTGTCTTCTTCCTTGTTTCTTCTATCCCTTTCTTCCCTCCATCCTGAGATCTAAAGAGAAAATCAGAAAAATTCTTCTTTAAACTTTAAGAAGTATTATATGTGACATATTGTTATAATTTTATGCATATAGGAACAAAAACCCTCAAACGTACCACTTTCCATAAGTTATTCCCAAAGTCTCATCTCATTATTTCCATTAAACCATCTGTTTCCCCCTATTGCATAACTATTATTTTTCAACATTTTTTCTATCATCTACTTCTACCGATCTATGAAACCAGACATACTGAGTTATGAATCTGTTAGAAACAGATTTCCCTATGGAGTTTCCAGTTTGTTGACGCCTAGAAGTACAATGTAGTAACCCTTCCTGCAAATGGGTTGCAATGCCTTATTATTTATATACATATACTAAATAATAGATAGATAGGTGGGACCCCCTTGTTTGAATCATGTTGAAGAGGAAACGCTTCTCTAATTTTCGTTCATGACAAATTTACTAA
>JZKD02S1157925.1:0-12782 GCA_000966675.3 Picea glauca
CAATATCGCTATTGTCACCCAACCATAGGCCGAAGCCACCCTCCGAGCACCTTAACCTTGACAGAGAATCACTCCGGAAGAAAACCCTAGGCTAGATAGCCAAACAAAGGGTAGCACTCATTTCCCCAAGGATAGCACACCAACAAGAGTTGATCAAAAATTCCAAACCCTAACCAAGAGATAGTCCAATCCAAACGTGATTTTCTAGTTGCAGCAGCTGCAATGGCAACTCTCCTCCAAATCTGCGCACAAAATTGGGCACTGCAGTGCGCACAAGTGTTGCTCTACAATTCTGAGATTGTCTGCCAGAATGAAGACTGACCTCCTATATTTATAGTAATTATGGCTAACTGCTTGGGCCGACTTCTCATTCTGGGTATCTGTTTGTTCAGTATATATTATTTCTTCTAGTCGACTTCTTCTCTTGGAGGCTAATAACCTAATACAAGTTATCTTCTTGAGCTGACATGTCTTCTAGGGTTATTAGCCAACTCATTAGGGTTTCTTCTTGCTTCCTGGGCTATTATATTCTCATCAGGTTTACACATGGAGGTAAATACCTCCCGCGGCTACCATAATATCAACAATTCCATCCTTCTTTAATTTCTCCAATTCAACCTTTACGAGAGGTTTTAATTTGGGGTTCATCATCCTTATCTTTTGCTTGACCAACTTTGCCCCTTCTCTCAAGGAAATAATGTGTTGAAATATTTTTTTATCATAAGCCTTCAAATCATCATAAGTCCATGTGAACACATCAATGTATTCTTTAAATAATGCAACATATTGATCAACTTCCTCAATGGTGCAATCAACTCCCAGGTTGACATATTTTTGGGAACTATCAGTTCCAATATTGATTATTCTTGTTTCTTGGACCTTTCAGAGTGAAATTTCTTCTAGGAGATTCTAAGCATGATCATATTTTGTAAAAAAAGACTCAAATTGAATACAATCCTTCGGGACAGCGGCTATTTGATTGTCCTCGTCATCATTATCGTTTAACAAAAAAAATTCTAATTGTTCATCATTATCAAATACTTGTAAATATTCCTAGTTATCTCGTACAGAAGTTCGGAATGTTCTTTCTACTTGAAAAGATGTTTTTCTTTGAATATCATCGGGGTTTGACAATGAGGCCTCCAAAGCTAATGAATTTGCCTTCTGATTATTGTCCCTTTGAATGAAAGAAATGTTGAAAGAGCTGAAAGATTCCATCAATTCCTTAACTCTTTTGAAATATAATTTGAGTCTTTCCTTTTTTATTTTATAACTTTGGGTGACTTGATTTATTACCAACTCGGAGTCGTCGCTCACAATTAGATGTTCTAACATCAATTCTTGTGCAAGAATCATTCCCTGAATCAAAGCTTCATATTCTGCTTCATTATTGGTACACGCAAATTCAAGTCTGATAGCATGTGGATGCACAATATTTCCTTGACTTACATGGAAAATTCCAACTCCACTCCTGGAACTCGAGCAAGATCCATTGAATGAAATCCTCCAAAAACCTTCAAATGGATGCTCTTGATTCTCCATACCTTGAATTTTCTCCAGGATTTCAGTCTGTTTTATGTATAGGATAGCATAGTTTCTTATCCCAGCGTCTATATAATCTTCCATTAATTCATTATCCTTCCTTTTGAAAGAGAAGGGTTTCCTAGGTTCACGAGGAACCTTAATCATTTCTCATTCTTTGTCTAGTAGCATCATGCAGCTTCCATCATTCATTATGTATCCCCCAATCATAAATGACCAATCTCTTCCTAGAACAAATCCATATGTAGGAGCGAGTTCTACCACAATAATATTGAAAACTATAATGATATGGGGAGTCATCGTGATCCAAGCATAAAAGTCTTTAATTTCACAATAAGTTGGCACTTGTCAGGAATCGATTGCATATATACTTTCACCAGTCTCATAATATTTGGTGCAGTTCATGCCCAATGCCTCCATGACCACTAGTGGCATAATATTATTGATTGTGCCATTATTGACTAAACAATTATGAAGTTCAACATCATGATTTTCAATTGAAATATAAAAGGGTGTAATTTTACCTTTCAAATCTACGGTTGATTTGTTTTGGATTTGTTTCGGACTTGTAACAACAGCTTCCACTTTTTCAGACGGATCATCCAATAATCTCAAAAAATTTTCCCTTTGTTGGGGAATCTTCACCACTTATGTAAAAGGAAGAGTTATCCTTAGTTTACTCAAGTCCTCTACAACATTGTATTTCATCTAGGTTGAGTTTGACATCAGGTGTTGCTTCTTACTTCCAACGCTATATTTCATCTTCTCATTTTCCTTTTTCTCATTCATTTTTTCTTTAGATTTTTCATTTTATTTTTCAGAATCATTTTTATTCTTGGATTTATTTACAAATTCTCTTGTCTAGGCGACATTTTCTTGCGAGTCGGGGTCGTTGTTTCCTTCTTCAAATATATACATGGATGTCTCACATCCGTCCATCTATAAATTTTCGGAAATTTCATCAGGTAAATAATAGTTCCCTTTCTCAACCATTTGTTCATCATATACATCATCCAGAACAGTTGCATTGGGGATTGGTTGTCTGGGAACCCTTGGCCTTTGTGGATTATCAATATTTTCAAATCTCACTATGTTTTCTTGGGGAGGGTTCCTTATTTTCTCTTGTACCGGAATACTCGGATTTGATACATAATTTTCCCCCCTTCTTAATATAGTTATCTCATTTTGCATTTGCCTGATGGTTCTATTCATTTGTGCAATTTCAATTCTTTGCTTAGTTTCTTGTACTGCAACAAGGTCTACCTTCACATCTGGTATTGTCCCCTTGAAAAATCTTCATCCACTTGTTTAGGTTAGTCATGGATTCAGTTCCTCGTTCTTTCTTGAGCTAGAGGCTCCTTTATTATCAATACTTAATCCTCTCAGTTGCCTTTGTACTTTTCCCAGGATAATGTCAGGGTCGGCACCCATCTGAATCATAAATTCTTCCATATCAGTGGATTTAATCATTGCCTCCTCCAAGGTATCCATTTGGGATGTTCTGATAGCATATTTCACATTTGGGGGCATCACATTATTATAAAAACCAAGTATGACTCGGTCAATAGGTATTTTATCTTCTAGAATCTTACTGAAAGTTTTATTGAACCCGGGATTAAAATCTCGTATTCTCTCATTCTTCCTCAAACCAATTTGGGTGAAATCGGTGAGAAGGGTGTGATATGAAACTGGAGGGGAGAACTTAGTCAAGAACATGGCTTCGAGATCATTAAATAAGCCAATGGACCTACTGGGTAATATCATATACCATTCATAAGCTCTTCCTGATAAGGTTTGAATAAATAACCTTACCATCACATCATCATATTCAACACGATGATAATCACAAACATCAAGAAATAAGTTAAGGTGTCTTTTGGTGTCAATTGTTCCATCTCCAGAAAATTCATTTAGGGTACCCTTAGGGAGAACGGGGAGGTCATTTTTCTCGCCTCGAAGATTTAAAGGGAAATCTCTTACTCTTCTTTGATTTTCAAATATTAGGTTTTCTTGATTTCTGCCACCACCTTCTTGTCTCTCCTCTTGAGGTTCTCTTTGTGGTTCTTCTCGAGGTTGTTCATTTCTTTTGGCCATGTTTAGAGATGTTTTAGGAATATGTCTTCCACTTCTTAAGATGCAAATTTTCTTGCTTTTACTTCTGGTAATGGGTCCCTTGTATTTGTCCAGCTTCAATCCCGGCATTTTCTTTGTGCTACTCTAGTTGGCCTTCCCTTCCTTCGGTCTTGTCACTTGTCTCTCCTCTGTCTTCAAAGTATCTCTCTTTCTTCTTCTTGGACCAATGTCTGCCAAGACCTTTTCGATTCTTTTCAGGTCTTGGTTGTCATTATTACCAGATTATATAGTTGATGTAAGATGTTTTTTTGATTATTCAATCCAATTTACAAGTGGGGTTGATCATCCTAGGGAAAAGTCATGTATTTTTGAAAAAATGATAAACCAGATTTCAAATTTCAATTCATTCCTTAGTTAGGTCGCCAAAAATGTTGACCCTTGAATCCATTAGGACCGAAATGGAAACTTCACGAGGATACAAATCCCCCTGTATTTTTATAGAGGTGGTACTCCTCTCTATTTTAATATTTTCTTAGGACTCAGGATTTTTAGAATATGGGACTTTGCAGAAGTTCGTCGTGATAATGAAAGAAATATAAAGATTGCAAGAAAAAATGACAAGAAAGAAAAAAAAAAATTTCTTTTCAAGTTCCTGAGAAATGACCAGGAACCGCACACCTCATGCACTTGAAAAAGATAGACAAAATTTCTTCACACCCATCATAGTTAAACTAAATATTTATGATCACATAAAATAAAAGAAGATGGTTTACATGCATAAGAAAACTTTAATAGAGTAAAAAAATGGGGAGCTCAAATAAATATAATGATAGATCAATCTCAAATACTTTATACTCAAAACTCAGAGTTACAAAGTACACTGAAAACTGATCCTGAAATAGTTCTTTTGGGATTTCAGAAAAAAATATATAGTTTGTTACAATTCTTTGAAATTTAAATGTATTTGTCCTTAGTACTGGGATTGGGTCTCCTGTGGACCATAAAGAAAATATGAACAAGAAGTAAGTTTTAGAAGGATAATGGTGGGTGATGCAGAGTAGAAAGACCTGGAAAAAAGATAGGGAGAACTTATCAGATTTTGGTTAAACCTTTCTAGTCAAAGAAGCGGAGTAACTAGATGAAAAAATGATAAAGAAAGCAAAATGCGATCAGCATGAACTTACTATGATGGTCTCTCGTGTCTTCATTTTCTTTTTGTTGTCCTTTTATTGTATTCATTGACGGTTACGGGAACCGTCTCAACTGTTTCTTTCCCTTCTTTGGTTAATTTGTCGATTTCCTTGTTGAACAAAACTTCAATATAACTTTTCATTGGTGCGACATTTATTTCATGTTGTATTTTAATGTTGACTAACTCACCTTCCAAGTCTCTTAAGTCAACATAAATACCATGTACTACTTCCTCAATATCTTGATTTTTCAAGGAATAATCAACTAACCAATTTTTTATTTCATCTTCATTATATTAGAGTATGCCATGAAAATTTTCAACTGATAACCCTTTAAATATCTCAACTTGTTCGTCAAATTGTTGCTTTGTTAGGAACATTGAGTTGAGAATTAATTTAGGGTATTGTACTTTGTTAGTACCTCCTGCTAGGTCTATCTCTGTGAGTCTCTCAAAAAGTTCTTCTCTTTTCATTATGGCTTTGTTGCATACTTGAACAATGGTATTCAAATTTTTAATCTTTTCCTTCCAGCAAGCATTTAGTTGTTTTATTCGACTTGGGGAAGGCATATTCTACTCTCTTATTCTCAGTTTCTTCATGTTAGAGACTTTGATTCCAAATGGTAATACATCATCAACGTAGAAACCTTATTCCTTATTTAGATTAGCTTGCAGATATTAATGGAAGGCATGTGCCCTTGAGCCAAAAGAAACAATATTTTTCGAAACCTCTCATGCCTCTGTTATTAGTGACATTCTCTTCTTAATATTTTTTTTCTACATAACTCTTGACTATTGTGAGTAGGCTTGAAAATCCTTTCAACTTAATAGCAGGTGGAAAAACTTGCGGTGAAATGGAAATGGGGGAATGATCTTGAAGTTGTATAATTCTTTGGCTCAGCACGTACTTCTCAACGCACCATGCAACAAGTTCTTTGTAGTCAAAGACCTCAGCAACACATCCTGCACGAGAAATTCCAGATGCCCATATTATGTCTTTATGTGCAGGAGGAGAGGAGTAATATGAATAAGCTTTGGACCACTGAAATTTTTGGTCTTCACGATCGAAAATATTTTGAGTATCACCATAGAACTGTTGTCTAGTTGTTGTTTCCATAGGTTGGTGAGAGTATTCTTTCAACTGGATAATAATTTGAAATGAATTTTTCAGAGAGATGACAATAATATAACCTTTGGAAAATAGTGCTTTAATGCAATTTAATAAGAAATATCCTTGAGCCCTTCGATATTAATGACGATCTTTTTGGAGCATGCATGATCAGTTATTAGAATTAAACCATACTTAATGCACATTGGGAAAAGCATGAAGATGGCGGGGATGGACTAGAACAATTTTGAATATTGGAGTTTTTCATGAACCCGGGAACCCGCAAACCCATAATTATGAATGATAAAAAATAATATAAGTGTTGCAAAGACATCGGTCGAACTTGTATGCAGGAGAAATGAAACACTTAGGGGCTCGATACCCACGACAAGTCTGACGATCATAATGTAGATCATGGACCTTTGGGTGTAAAGTGGAGATCGTGGAGCTTGGAAGATGAAGGCTTGAATCCATGAACCCATGAAGTTGCAAAAATGGTTAAGCATATTATAACAAGGAGGTCGGTCGGACTCATGGCATAGGAAACTGGATGGGGATGAAGACCCGTGAATCTGCCTACCTGGGAACCCACCGATTTTTGAAATGCGACTAAGTATGGTAACTAGAAAGGGATATAAAAAAGGAAGAAAGGAAAAGGGAAACAAGGGATAGTATAGAAGAGGGAAAAGAAATAGAAAAAGGAAGTTGGGAAAATAGAAAGGGAAAGGAAATTTTGGAAACAGGAATTGATCTCAACACTTACCCAGGAGAGATTATGGAAAAATATCCTCATTGAAAAATATATTTCTCCTCTTTCAATAGTGGACTCGATTCATCTTGGGAACAAACACTTACAGATAGCTTCAATGCAATGGAAGGCACTATCACATGCATTTCCAATTATTGGAAACTACTTATCCTAGAGAGTAGGAAATGATAGCCAAATCAAGATCAGCATTGATGTGATCATAGGACGCAATGGAAAATTTTTCTTTGAGGAGGTTCTTATTCAATCTCTCAGAACAAAAGGTTTTTTTACACTGAATCAACTAGCAAATTGGGCATCCACTTCAATATGGAAACAAGAGTGACACTCCTTAGAATCCTTGGAACTAGATGCAATCTGGGAGCAGGATTGGCATAACTATATCTCATCACTTCAAAAATAACATATCCATTTATCATAGACCCATGATGAGTTAGCTTGGTCATTCCCATAGTCTAGAGGAACATACTCAACCAAGCTTGCATATACCTCCTTGACTATTTGTGAAGAAGAAAATCCTATATGGTGGTTTAAGCAGATCTAGAAAATTAAAGGGCCTTTGAAGACTATCCTCTTCTTTTGGCTGATCCACAAAGGTCGTGTTTCAACTTAGGAACACCTTCAAAATTTTGATCATCATGGTCCAGGAATTTGTCCCCTTTGTTTTCAGGTAGAAGAAATTATTGTACACCTTTTTCTCCATTGTGCTTTCACCAAACAAGTTTGGTCTGAGATGGATATTTTCACAAGAATTCCATAACTCGGGGAAAAGGATAGTATATCTTGTTGGATTACTGAGAGGGGGGGTGAATTAGTAATAGAGATATTCAATCATTTTTAACCACAATATGCAAGTGTTATATCAATGTAGCATTGTCATCCAATAGTTGCAGAGTAAATAAACAATGAAAAAATGAGCAATCATACACATACACAGTACACCAGTGTTTTTACGTGGAAACCCAAAGTGGGAGAAAACCACGGAATGATTTTTCTTATATGTCTTTAATAATTACATTTATTGGAAGCAACGACTTCCTTTTTTTTCCAGTTGCAACTGGAAGGAGGCTCCAACCCCCTAATTTCTCAGGCTACAACCTGAGGGAAGCTCCAACTCCCCAATTCTCTAGCTACATCCAGAAGGAGGCTACGACCCACTAAGTTCTTCAACTGCAACTGGAAGGTGGCTACAACCACCTATCCTTGCCCCGTCCAACCACCTTGACGTAGAAGTAGAATGATGGAACCACTGTCACACTATCACTGTGACATATATTTTTGTAAACCTGTACCAATCAACTTGCACCAAACAAACTGTACCAATAACCTAAACCATGCATCAACCATACATAAAATTGCACCTCAACCTGTAATCAACATGTACTATAAACAAAGCATCAACCATGCACCAACCTGTACCAAACAACCTGTAATAAACCCGTACCATAAACAAGTGCATCAACCATGCACCAACCTATACCTCAACATGTACCATGAACAAGTGAATCAACCATGCACCAAAACTGTACAAATAACATGTCACAACAACCTATCCAAACAACCTATCACAACAACCTATCTCATCGATCTTATCAACCAAATCATATCTACTCACCAAGATCAATCACCAAGACAACTCTCAAAGATGTGCATCAACCAAGCACAGCACAACAACTCATAATCATCACCAAGATCAATATGTGCTTCTAATAATATACCAATACAAGTATGTTTCATCATCCATAAACCATGTGTCGACAATACTACTAACAAGTGCCTCCAACCATGTACCAAGTATGTACCAATCAGGTATCAACTACTCATCAACTATGACTCATCAAGATGTACCAACATCATTAACTATACACCTCATGTTTGTGACAACTCATAAACTACTTGTCTCAACCATGTACCTCAACAAAAATCCCTCATCAATTTCATCATCCAAATCTGATTTGTAACTCTGTAATAGACCTGGTATATAAGATCGCATACCTTGTTGAATTCTGGCTTATTCTAGAGAGCGAACTTATAGAGTGTGCCCCGCATGGAATATCTGGTGTATGGATCTGAAAATTGTACACAGAATACTGCAAATTATACTCTAACCAATACATTTGTTCTTACGGAATTTGGATATTTTATGAAGAATTTATGACATTTTTACCCGAAACACATGTTTTAGACTAGTTTCGGGACTAGCCACAAACCCTATTTTCCACGGCGTGTAACTCCAAAAATGAAATGACCCACAAGATGAAATTTGTATCACGGCTACTTGGATATGTTTCCTCAATGGACAACCAATTTCATGGTCTGAATCAATCTAGAAAAAAATAATATTGTGAAAATGGTGAGATGACTTGTAAATAACATACCTTAGAAAGCATCATCAAAAGAATTTATCCTCCCTTGAATTTCAGCCTTCTTTACTTCACCTTCCCTCTGAAATTCGTCTTAGATATCCTTTGGTTACCTCGGTGACTTATATATATTCAATATTCTCAAGTGTGATTAAAATGAGAGAGCCTTATCTCTTATTTATAATTTCATGTAGCTTCCTCAAGGGGTTACCTTTTAACCATCTTAACCCACTTTCCTTATTTTAGGGTTAACCCACTTCTAACCACTTGTCCACTTAGTAATTTATCCATTAACTTTATTATTTAAATAACTTATTTTTTATTCACTTTCACTTATAGTACACTCATCACTTCAATTTATTATTTACATTCTAAAATAGCTTAAACCACTTTGACTACTTTGACCTTTTGGGGCTTCTAGATGACTCATGAGGGTTCTTCAACTTCACATGGCCATAACTATCTAACCGTGAGGAGTTATGTGACATTCCACATACCACTGGAAATTGAATGACATGTACTATCCATATAAAATATTCTTACTCAAAACTCATACCATTATCCATCAAACAAACTTGGGTCCATTGCCCAAACATTTCTCCAACTTCACAAGGCCATAACTCTCTAACCGTGAGGAGTTATGTGACGTTCCACATACCACCAGAAATGGAATGACATGTAATATCCATATGGAATAGTATTACCTGAAAATATATCAAAACTCATACCATTATCCATCAAACAAACTTGGTTCCATTACCCAAACCTTTGTGCTACCAGAATTTGCTACTGGACTTTCTTCAAGGGTTGACATCAATGAAAACCAACCCAAATAATAAAATCCCCCTTTGGAATTGATGGAAACTCTCAGATGCAATATTGAAGTCATGTCATGCAATACTGAAGTCATATCACTCATGCTCCCCCTGTGACCATCGCTCCCCCTGGAGACATGCCTCTGTGCTCTGCATCCGATAAATTTATCCCCCTTTGTCATCAATGGAAAAGGTATCCTTCCATCTGTGGTCGCTCCCCTTAACTAAACTCTTCCTGAAACGCATCTCCCAACCTGAACTGTCCTC
Organism: Picea glauca; assembly: GCA_000966675.3. NCBI lineage: Eukaryota > Viridiplantae > Streptophyta > Pinopsida > Pinales > Pinaceae > Picea > Picea glauca. The sequence continues at coordinate 10,124 of JZKD02S1157925.1, forward strand.
TTTATGGTGCTCCCTTGTGTACATCTGAGACATATAAGATAAGCATTCAAAAGCATTCATTTTGGAGTAGAAATTACTCTGAGTCTCTGGAGAAGATACTCAAAGGATTTCCATGGAAGTGGTTTTGTAAAGATGTTTTCCACGTGTTATTTTGTGCCCACATATTCAACTCTGACATTCTTCTCTGCAACCTGTTTCCATATAAAGTGATACTTGATTAGAATGTGCTTCGTATTGGAGTGCATCATCGGGTTCTTTGAGATATTGATGGCGCTTGTATTATCAAAATAGATTGGAATGGGCTCATCATACTCAACCTGTATATCTGTCAGAGTTTGTTTCATCCATAGAACCTATGTACATGTTGTTGCTTCAATATACTATGACTCGGCTGTAGATAAGGATATTGATGGTTGTTTCTTGCTTGGCCATGATACTAAACACTCACTCAAGTAGAACATTGTTCCATTGGTGCTTTGTCGGTCATTAATGCAACCTGCCCAATCTGCATCTATGTAGGCAATAAGTGATAGATCTTTTCCTTTTGGATACCATAATCCAAACTCTTATGTTCCTTTGAGATATCTGAAAATCCTTTTCATTTCTACAACATGTGTTTCCTTTGGTGCTACTTGAAATCGTGCCACTTGTCCAATTGGCTGCATTACATCCAGTTTGGATGTTGTCACATATAGTAAGTTGCAAATCATTGACTTGTATTTCCTCTGGTCTGTATAATTTGAATCATCATCTTTGCTCAACTTGCAACTGGTTTGCATAGGAGTGGTAACTGGATTGCAATCGTCCATTCCGAACCTCTTTAGCATTTCTCTAATATAATTAGTTTGAGAAATAAAAATTCCTTGGTTGCTTTGACGTATCTGAAGACCCAAAAAGAAGGAAAGTTCTCTGAGTAATGACATTTCAAATTTATTTTGCATATCCTTTGCAAATTTCTGGCTTAACCTATCATCATTGCTTCCAAAAATAATATCATCAACATAAACTTCAATTAATAAAATACTATATTGAGTTACCTTGATGTAGAGGTTGTTGTATGCACTTCCTTTTCTATAGTTCGTAGGGAGTTTTGTCATTGTTTTTTCTAAGAATTAATTTATTTTGAATGTGAACTATAGTATGCACTGCATGTGTCCAAAAAATATCTGTCAATTTGGAATCCATTAGCATTGTTCAAGCCATTTATTATGTAATTATCATCCATTATGATAATGTTCCTTTGTCTCTAAACCACTCTCTGAACCAATATATGAATCCATGCTCTCATCCACTTTCATATATTTTTCCAAACCTGTTAAGTGTTCTTACGAATCCATCTCTGTCCATATTGTCCAAGACTCTACTTGCGCAATTGTCCATAATGATGACCCATTTATCACTATACTATCATGAAGTCTTGATTAATCTATCAAACTGTACTTCTGCTAACTGACTGCTCTGAATCTGTCTTCTCAAACTCTGCAAGCTACTCGAAGGATGGTTCTTTGGTCTGTCACAGCTATCGCATAGACTCCCCCTGTCTAATATTCATATTACCTAGGAGTATCTAAGTCGGATAGCTCAGAAAAAATCTTGCTATGATGTGTATTCATCATCATCTTCATTGGTAGATTCATTATATCTCTTAGCTCTGATTTATTTCTTTATGTTTGTGGATTCATCTTTCACTACAATGCTTGAAAGTACAATCCCTTGAACATGTTCCTTATTTACCTGTCCTTCCTTTCTTTCGATTATTTTCCAAATCTTTTTGTATCTGATATCTTTCTTTTTCTTTGTAGAATTTCCTTCATCTCGTTTTATTTCCAATATTGCGATCTTTGGTACCTGGTCTTTGTTCACCTGTTATTCTTTTTTTCTTATCCATACTTTCTTATATATGATATCAATGTTCTCTTTCATGGAAGTATCAATCATGCTTCTACAATCACTGGCTATGTGTCCATAGTTATGACATTTGTAACACTCAATGTTACGTGTGGCCACATAGGGACTTCTTTCTTGAACATTTCTTTCATAATCCCTGCAATCTGCAACCTTATATCCAAAATTAGTACAATAAAAACAATGACCATAAAAGAAATTTGCATACCTGGGAGTGAATGATCTTCTTTGTGGTGTATTCTTTCTGAATTTCTGCCTTGACTGATCATGATCATGATTGAAGCTTCTTTGTGGCTTGAACACAAATGGTCTTCTTGAAGATGTATCTTCAATAGTTTTCTTAGATTCTGGTTGACCATGATTCCTTCCTTTGAGTACTTCTGCATAACTCTTTCTATTTTCTTCATTCTTATTTTCTATCAACCTAGAGTGCTTCTCTTCATTCTCTGTAACTGATGTGGATGTTTTTGTCTCTTCAATGTTCTTTTTGAGCTTGACGATTTTACTTCTCAATGTGATGCATGCAGTCTTTGTGATAGTTCACCTTCCCTCTGAAATTCGTCTTAGATATCCTTTGGTTACCTCAGTCACTTATAGGTATTCAATATTCTCAAGTGTGATTAAAATGAGAGAGCCTTGTCTCTTATTTATAATTTCATGTAGCTTCCTCAAGGGGTTACCTTTTAACCATCTTAACCCACTTTCCTTATTTTAGGGTTAACCCACTTCTAACCACTTGTCCACTTAGTAATTT
>JZKD02S1157947.1:0-12782 GCA_000966675.3 Picea glauca
CCAAAAAATCTATGCAGTCTTTCCTAGGCCAGATTAATTTTGTGAGAAGATTTGTCCCCAGTTTCTCCGAAATGGTCAGACCTCTCCGGAACCTGATTAAGAAAGACACTCAATATCACTGGGGACCCACTGAAAACCAAGCTTTTAATGATATAAAGAAGGCTATAATAGATGCTCCATCTCTCATGAGCCCTGATTTATCTCAAGACTTTACACTCTATACTTTTGCCTCTGATCGTTCCTATGCTGCGGTCCTAACCCAGAAGAATGTCGAGAACAACAAAGTACCCATCGCCTTTATGATCTCTGCTTTCAAAGGTGCTGAAATTAATTACCCAGCGGTCGATCGGCAAGCCTACGCTGTCTTCAAGGCAGTTAAGCATTTTCGGTCTTATCTTTTGAAGTCAAGGACCAAGGTCATTTTCCCCTACCCTGTCGTTAGGAATTTGTTAGTGAAAAAGGAGTTAGGAGAGAAAAGAGCCAACTGAGTGTTTCAGGATAAATTCGTGAGTGCGGACACGGACCAATCTCCCTAGATCCACCTGGATCTAGAACAAAGCAAGACAAAATACTACTCTTTCCCTAGATCTAGACTATTGAATGGACTAAGAGAAATGGATAGTGGAAATACCTTATGAACGCTCTCCTTAAATATCTGTTGTTCCTTGCTCCTCTTCGATGCTCTTGTGTCGTCCAATCACAACAGTACAAACCAATCGAAGTACAAGCAAATTAATGTATTCAATACCTAGTCTATACATGTGATCAAGGAATCATGTAATAAAATGACATCATCATTATGGGAAAGGGACATATTCATGTATTGAATTAACTGAAAGAGAAATATACAACCTGAGCCTTGATGTTGTACATCTCCTTTCAATGGCTTCTAGTTCTGACACACACACTTTCTCTTGCATGAAGAAAATCAACTACTTATGATGACCTTGTTGTTGTCTCTATCTGCTGCAGCATCAATTCTCCATGAACCAATTCTCCAATAGATYTCTCCAGCTTGYCMACTTCTTGATTAATTTTTTATTAACCCCTTCCATGAGTATTCTCATCAATATATAAGAGAGAATAGGTTAGTTGCTAGGATAAGAATGATCCCAATAAATCTAGAATGCCAGCTTTTGAACAATCATTCGAATAACAACTCAATCTTCTAGAAGATCCCCTTCTAGAAGGCTCGAGAATCTTAGCTCTTTCCTTTGTAAAAAGATGTTCGCACCCTGTCAATGATTACAGAGCGAGAAGTTCGCACCCTGGTTGAATGCAACATGCGGGAATGTATCATTCTCGCAGGAGAGTATATATGCAGCCTGTGAACTATCTTCAAAACATGATTTCTAGAAATAGATAAGAGCAACCCTTTTCAGGAAGGAGTCTTCTAATGAGGAGTTTGATTTTCTATTATCATGATACTATCATGACATCATCCCGATGACCAAAAATGTGGATAACATAAGGACAAAGGGATGCAGACTCAATATGAAGTGAAATTTCTCCAGAGTATGTTTTCTCTCAATGATGTGTTAAATGTCCTCAAGGCTTGGATATAGCTCAATTTATAACCTCCGAATGGAATTGAAGGGTTGAATCAGAGCATTTCTATTATATGGAAGGTCAAGGATCATGGATCACATGACATGACATGGAAACCCGACATAATTTTTTTATTTTTGAGCACCAAACCTGATGTACGAAGGATGTAGTGGAGCAACTTGCATATATGTGAGTTGTTTAACTGGTAGGTCATGTATATGGACACAAATATTTATTTTTAGCTCTGGAGTAAAAACAAAAGGGGAATTTAAGTCTACAGAAGGAAATGGAAGGCCATCCACAAAAGGTGCATGGGGTGAGGCAAAATTTTCTATAACAAATTCCCCCTAATGTGTGAGGTCAATGGAGTATCTACGATGGATGAAATATATTATAATTCCTAGAAGTGGAGTAATGAAGACTCATCTTGAAGTACTAGTTACTCATGAGAATATTACAATTCATAATGACTTTGTACACATAGCTTCCAATATGAATTACACTCCATATCCATGCGGATATATATCAAATAGTTTTTCATGGCCATGAATAGGAAATACAAAGTGGACATAGTCACGAACAAGACACAGTGGAGTCCAATCTCAAAATAAACCGAAGATATCTGTATACAATGAAGTACAATCCGATCTTCTGTGATCACTAAAGTCATCTAGGTACTAGTCCCATGAAAGACAACAATAGATATGGGTTGATTATACTGTAAGTTGGAGGTATTCTACACTATCTGCCGAAGGTGTAAGTCTACATTATGTGAATAGAGGAGTTGAATTAAAACACAATGAGAGTTCATTTGATTATCGATCATTAAGGTATATCGTTAACAAACATGACACAAAACACCAATAATGAAAGTAGGTGTCAAGGCACTGAGTACATTTCACAAGTGTGAATAAGGGTGTTGAGGTCGAATACTTGAAGAATCCATCGATCATGAGACATTGATGTATTCCCAACTATCGATGGTGGGAGAAACTACCACTAATGAATGCAAGCTTCTAGGTACTCATAGGACTCTAGGTCTCGTTTCCAGAATAGATGAGATGAAGTCGTTGGAAGGAGACCCACTGAAAAGAGAGACTTAAGTCATCTCTCATCATCCAACGCGAGGTACAAAGCAATATATTGATGATTAGGAGGATATTGGACAAACAGAATGTTCACGAACCAACGACCATGTGCATCTCTCACATGTACCAGTTGCAAGTAGTGCATAAAAGAGACCCTCTGAATATCATCCAATAAGGGAAACTATTGAAAAAGGAGAGGAAACCATAAATAGGGATAATGGAATCTAAGACACTACATGAATCCCAATGTGTGAATAGATTTCTTTCCGTCAAACACAAGGGAAAACCCCTAGTCAGTGACCAATGAGGAAATGTCATCTATTGGGTTCAAGGTTACCTACCCATGATGAAAGTATGCCTAGAGTGCAAGGTAGGAAAAAAACTTAATGTGATTCTAAGATACATTGAGGGTATGGCTATAATATCCCCAAGGATGAGTCCCTATTGTAATTATGTTTATTGGCTGGTGAGCCAAGTGTATATAATTTGGTGGGATTATGTGTTTATTAGGCCATAGAGCCTAGGTGTTAAAGGACAGGAACCTGATTTTGTATATGTAATTATGCAAATCATTAATAAAATATAAACATCGCTACGTGCAGAATGACCACAAAGAAAGACTGATGGCAGACTAAGCTCCCAAAAGGTTGGGTAAGGGAGGAGGCTAAGTGTGTGGGCCTAGGGGCTAAGCTAGGGGTCTTACCTCTAAGGGGATAATAATTTATCATTATTTCCTAAAGGATAAGGTNTATATGGAAGGTCAAGGATCATGGATCACATGACATGACATGGAAACCCGACATAATTTTTTTATTTTTGAGCACCAAACCTGATGTACGAAGGATGTAGTGGAGCAACTTGCATATATGTGAGTTGTTTAACTGGTAGGTCATGTATATGGACACAAATATTTATTTTTAGCTCTGGAGTAAAAACAAAAGGGGAATTTAAGTCTACAGAAGGAAATGGAAGGCCATCCACAAAAGGTGCATGGGGTGAGGCAAAATTTTCTATAACAAATTCCCCCTAATGTGTGAGGTCAATGGAGTATCTACGATGGATGAAATATATTATAATTCCTAGAAGTGGAGTAATGAAGACTCATCTTGAAGTACTAGTTACTCATGAGAATATTACAATTCATAATGACTTTGTACACATAGCTTCCAATATGAATTACACTCCATATCCATGCGGATATATATCAAATAGTTTTTCATGGCCATGAATAGGAAATACAAAGTGGACATAGTCACGAACAAGACACAGTGGAGTCCAATCTCAAAATAAACCGAAGATATCTGTATACAATGAAGTACAATCCGATCTTCTGTGATCACTAAAGTCATCTAGGTACTAGTCCCATGAAAGACAACAATAGATATGGGTTGATTATACTGTAAGTTGGAGGTATTCTACACTATCTGCCGAAGGTGTAAGTCTACATTATGTGAATAGAGGAGTTGAATTAAAACACAATGAGAGTTCATTTGATTATCGATCATTAAGGTATATCGTTAACAAACATGACACAAAACACCAATAATGAAAGTAGGTGTCAAGGCACTGAGTACATTTCACAAGTGTGAATAAGGGTGTTGAGGTCGAATACTTGAAGAATCCATCGATCATGAGACATTGATGTATTCCCAACTATCGATGGTGGGAGAAACTACCACTAATGAATGCAAGCTTCTAGGTACTCATAGGACTCTAGGTCTCGTTTCCAGAATAGATGAGATGAAGTCGTTGGAAGGAGACCCACTGAAAAGAGAGACTTAAGTCATCTCTCATCATCCAACGCGAGGTACAAAGCAATATATTGATGATTAGGAGGATATTGGACAAACAGAATGTTCACGAACCAACGACCATGTGCATCTCTCACATGTACCAGTTGCAAGTAGTGCATAAAAGAGACCCTCTGAATATCATCCAATAAGGGAAACTATTGAAAAAGGAGAGGAAACCATAAATAGGGATAATGGAATCTAAGACACTACATGAATCCCAATGTGTGAATAGATTTATTTCCGTCAAACACAAGGGAAAACCCCTAGTCAGTGACCAATGAGGAAATGTCATCTATTGGGTTCAAGGTTACCTACCCATGATGAAAGTATGACTAGAGTGCAAGGTAGGAAAAAAAATTAATGTGATTCTAAGATACATTGAGGGTATGGCTATAATATCCCCAAGGACGAGTCCCTATTGTAATTATGTTTATTGGTTGGTGAGCCAAGTGTATATAATTTGGTGGGATTATGTGTTTATTAGGCCATAGAGCCTAGGTGTTAAAGGCCAGGAACCTGATTTTGTATATGTAATTATGCAAATCATTAATAAAATATAAACATCGCTACGTGCAGAATGACCACAAAGAAAGACTGATGGCAGACTAAGCTTCCAAAAGGTTGGGTAAGGGAGGAGGCTAAGTGTGTGGGCCTAGGGGCTAAGCTAGGGGGCTTACCTCTAAGGGGATAATAATTTATCATTATTTCCTAAAGGATAAGGTGGACAATTGATGTGTGTTGTCCTAAGTTCCTGGGAAAGGGGAACAAATGAAAATGTAGTGCATGCAACTCCAGGAAGACAAGTGTCGACCTGGGCACATGCATTAAAAATTGATGAGTTGAGCCATGTTGGGGGTTCGTTTTGTGGAGTCTGGTGATTCTCCAACCACTGTATAACCAAGAATGGGGACATCCACCAAGAACCCTGGAATGAGTAACTCATGATTCATACTACCATCCTCCGTCTGAGTTAGCAGTTCATCCTATCCATTCTTCTATCCACAGTCAGAACCTGAAACCAGGAGACTTGACCTCTGCATTTTGTTCTCTGGTCTTGCACCTTGAAAACCAGTGGGAAAAACCCATGGATTGATCTTTTGTCTAATCTGTTCAACCTATTCATAGTCACGCATCTCGAAACCAGTAATCTGTGAGCCATTTTGTGTCTTCTGAGGAACCTGACACCTGGGCAATCGCCTTATCTGTGTCATTTTTTAGCATGGGTTGTTGCCACCTGCGGTGCCATGCCCATATGATGTTTCCACTGTCATGCCTATGAGAATGAGTGTTGAACCGTTGTTGTTGTCCTCACTTGGCTGGAGTTGATTCAAGGAGTGTACTGAAGAAGCAAGTTGTTAGGCCCATGGTAGAAGAGGCAGGTTTTCAGGCCTATGAGAATCTCTCTCCTGGTGAGAGAGTATGTTGGGAAGTGTTTTTCTCCCAAAGAGAGTCCAGCACTAGATACAGAGCTTTGATAATTACTGATCGGGCCTATTGCCGAGACCCAAAGAGGGTGATGAAGAACTGATGGAATGTTCTTGTGAATGTGTATACTCCCAGGTGGAATAGGCATGTGTGGAATGAGAGTCCGTGAGTAGTGGGTGTAGGAAGACTCTTGGAGAGAATCCTTCCAGTTGCACTTTGCAGTTTTCCTGTAACCTCAGCCTAGTCTAGGATTCCCTTGCCTTGGGTGGAGCTTAGTCCCAGCTCATGGGTAACCCACTACTGAGTGTTATGAGCAGTGTGGTCTAAGGCTAGGTGGTTCATGCAAGGTATGCACATAGTTGGTGGAGTTACTATAGTTTCAAAGATAAGTATCATTATGTGTTTAATTTCAATTAAAATGGATGTCTATGATGTTTGTAATAATATCATGTATTTCGTTGCAATGATATTTATTGTTAATTCTGTTTAAGTCTGTATGATGGTAGTAAATCTATGTTAAATGAGTTAATTTGATTTAATATGCATGTTATATATAAATTTATGGGAATGTTCTACGTAGTAGCATTGCCCGACAGTGGGGTTGATGGCCAGGGACGTTACAAATTGGTATCAGAGCTTTAAAGGTTAATTTAAGGTTGTGTTGGTAACATTGTCCGACCTATTGGTGGATGGGGACGTTACAAATTGGTATCAGAAACAAGGTTTTCAACATTGATCCTGGATGGGCCATGCTAGTGTAAAATGAAGCAAAAATTTTGGAAAGAATTGTTGTCGAAGTAGACAAAATTCGAGTTTATACCCATAGTTTCAAACATTGAGCCTGAATGGGATGGATAAGTGGTCATTGGACCCAAGGTTTCAAGAGGAAATTGTGTTTGGAGGACCAATTTTGAACCTCTGAATGTTCCTGAGTGCGAAGAGGTTACCTTGGTCAAGTTAAGAAGCTCAGGAGGAGTAACAGTGTCATAAAACCATGACAGAAATGGTGTTGGGCCGTAGAGTAATGTGGACCTTAGGATCTATTCAGGAGAAGGAGAATCCTTCACAATCATTAGATCTGGTAATGTTATGAGGTAGTTAGTCATGAATTACTTTGGAAATCTGTAGAGTAACAGAGTTTATTCTGCACTGTAGGATCTGTTCGGAAGGAAGGGAAATCCCTTAAGACCGTCAGATCTGGGGAAGGTGCAGAAGGGTTAAACTAGAAGCCCTTCGAACTTCGTGACTTCGGTGAAGTTGATGCAAAATAAGAGAGAAGTTTGAATCTCTGAAGCTTGAAGAGATGAAGTGGTGAGTCATGACGACATCACTTAGAGGTGATGTGGACACATGGGATGTGTGCCACATGTTAGTGGGTTCTGATCCCGTGGAAGTTTGAAATTCCATATGAAACGTGACGTGTGACACCCATATGATTGGGCCACGAGTCAACCGATAGTATTCCACCATGTGGAATCCTGTATGAGAAGGGTTAGTGGTGCCCGAGGTTACGTAATGTAGTTAAAGGTTGGGGGAACCACAGTGGAATTGATCACGATACATCAAGATCAACGATCAGAAGGCATTGTGGGGACCCAAGTTGCATGGAAGTTAATTATCCAAGGTGGTCCCACAATCCAAACCGTAGTTTCACTGAGGGGTTACATGTCAGTGTCAGAATAATTGTGGGTTGAAAGGCGGGTTACTCCAAACCATCGCTGCATGCCCCCACAATTGGAAAACGTTAAGTGATGTGATGTAATAACATCACCAAAGGTGATTAGGAATGTTCAAAGATTAACAGTTTGGATGCGTGGATGTGAAATCCTCCAAAGTCTCGAAGCTTCGAAGTTTCAGAACTCAGACTCTTGAGGTTCCATAGTAAGTGTCAGTCATTGGATGCTGAGTAGACATGGACGGTTGACCCTCCCTACTTCATGAGTTTGGTAATCTGGAACTCTGAGATATTGTTGTGTGGTGCTTTGAAATCTTTCGAAGCCAAAGGCCGAAGGCCCGAGTAAGCACCTGGTGATCTAGCGCTTGGTCATGGCCCATGATCACATGGATTGGGGACTGAGAGAAAGAAGCTAGTGCCCGAAAATATTACAGAGCAGAGAAGATCTCGGAAAGAAAATGAAATCTGAATGTTTTCTTAAATCAGATTGGTCTGAATGCGTAAACTAGTGAAGTATTAAATAAGTTTCAATTATTTATCTTCTTTGAGTTTTCGAGTGCAAGCAGTGCACATTGTCCGCAAGGAGTGCATTGACAGAGGTAATTTAACCTCAGAGAAGCTCAAGAGAGATATTGTTGAACCTTCATCAGCAGCGATGCAAGGAGTGCACAGAAAGAACTCTGTGTTGAGTTGAGAGAGAGAAAGAGTCACTGAGAACTTTGTAGGGCTTTGCCAGGTGGGCATCTAGCAAGTGCAAGTGTGTATAGAGAGAACTATTTATCGAGTTTAGGGAGAAGAGTATTAGAGGAGGATACTCAAAGAGATGTTGAACACTCTATAGAAAATGCTCAGCAAGGTGTTCTTTGAGCATCAGGTTGCCAGGAGGGCACAAAGTTTTCTTTTGAAAGGAAACAAAGGGCCGAGAACCTTAGGAGAATGAGTAAATCGAAAAATCAGAAGAGATAATGCAAGGAGTGCATGGGGGATGGACTCATTCTAAGTCCTAAAGCTCAAAAGAGATCATTCTTACGAGAGTGAAGACGAAATCCAAGAGGTGGACTCGTAGGAGAAAGCTCAAAGGCTGAAGCCTTTGAACACTGACAAATCTTCCAAGATGGAAGAAGTCAAAATCTTAGGAGGAGGAGTGACAACAACTGTCATATTTTTTGTGGGGAGGAACTTGGACCGTTAGATCAACATCTAGCATAACAAAGGAAGCATAGAGGAGAGGAACGAATCCCATTTGTTAGGTATGAGCGTGAAGGACTAGTAATCGTTGGATCTGGAGGTAAGCACATGAGACTTAACCCTAGTGTGCACAGGAGAAGTGGACTTGTCAAAGTCTCGAAGTCTCGAAGTGATTTGGGACCGTCCATCGTCAAGGAGGACAGGTGGCGTAAGATCCACAACTTCGAAAGTTTGTGGACAAAGAGGAGGAGAAACAACTGAAGTAAATCTTGCCCGTTGACCTGAAAGTGGACGCGTGGCGCCATATCTGGAACTCCGGGTACGGAGCACTCCGAAGGAAAGAAGAGGATGAAAGTGCCGAAGTCCCTAAGGAGATATTGATCGTTGATCTGGTCTTGGTCGGATAGATCTGGAGTTCATAAGAACCATCTAATTGTTGAGGACAGGTGTCATTAGATCTTCCATTGCGAAATACTTCCATAGGGGAAAAGAAAATAGTTGAGAGTTGAAACTCCCAAGGGCCGAAAAGCCGGAACCAATCGTAGCCATTGGTTTGGAAGGGAGCTACGTGTCGACAGATCATGGAGATTTGAGATTATGTGTGAAAGGAGAAAAGTTCATTGATTGGATAGTTGGACAGAGGTGGGTAAAGGATATATAGTAGCCATTGATCATTGATCAACGCCGAAAGTGAGAGATCGACAGCCAGGAAGAATTGCGGGGCTAGAACTTGCTCAGATGTTAAAAATATGAGAGCGGGTCGCAATTTATACCACGATTTTAACAAAGTGATACGTGGCAGTTGGAGGTGAATTATGGGGTGAAAAGCGGGTTGGTCTAAAACCACTCTTTTGCACACCCATAATCACACACTTACGTGAGGTCATAGTTCATGGTCTTATGAAGGAAAGGGCTAATGAAAAAGGGGCTAGCACCTAAAACTTGGAGTTTGTGAAGTGCACAGGAATAAGCCCGCGGGTCTGTCAGGACCTACACAAAGGAGAAAAGGGGGCATGTGTATAATTGTTTTGGGTTGAATCACGAGACTGAAGAGTCAATTCGACTCATACTATTGAAATAACATTTGACCGGGAGGTCAGCAGACCCCGCTGAAGTAGGGGCACTACGCTGAAAGTGCTCAGGGAATAAATAGTCATGTACAATTACTACAATGAGAGCACAAGAAGACTCAGGAATCTGGGAAGAATTGAAGACTTTTGGGATCAACAAGGAAAATTTTCACATGGGAAAGAAGTTGCTGCAATTTCTATGGAAGCAAGTATATTATGGCTTGTTGGGTTAGCCAGAAGAAAGAATGCTTGAATGTTTGCAAGTGTTGTTGGTGATGTTGTTGCATAAGGAGTGAAGAAACAGAGAGATGACGTGATAGTTATAAGTTTGATAAAAGAAGAATGAAATCTTCTACTGCCACCAAAATTTCATGTAGTATAAAATTTATTAATGGCATTCATGCAAGTATGAGTTTGTATTACTCTTTTTGCATAATTGTTGAAAGGAAATTTAGGTAAGAATTTCCTCAAACAGAGTTATTTTATAAAATCACATGATTATATTATTGAATTCATACCACTGGATGTGGTAAAGGATGGAGGCTTGTATTAATTCAAATCTTTTTATCTTCTGAATGCACACACTAACATAGTATAATGTCACATTAATTTGGTTATGGGGTAATAAACAAAGAATTAAATATAAGAACTGGTTATAGGAATAAATGCTAGTAAGCTAGTCATGTATGAGACCAGGACCTAGTTGGATATGGAAAGGTATGGATATAGAAAGTTTATGAGCCACACAGGTACTAAAAGCTTCCTACTTTTAAATAAAACTTGGGCTGCAACCCTTTTGCTAACACTAATGAACACCACATAATTATATTCTTGGTGTAGTGTTCGGGTCGAAAACGAAGACATCCAATTAATAGGGAAGACAATAGGAACTGTGTGGAGAATGTGTCAACACATTGACCATAATTCCAACTCACAGATGGTGAGATACATGATTGAGATACAGAGCATTATGTAATTCAATGCAAGGTGCGTTAATTAATTATGCATTGAGAATTGTACTCATGCATAGTAAGTGATAGAATTGTATACTAAATGAATTGATTGAATGAGTTTGTAAGTACATGCATATATATTATTGTATGGAAATAATTATACTAAATGGATGAAAAGTTGATAACTCATGAAGTTGTGAACATTTTAGGAATTGTTAAACATTGCAATAGGAAATTTGCAAGCCAGGTATGTAATGTCCCCACTTTGGGACATCATCACAGGGTAGAGATTTATGATGACTAGAGTAGCCAGATGGGTGCTAGAGCGAGTACAAGGATATTTGAGAGGCATTGTGGGGTCCATATTGTATTGATGATCATATTCCATCATTATTAGCCATTCCGCACAGATTGGCTTTGGTTTCGTTGCATTCTGACGATTTCCATGATTTTGACTATTTTGAGCTATAAGTCAATGGAATTCACTGAAGAGGTCATTTTGGGCACATTNTGTGTATAATTGTTTTGGGTTGAATCACGAGACTGAAGAGTCAATTCGACTCATACTATTGAAATAACATTTGACCGGGAGGTCAGCAGACCCCGCTGAAGTAGGGGCACTACGCTGAAAGTGCTCAGGGAATAAATAGTCATGTACAATTACTACAATGAGAGCACAAGAAGACTCAGGAATCTGGGAAGAATTGAAGACTTTTGGGATCAACAAGGAAAATTTTCACATGGGAAAGAAGTTGCTGCAATTTCTATGGAAGCAAGTATATTATGGCTTGTTGGGTTAGCCAGAAGAAAGAATGCTTGAATGTTTGCAAGTGTTGTTGGTGATGTTGTTGCATAAGGAGTGAAGAAACAGAGAGATGACGTGATAGTTATAAGTTTGATAAAAGAAGAATGAAATCTTCTACTGCCACCAAAATTTCATGTAGTATAAAATTTATTAATGGCATTCATGCAAGTATGAGTTTGTATTACTCTTTTTGCATAATTGTTGAAAGGAAATTTAGGTAAGAATTTCCTCAAACAGAGTTATTTTATAAAATCACATGATTATATTATTGAATTCATACCACTGGATGTGGTAAAGGATGGAGGCTTGTATTAATTCAAATCTTTTTATCTTCTGAATGCACACACTAACATAGTATAATGTCACATTAATTTGGTTATGGGGTAATAAACAAAGAATTAAATATAAGAACTGGTTATAGGAATAAATGCTAGTAAGCTAGTCATGTATGAGACCAGGACCTAGTTGGATATGGAAAGGTATGGATATAGAAAGTTTATGAGCCACACAGGTACTAAAAGCTTCCTACTTTTAAATAAAACTTGGGCTGCAACCCTTTTGCTAACACTAATGAACACCACATAATTATATTCTTGGTGTAGTGTTCGGGTCGAAAACGAAGACATCCAATTAATAGGGAAGACAATAGGAACTGTGTGGAGAATGTGTCAACACATTGACCATAATTCCAACTCACAGATGGTGAGATACATGATTGAGATACAGATCATTATGTAATTCAATGCAAGGTGTGTTAATTAATTATGCATTGAGAATTGTACTCATGCATAGTAAGTGATAGAATTGTATACTAAATGAATTGATTGAATGAGTTTGTAAGTACATGCATATATATATTATTGTATGGAAATAATTATACTAAATGGCTGAAAAGTTGCTAACTCATGAAGTTGTGAACATTTTATGAATTGTTAAACATTGCAATAGGAAATTTGCAAGCCAGGTATGTAATGTCCCCACTTTGGGACATCATCACAGGGCAGAGATTTGTGATGACTAGAGTAGCCAGATGGGTGCTAGAGCGAGTACAAGGATATTTGAGAGGCATTGTGGGGTCCATCTTGTATTGATGATCATATTCCATCATTATGAGCCATTCCACACAGATTGGCTTTGGTTTCGTTGCATTCTGACGATTTCCATGATTTTGACTATTTTGAGCTATAAGTCAATGGAATTCACTGAAGAGGTCATTTTGGGCACATTACTTGGAGGA
>JZKD02S1157958.1:55974-82242 GCA_000966675.3 Picea glauca
ATTATATATAAATATATATACTTCAACAAATTCAACTACATCTTCTCACCATTCCTTTTTGTTTATATAGTCTTCCAATTGGTGTGAAATTGAATCATTGTGTCTTTTGATATTTAAAATTGTGCCTTTTCATTAAAATGATAATCTTAAACTTTAATTAATATCATTTTCCTTTTTATTCTTTACTCATGTTTTCATGATTCAACTCTCTTTTAATCATGACTGTGTATCGATTCGTTTATCCTCATGAGTTGATCACAAACATGGATCGACTCATTAGATCATACTCATGCTTCTGTTGCATTCTTGTTTCACCAACAGATCATATTCGATCATTGTATTGTTCTGGTGTAACTCACTGTCGAATGAAACCTGTATGAGGTGCTTCCTTCAAACTATTTTCATATGATCATAGGTGTAGAACCAAAGGCTTATCAATTTAAGCATTGTATTTTGCCTTTATTTCTTATTTCATATGATCAACGACAGTGACTAGATGCTAGGCCAAACGAGCACTTGAGCGCTTATCAATTCAACAGTCACGATTCAATATTATGATGACATGGATGACCGATGAAACTTCACACTTCAGAACTTCAGGTTTTCAACTTTTCAAACCTTCAAATCAGATCAGACGGTTTATTTCACGGAAACAAATCAATGGTCAGATTTTATCCTTACACTCATCCTTTCATTGCTCAATTCAACGGCTAGGACTTAATCAAACATTGAGATGGATGGCCACTATTTACTTCGGGTCTTCGACTATTCTACTTACACTATCCTTCCACTGTATTTTGATTGACGGTCAAGAAACCTTTGAAGTGATCTTCAGATCAGACGTCTCATGTCCACTTCAGGACTTCGGCATTTCAACTTACGCTATCCTTCCACTGTAGTAGATCGATGGATGAGAATGCACCTGAAGTGTTTCTTTAGATCAGACGAACCATGTCTACTTCGAGATTTCGTCCTTCGGGACTTCGGAGCTTTTGTCATTTTCTAGTCATGAAACTCCTGAAGTAATTCTTCCAGAGTGGCGTAACTTATTTATGTCACGTGTTGACATGGCACAAGCCAATTTCCTATTGACACATGTCATCATCTGATTATGCCATGTGTACTTGTTAACGTGGTCTGCCACGTGTCCTTGCTAACATGGTTTGCCACACATCCTTGCTTACATGGTCTACTTATGTAGATCTTCTGATTTGGTTTTCCACATGTCCTTGCTGATGTGGTCTATTGACGTGGACTGCCACATGTCCTTGCTGACATAGATCTCCCACACAACCTTGCTGACGTGGTCTGCCACATGTACTTGTTGACGTGGTCTATTGATGTAGTCTACCACATGTCCTTGTCAATTGACAATTAGATCAATGGTCATGTGTCCCATTTCTCGATCAACAGACGAGATCTCCTTCGGGTTTCTGGACTTTAGAGATTTCAAATCTCAACCCCTTATTTCCTTCGTACGTCAATATTCCAGAGCTGACAATCCATTGACGTGTTTCCCTTTCGGATCAACGATTGCGATCGTTTCGTGTCTTCGGACTTTGGAATTCTCAAGTCTCAACTGACGTTCTGGACCGAATGACCTAGATTCACTTCGGACGATCAGACGCTCGAGATCTTCTTCGGATGATATAATGACTGAGATCTACTTCGGATGTTCTGATGGTTGAGATCTTCTTTCGTTTCTCTGACTCTCCGGGATTCGGGTCTTTCAAATATCAAACTTACGGAGTGTAAACTCCTCACATCTTTATACCCGAAACAAATGTTGTTCATTGATCAGGATCTTAGATCGACGGTTCGATCTTTCTGCAATGAAACTCTTCTATCTTATCATGTCCTTCCACTTAGAATGATCCAATGACTGACGAATATTCTCATAAGTGAGATCTCATATCTTACCTCACTTATCCTATCCTTCCACTCGAAAATGATCTGACAAATGATGGGAATCTGGATGATTGAACTCTCAGCCCTTTTACCTCGCTTAACCTATCCTTCCACTTAAAAATTATCCAACGGTTGACGGGAATTCGGGTTTGATCTGATGACTAATGGGTATTTGGATAATCAAATTCTCAACCCTTTGGCCATGTTTATCCTATCCTTCCATTTTAAAATGATTTAACGGTCATGAACACACTCGAAGCAGATCAACAATCAAGGATGATTTCAGAACCACAATTGCGAGTGATTTAACTTGTCACCCAAACTCCACAATTTGAAGTTGTGTGAAGTTGTTGAGTCAACCACAATCGTTGATCTTCGAAGCTATAAGATTGGATAGTCCTGACTAATTGCGGGATTGGAACTAGCACGATATTTATTTCTCCTTTCGATCTCTGCAATCTATCCCTGCCATTGATCTAGCGATTGCACATCCGACGTTCACAACTCAATCTGAATTAATCTGATCATTTTTTGGATCAACCACAGTCATCAATATTCAAGTCTATCAGATCTGACGATATAGGCCAATTCAGGATTGGAACTAGCGAGTCGTTTAATTCTCCTTCCGATCTCCACAATTTATCCCTGCTGTTGATCTGGCTTGTAGATCCAACGATCATGATCCTCCAATGATCCTCAAGCCCACAGTCACTCATATGACTGATGTCCTTTATATGAGATGATCAACACCATTAATTTCTTTATTGGACGACTACTAAGGCTTCTCACCTTTCCTGTGCATTGGCTGACTTCTCAATATTTTCATCGATCCTGACGACACTTCTGCAATGTGCTCTTCCTTATGAGTTTTGGTCTTAATTCGCTTCTGTATTGCTTTTTCCCTTCTAATATTTGATCTTCATATTGTTCACTCCTCCTCCTGATCTTATGTTTTTGATTTCGAACTTTGATCTCTGCATAATGTTCGCTCCTCCTCCTGAGCTTACGCTTTTGATCTATGCATACTATTTGACATCTTCTACTAACTGATACATTTTTGAAATCAATGACAATTTCATCTTTGGTAAATCACAATGATAATTCATTATAACAACTATTGGCATAGGGGCAGACCTAGGGTTCAATTCTACAGCAACGCACCAAAAAAACCCTAAATACCGACCCTTTCGGCAACACCTGCGAAGCATATGAAGTCTCACTCGAGGTAGAGGCAGGGGTGGTTGCATGACTCCAGTGTCTGCAACCTTAGCTGGGACACCAATATATGATTACAACACCTTAACAAACCACTTAGTAGCTATAGTTCACAGTATTCACTTTGCAGAGAAAACCCTAATTACAGAGCAGCGGAATATTCAACCAGATCTAACATATAGACGCACTTAGCATAAGGGAATAGATCAGATCTAGCATTTATTCATATTACTAAGCACTAAGCTACTATATCAAATGCATTTAAACATACATTATTGCATTAATCATATGAACAATAAACAGTCACAATGCACAAAGCAACCATAACGCAACATATACGTGGTTCACCCCTAGCCCGGGGCTACGTCCACCAACTCTTATTCTCTTTTATTATCTTCGGTCAATCAGATACATGCACAACGCCTCAAAATCCTACTCTACATATGGCAGGAGATCCATGCACACTTCGCTATATCCTCCTTCCCTGAGCCATGTCACAACACAAATCCTTTACATAGTCTCTTACAGTCACTTGCACTTAGCTCTGCAAGTTCTCAACATAGCATGCATGAAGCATTTACAATCTGTATTTAGCACTTAGCACAGTATAAAAAAAAAACCTTCTTCTTTTCTTGCATCACCTAGACCTCTATTTATACATTAAAAAAAGGGCCTAAACATGGGTAAACCCATGGGACGACATCCCCATATACGTTACGTAAGCCCAAAGCCCAAAAACCCCTAAAAAGGGGTCGAGATCCCGTGATCTCTGCTTCAATTTGTGCTCCACCTTCAATAGCCTGTCGAAGTCCCAAAAGTAGGTGAAACATGACCAATGATCCTCAAAACTTGGTCAAGGGCCAACAAGCCCCCAACACTCACCTATGATTCATCCTAAGTCACTCTGATCTGGTTAGCTTTGCTTCAAAAGCCTCAATCTTGGCTCAAGATGCTTCGACCTATTACTGCGCCAAGGCCTCCTTCTCGACGAACTCTTGGATAACTGCTTCATTGACAGGTCCCTCTAAGCGTTGTTCAACTGCAGTGACGACTTGTTCCAGTTCTGCTCCTCGGCCTTCAATCTTTGCAAATAGTTGGCAAGCCTCGTCCTAGATTGGTTGGAGCCTTTGAGTCACTTCCATGACTTTTCTCTAAATGGTGTGGACCTGTTGTTGAGCAATGTGCTATTCTTGGCATCGCTTCATCCTCTCGACTGCTGATAGGGGCTTCAACTGTGCATGTATTGTTTCTGCTTGCTACTTTTCCTTGTGGAGTTGTGACTCCAGTGCCTTCAATTCATGATCCTCAGTGAGTCACTCATAAGTCTGTGCACTGCGATCACTTAGCTGTTTACATTCCATGACGAGGGCCTTGACTCTCTCAATTGTGCTTCGATCAGTTTCTTCTCTTTGATCTCGTACATCCTGCGGATTGTTGGGCACTGTTCATAGCTCCAGATATGCAATTCTCTATTGAAGCTGCTGGATAGCTTCCACAAGCTACGCTACTTGATTCTCTACTGGTTCTTCCATTTTTTTCTCTAAGCCTGTCATAGAGCAAAGTTCTCTACTGACTGCTTCTTTGACTCCGAGCTACTCTCTGAGAAAATTCTCTTTCTCTTGCTGGATTTGTGCTTTCTCCTCTTCAAAATTTGTTTGGAGAGCAACCTTCTCCTACTGCGCAACTCGACATTACTCTATGACTAAATTTTTCACTTGCTTTAGGGCCTCTGTGGTATGTTCCATTTCTTCCTGTGCACGATGAAGGCAAGCTTCGGTCACATCATCTAGTCTACGGAGTTGGGTAGGCTCATCTCCCAACTCTGGTGCTTCTAATGGTGGGGACGTAGTGGATACTGTGTGGTTCGATTGAAGGGCCTACTGTACCCCTCTGAGTTCAACCTCGATTCTGTTGTACATCTCCTCTTGCTTGGCTTCATGTTTCTGCAATATGTCCTACGAGTCATATGTTACAGCTAAAATGATGAAGTTGAAGTCATTGACCGTGAGCATGGTTCGCATCATGGTTTTGATCGCTCTTGAATTCTTCCATGAGGTAGGTTTCATGGGGGAAACCTTTATTTTCTTCAAGGGATCAACCTCATCAACAATATCCCTAAGCAATGTTACTTCACTTTTCTTCTGCTAATATTATTTTCCATTGGTCTCTTCTCTATCTATTTCTTCATCATCTCCTCGTCCAGGTGATACTGAAGCAGTTTCATCTGATGCACTGCCCATGTTTTGTAATTCTTCGATGTTCTTCCTTCTGCTAGTTCCAGGTGTGTTGTGTTCTTTGTGAGTGGCCTCCGAGCTTCCAATTAGTTTGGGATCAGACATTTCTGCAGGGTCAACAAGGATAAGGAGGTTTGTTGACCATTCCTTAGTTATCTCGTCAAGGTCCTCCTCCGTGAGATTATAGTATGACTGAAGCTCTTCTTTATTCTCATCTGCACGCGTAGTGATATAAATGAAGTTTCAATCTGTGCAAAACTTCATGAGAGGTATGAACCGATGCAGGGTGTTCGATGTCATGCGAGGGAAAACCCCAATAGCCCTATTTGTGTGGAATACTGCGTTCAACTGCCACTATTTTCCCATATCGCTCGAGTACCAGAGCATGGGGAACTTCGTAGTGAGTGGTTCAAACGGCTCAATGTCCAGGAAGGTCACACCTTCCGGCATCTCCCAAGCAGTAAACACTATGAGGATCAAAAGCTAGCTAAAGTGGAACTCATAGCCCTGATCCTGAGCTTCACGGCAATCCAATTCTAGCTGGTCGACTAGGTACTTCACCCAGTTCATCTGGAGTCCTTCTACACATTTTCCGACGAGGTCAACAATGAATCCTGTGACTTGTGTAGGTCTTTTCTTTCTCACGAGCTTTCCTACGATCAGCTGGCAGGCTAGGCGCACTGCGCCATTCTGTATGGAAGCTACCTTGTAGCCTCACGTCCCCTTTTCTAACATCTCCACATGTGTCTTTGATCCTCTGTGCCAATGCACAATCTGTAGCCTTCCCTAGGTAGAAGTCTTGTGGGTCAAGTCCCTTCATGCTCAATCTGGTGATCCTATGGATCAACTTCAGATCAACTGTGATGCATTGGTATAGCCATAGATAATCGCCATGGTAACATGAGAGAAAGATATTAACACACGCGTTAACCTCCTTGTGCCTTCCAAAGTGTGAAATATTCATCATAGTCAAGAGGGTGGACTGCGCGAGGTTCATAATCCATGGCTGTGGGATTATTTTTGAGTTCTTCCCCTTCATCCTGGTCAAATAATTGTAAGGAGCAAGCATGTTGTAGATCTTGCAGTCCCCTAGGTTGAAGTCGCTGAATTTTAATGTCGCCATATTATCCTGTTGCATTCTAATTGCACGTATCCCCCTCAGGAGGTACATAATAACCATGGTGTAATCAAAGTCTCTTGGGGCACTGTCATGACTCATTGCGCCAGCCAAAGGTGGGATGTAGTCAGGCAGGATAGTTGGGATTAACTTCATGTTTGCCAAGTCATCTTGATGCTTGGTTATTTTCTCTGCTACAGGTTGGGATGGTCTGAATCTGTGGGCAGTCGATGGGGAGGCTTGTACTCCTCTCGTTGATGAGTCTTGAGCTCTGACGGAAACCACCTTCTTAGTCATAAGGTCTATTAGAACTTATTCGATGACTTTCTTTGCGTCACTGAGCTTGTCTGACATGCATGCTTAGATCAGATAACACAGGTGGATGAATGAGTGCTCAAATCAATAGAAGAGGTTTCGATCTCAATAAACATAATGTGGTAGAAATGAGTTGGCTACGATACAATTCACAAAAGTTTTTTCGGTGCAAAAATCGATGCAATAATTAGACAACGGTGTAACGGATCTCTCCAATGGACAAGAGGCCTTCATCAATGTGGTTATGTCTATTGTGGCATGGTCCCAACAGTCTGATGGATAGATTTTTGGCCATAACTATTGTTCTAACCATTTGGGGCATCGGGATAATGGTTATAATGATTTCAACGACTATATTTCTTTACCGTGGTGAAGTGCCAGTTTGCGCTGTTCTGATATCTCAACGAATTTCCAGTTTTACAAACCTTCCTTCTACGAAGTCCCTTCTAGAACATTCTACAACTTTTCTATCTTTGCTCTTTTCTTACTGAGCTTTCTATCCTTCTTCCCTATAATCTTCTTCTCGGTATTCCTCTTTCCATTCTGATTCTTATCTCCTCTTAGCATAGTAACTTTGCGCTGTTGATGGTCTTTTGTAGGGTTCAAGGCCAATAATTCTTATCTGTCTAGGGTAGGTGCTCTACTCTTCGATGAGTCTTCTTGTGTTCTTTCAACTTCGACATCTAAGTTTATGGTTTTGAACAACTTTGATATGTTCTCCTATTCTTCAATCAAGTGTGCTATCCTCCTGGTCATCAAATATTTTAATTCTTTCTTCTTTTGTTCTAAGACTTCCTCTTCTTTTATTCTGGCCCGATATTTCTCAATCCAAGTTTTTCCTAGTAATATAGAAAATGGGGCACTATTCTCAATAAATTTAAGAACCTCAAAATATCCCTCTGTCGTAGTTCCATGAGAACTCATAGATATTTGGGTGAGTCTTCCACATAGGGTTATTAACTTTCCTCTAAATAATCCTATTCCTCCTAATGAAGGAATCATAGCAGGCTTTCCCTAAATTTCCCAAGTTCTTTTTGTCATGATATTCACCTATGTTTCCTCATCCAGAACATAGTCAATGTCGAAGTCTCATATTCTTGTTTCTATGCATTCTTTTTCTTTGAAGATCTCTGATAAGTTGATATTTCTGTGATCATTTAGGGCATCTTTAATTTGTAGCAATACATTCTTTGATTCTTTCTGGCGTTCTGCCATGGTCTTAGTTTCTTGATCTTCCTCAGGGTTTTCTTGTCTCATATTCATTCTTTCAACCTTAGCAATCATTCTAGGGAAATCCAAAACTTTATGATCCATGGCTTGACAACAAAGACAACTAGGTATTTTACCAGGGCATTCCTTAGCAAGATGTCCCGGTCTTCTGCAATTATAACAAAGGGTTAATCTTCTTTTTCTTTGAAATGATCCCTAGCCTTTCCTGTACTGCGCACTAGGATCATAGTAGCTAACCTGCAAAAAAATCTTTCTAGGTTCCTGCATCCATTTGTTAGTCCAAACATTCTTTCTATGCATAGGGATAACATATCTTCATTATTTATATCAGATCTACTCATATCAAACCTTATTTCATCTAGCTGTGCCCTATTTTTCAAGTTAGGACAAAATTTATCAAACATACCTAGATCCATACTTTTGAAACAAAAATTTCCACTTATCTTACCTTTTTCAATCAAAACCTTTCACTGTTATTACCTTTAAAAAAGCACAAATCTTTAAGATCTTACCTCTTTTCTTCAGATCTGACTTTTCTGCTTAACACAGAGCTTCATAAATCAAGTAGACTACTGCGCACTTAAGAAAAATATCTACACACAGAGCTTTTTTTTCTTTAGTTCCTAGCAATCACAGTTTCAGGTCTCGGCAATGGAACCATTTGTTGGCACAGGGGAAAACCCAGGGTTGAACGCTACAAAAACACACCAATAAAACCCTAACTACTGGCCCTTTCAACAACACCTGCAAAGCAAATGAAGTCTCACCCGAGGTAGAGGCAGGGGTGGTTGCAGGACTCCAGTGTCTGCAACCTTAGTTAGGACACCGATCTGTGATTACAACACCTTAATAGAGCACTTAGCAGTTATAGTTCATAGTATTCACTTCCCAGAGAAAACCTTAATTACAGAGCAACGCAGTATTCAACCAAATCTAGCATATAGACACAATTAGCATAAGAGAATAGATAAGATCTAGCATTTATTCACATTACTAAGCACTAAGATACTATATCAAATGCATCTTAACATACATTATTGAATTAATTATATGAAAAATAAACAGTCACAATGCACAAAGTAACCATAATGCAGCATATACGTGGTTCACCCTCAGCTCGGGGTTACGTCCACCAACTCTTCTTCTCTTTTATTATCTTCGTTCAATCATATACATGCATAGAGACTCAAAATCCTACTTCACATATGGCAGGAGATCCACGCACACTTCACTAGATCCTCCTTCCCCGAGCTAGGTCACAACACAAAGCCTTTACACAGTCACTTGCACTCAACTCAACAAGTTCTCAACATAACATGCACGAAGCATTTACAATCTGTACTTAGCACTTAACACAATATCAACAAAAACCTTCTTATTTTCTTACATCGCCTAGAACTCTATGTATACATTACAAAAAGTGCCTAAACATGGATAAACCCATGGGCCAACATCCCCATAACCGTTACATAAGCGCAAAGCCCAAAAATCCCTAAAAAGGGGTTGAGATCCTGTGATCTCCACTTCGACTTGCACTCCACCTTCGGCATCCTTTAGAAGTCCCAAAAGTAGGTCAAACATGACCAAGGATCCTCAAAACTTGGTCAAGGGCCAACAACAACAAATCATCACATCGACTGTTGACATCAATGACAATATGTCCAACAATAGGGAAATGTTACTTGACCCTTCTCCTATCTCCCTCTAATCACTTTATATAAGGAATCAATTAGCTTGCTAATAGAAAAATAATGATGTGAATGTAGAAGATTCAAATGATCCTTACATATTTCACTTGGAATCCCATATTACCTAGAGACCATGTGATTCATCAAAGATGACAAATAGCATGAAGAAGGGAGGCTAAAACGTATCCTATTTCCTTTTAAATGGAGAAGAGTGAGATGATGATTTTGTAATATACTTATAAATTTTTTATATCTAGATATCATCGATGGAAAAAGGTTTATCTACCCTTCTCCAATCTCCCTCTAATAACTTTGTATAAGGAATCAATTAGTTGGATAATAGAGGAATAATTATGTAAATGTAAAAGAATCATCAACTCTTTATGCATTTCACTTGGAATCTTGTATTATATAGATATCATGGGACATAAATAAAGATGGGAAATATCATGGATAAGGGTCAACCAACCCTTCTCATATATCCTTTTAATTATGTTAATAATKATATATCTATGTTGRCTAACTTGACAACCAACATGTAAATTATCCAAAAACAAATGGACAACTATGATAGGTGTGAAATCATAAATCACTCATTTCAAATGTAGAAGGGTCAAGTGATTCTTCTTCTAACTCCTTCTAAGTGAAGGATTAGGTGGCTGAATGGACTATAAGAATTTAAATTGAGAAGAGAAGTCCAATCCTTCCCCATGTTACTTATAACATTGTTTTATCTAGAGATCATGATTTTTCATTTAATATGAAAAGTGAATGGAGAAGGATTGGTTCATTATTGTTTTCTGAATGGAATAATCTAAGTGAGTGATTGGTGTGTATGTGGAATGGAGAAGAGTTAGTTGACCCTTCAAAGGTATTGCAATATATGCCATAGTAAAAAATAGTAGGTTGACATTTCTTCATGCTACTTGTTTATGGAGAATAKTYGACCAACCCTTYTACATATGATCATAGGCATTGCAATTGATGTCATAGTRAAAAAYYRTAGGCTAAMCCTTCYCCATGCTACTTATAGATGAATAACACTTAGTAAACCCTTATCTAAATTCAAGMAAACATTGRAAYATATAAATTCYAGTTAATATTTTATCAACTCTTCTTCAATATATTAAAAAGAGTCGACAAACCCKTGTCCATGCTACTTRTAWWTGGGGAAGAGTTAGTCAATTTKTTTTATGAATKCTCAAAAGTATTTCAATGGATGGATTAACTAGAAAGAGTTGAYTGTTCATTTTTCATTTTTCACATAGACGAAAATTAATAATAAAGGAAATTTGTGTTAAGAAAGAGTTGGTTGACCCTTCTCCAAAATATTTGTTGATGAGGAAGAGTCGAATGAACTTTCTATGAATGTTTGAAAGTACCATAAGGGATAACATAACCATAAAGGGTTAGCTAGCCCTTATACATGATACTTGATAATGGATAATAGTCGTAAGAACCTTATAAGGATTCTCATACATATTACAATGGATGTCATAGTTTAAAATAGTTGACCGATACTTCTAAATAATTCTTATAGATGAAGAACAATTGACCAACCCTTCTATGGATACTCACATGTATTGCAATATATGTTGCAACTAAAAAGATTCAACTTACCCTTATCTATTATACTTGTAGATGGAGAATAGTTGGTTCAACCTTTTATTGATGCTATTGGAAATTTAAATGGATTCCATAATCTAAATGTTAGTTGTACATAGAGAATAGTTGGCTAACCCTTATATAGATGCTCACAGGTATTGCAATCTGTGTGGTAGTAAAAAATAGTAGGTTGTCATTTCTCCATTCTACTTGTTAATGGAGACTAGTGGTCATTGTACAAATTATTGTATGTATTATAGTCGATGCCTTAGTAAAACGATTAGGTTGACCCTTCTCCATGATACTTGTATATGGAAAAGGGTTGGATGAACCTTATATGAATTCTTAAAAGTATTTCAGTTGTTGCAAAAATTGTTTTTCCTATAGCTAGGGTGAACTATCATAGATCAGATTCAAAGAACAATGCAATTCTTTCTCAAAGATTAGTCAACAATTAGTTTTCATAAGTAAATTTTGGTTATGAGGCCGAACTACCTGGTCCGATACTTGTTTGGATATGAAACCCAATAGTTTTTCCTAATCCACTTGTCCTTGTTCCAATCAAAATTTCCAAACCTGCACACAAGAAGACAAGAAACCTTCCTCAAACAAAAAATGAAAGCAGAAACAAGGTTGCAATAACTAATCCTAACTAACTAATCAAGCATTTTAGTTCCATAACCAAATATAGAAAGAGACCAATTATTGAAAATAAAAACTAAATTTGGGGGAAGAGAGATATTCCTTTTAGATTAATGGAAAATAACACAATACAAAGTTATACCTAATTCGTTGTCGGCACCTTTCGTAACTGTCATCTAGATTCTTCCATCCTTAGGCCACTTATGACTACTTCAAGACTCCAACTCTTCTTCATGCAATAGGATGAGGGAAATTAAGATGTTTTCACCCAAACACATGAAAAAGAGAAAATACTCAAAAAGTAGGGGCTTTCTAAGGGTTGAAGGTCATAAAAACCCACAAGAAACAACCACCTGCAATTTCTTTGGAAGAATGATATAAAAATTATAGATTTGTTATTGCATCGATGATTACCATTTACTTCCATTTATGATGTAGAAGGATAGTTCCCAAAGTCAACATTGTTGAAGAAAACCTAAGGGGGGTCTTGAAATTTACCAAAGGGAGTGGGTTCCCTTAATGAAATTATTGTATTTTTCCTAAGTTTGTATGATTATAGAAGGATATGGTTCATTTTCCCTAATTATCATGTAAATGGCTTATTTAAACAATTAGTTGGGTTAGTGTGAATTTTCCTAAGTATGGAGTATTCGATCTTATTGATCATTGTATGTATGTAATCAAGAATAGAGAGTAGGTCAAAATAGATGGTAGAGGAGTGTTATTGTTGTAATTAGTTGTAGGATTTTAGGGATTTGTTCTGGTAGGTATGGAAGTTTATCTTCCACATAAATATGTAATCCTTTGGGCATCAACAATGGCCAAACATAGTGAAATCAGGCCAAAATGAGATATCGGGCCATCCAAAGTATAATGGTTTCTGAGTTATAGAATTCATGCACATAGTTGTATTAATGAAATGAGTGTATTTATGTTCTTCCAAGCATTGTGTATTTGAATCTTGAGTTAATTCATGTGTGTAGAATGAGTCCATAAGGATTATGTGTGTGTATAACCTTGTAATAAAGAATAAAAAATGAAGATGAGATGATTGTGTGTGAACAATCAACCCTAATGAATTTGAGTTGTATCTGTATGATGAGGAGTTTGTACAATTAGGAGTTGGACGAGATGATTCTACTGAAGATAAATACATGAACTAGATCAAGGGTAAATGAGTCGAAGTTTCTATGAACTTTGTTGTAACCAGAAGTACAATGGAAGTGAGTGAGAATGTGTCAAGCATAAGATAAAAAATATATGACCGTTGATTACAAAGTGATCAATTATTGAGAGAAAAGGACTAGATTGACCTTAAATTCCCCAAATGAACAATAATTAAGTTTCCTGGTGGTTCATTACCCCAACGTCTAGTGGCCTGCTACACCGGAACAGATTCAGAGTTGAGTAAAAGTAATTGAAGGAAGACACAGGTGCCTGGTGCCTAGTTAAACCGAACCAGGACCAACAATTTATGGTGCAATGTTTAAATTCTGGGGGCCCGGTGGTATGATCATCTGGTGGCTGATGGACAACTAGATCGAAGTTAAATGTTTGTAGCATGAGGATAAAGTGTGGGTGGACTAGTAGCCCGGTGCCCCGTTGCTCCAATGATCCAGTTTCCCAATGGTCGAGACACATAACAATGAATATTGTAGAGGAGAATCGTCGTCCTGGTGACCCGGTTGTTCTGGTGATCTAGTGACAATTAACTGGACCAAATTTTTTTTTTAAGAGAACAACATTAATGTGGACCGATGGCCAATTACAACAATTTAACTGGAAGGAAATTAGGATTGGTTACAAAGGATTGTTTTTAGCCCTGTTCAAAGAAGGGTTTAAAGAAGAGTTAAGGTACAGGCTTAGGGAATCCTTAAGGGGTTTGGAGCTGACCCATGTGGACATTATTAAAGGAGTAATCGATTTTTCATATGTGCTTTGAGATATAATTCTCAAGTTTTGGCTGTTAGATAAATCCGACCATCCACGCATTAGAGGATTTTTCTATAGGTTAAAGGGATTTGAACTATGTCAATTCGTATCAGAGCATTATCCCCTGCCATCATTTGGTATTAGAGAAGAAAAAATCTCTTTGGGAAGAAGAAATTAGATTTCAAGAGATGCACGAGTCAAGAGAAATTAATAGATGAAGATGTGGATTGGAGATACAAGTCTATTAAGGTAGAAAAACATGAACGGGACATTGGTGGCGAGCCTTACAACTATTGAATTTGAAGAAGTGAAGAAAAAGAGAAACATAATCTCTTTAGGAGTGAGAGGAACTTAGTTGATGAAGATAAACATGGGCCTAGACCTATGAGAGGATCTGCAATAGAGGATATGAAAACAAGAGAAATTCTAGTGAGTGAAGCCATATAAGATAGTTTTGTTGGCCCTTGGTTATGGAAGGAAGTGAAGAACAAGGAAGAAAAGGTGAAAAGTGAACTTCGTGGAAGACACAGTGATTGTCACTAGGTCGAAGTGAGCAAAAGAGAAGAAAAGATGCAGAGAAGTACGGAAATGCAAGCCATTGGATGACGAGATCGAGGATGATAGATCAACAAGGAATATGGATTGAGGACAACTTAGCAAGTGGAAAAATCCACCATTGGACACTTTGGAGCACCACGTTAGAAGAAAGGAAACATAGGCTGGCGAAGCCCTGAAAACACGGGTCAAGTTGACCTAGGGTTTTAGACACCTAGGGTTTTGGTATCTAGGGTTTTGGACACTTAGGTTTTAGCCTAATGATGTTGGTGAATGATTGTAATGTATAAATAGAGTTCTAAAGGGCTTAGTTTGGGTTGGTGCTTTTGGTTGGTACAATATTGTTGTTGATATAGCTCTATTGTTGTGGTGAGATATTATTGTATTGAAAGAGAGAAGTGCTAAGTGAGAGAGGCTTCTGGTATTGTAAGATCTTCAGCTATGTGTGAAGGTCAATCCTTGCAAATGGCTGTGCAGGAAGGGAAGAGAAAGAGAGAGAAGAAAGAAGATTTTCTAGCTGAGAGCGTAGACAAGAACTGTATTCTTTACCTTAATAAATCATAAGCACAGTTCTGTGGACGTAGCCCTAGAGAGAGGGTGAACCACGTATATCTTGTGTTGTGTGCGTTATTGATCTTTGATCTCTGTCACTGTTATATTGTTATTTTCATTGTCGTGTTAGATCAGATTTATAGCTGTGAAGGATAGATCTAGCTTGATAAGTGATAGATGCATGTTGTGTTGCTATTATACGAGATCCACTTGATATTCCCCTGGTTGTAGACATCTCTATCCTACAACCCCCTCATAGCTGCTTCGGGTGAGACTACATCTTCTTCGCAGGTGTTGCCAAAAGGGCCAGTAGCTAGGGCTTGTTGGTGCTCTCTTGGAGTGAACCTTGGGTCTGCCCCTGTGCCAATAAATGGTTCAGTTGTCAGGACATGAATCTTCGTGAGCGAATGTCAAGGTGGTTCACATCGAATACAGAGATTCAGAAGTAGATAAAAGATCAAGAGAGGGACTTCGTTGAAGCCCAGAACAAGAACCCTAAAGCTGAGTACTGAAGATTGGCTACAAAGATACATCTTCACCAACATTCATGAGATCTTCTTTGGAGGAATCCATCAGGAGTTTTCTGAGTGGTTGGCTAGGTTAGTAGATACCCATTTTGAGATCAGATCTAGAACCCCTATGATTTGGACGTTCACACTGATCCAGAAAGTCAAAAGAGTCGATAACGTTGTATCCAGAGAAGTAGATCATTGGTTTGACAGTACCATTGGAGGGTATATCATCGAGTTTGTTGTTAACGGAGTAGAATCGTATAGCCAAGCTGAGAGATACTTTTTTAAAGGACCTAGAGGAAAATTTTTATACTTTCTAAGGCTAAGAATCAAGATGTTGTTGCATGAAAAGAATGTCTTGAAGATACAGTAGATCAAGTGGATTTGAAAAGACTAATGTTCAGGAATTCAGACAGCGATAACGACACAGAAGCTGGACATACATGTAGTGTGAGAGTATTCAAAGGGGTTCACCTTGAGAACCTATTTAAGAGAAACTACGGGTAAGAGGATTTCTACAGTGGAAAAGAGGGAAATCTGGTAGATGGAGAAGCCGAAGAACCTCACCAGGACGAAACCGAAACTTTAGGAACCGCGCAAACTGTTGAATTAAGTACTGCTAATCCTCCTGTTATTTTAGTAGCACTAGGTAATCAAAATAATCAGAACCACTAGAGTCCTTAGAGTACTTTTACTAGTAGCTCAACATCTACTCAGACAAGAAAACTAGGTATCTCTATGGAAGATGAGATGAGGCTCCCTATCTTTAGGGGAGATGGATCTGAAGATCCTAACCAACATTGGTTTCTATGCAAAGCCGTATGGAATATTAAAAATGTCACCGATGAAGATGTTAATAGGATCCAATTCAGCACTACCCTAAGGGATCACACACTGTACTGGTACATGAAGCTTGTCCAAGGGCTTGCACAGCCTAAGCCATTGGGCGAGATCAAGACTGCACTGATTGCAGAGTTTAAGAAACCTAAGTCAGAGTCTCAATGTATTACAGAATTGAAGGAGATCAAGCAGAAAGTAGTCGAGCCTGTTTGGGAGTTCGATCAAAGGTTCAAGACCTTAATAGGCCGATTAACTTTTCAGATCCCAGATGAACAGAATAAACAATGGTTCATTGATGCCCTTTTACCACACATTAGAGTTCCCCTAATGCAACAGAAGATTGCTTCTCAGGAAAAAGCATTGGATATCGCTATGAATCTTGAATCATCCCCTATGTGAGAGTCCAACTCAGGTATAAGCCAGATCTTAAGCCATCTGACTAGTTTGTCTCTGCAGGTCGAGGATATGAAGAAGGACAAGGGAAAAGATAAAAGAGAAGATATCTGGTGTGCAAGATATAGATAGAAAGGCCATGATAAGGAACATTGTCCTTTATTCCATGAATATTTGGCCTCAGGAGCACCAATCCCCTTGAAGCAAGTCAACTTGCTCTGGTGAGAAGTATGCAGAAATAGGCATTGCACAGGTGAGTGATATTACATGCAGAAGTATGTTTAGAATACCACAAATTTATATTTCACGTTCTGTAAGTCTGTGGGGCATGACGATAGGGATTGTAGGGCCTATGACCTTATGCACGAAAGATCGAGGGACACATACAAGATCCAAGGCAAAGCACAACAAGAAGGAAACACTCTGCAGTATAAATCCCCAGGAAGATGAAATTTCAATCCTTGTGGTGGATACAAAGGAAGAGGATGAGGAGGAGGAATGGTCCGAGGATGAAGATAGATCATATGTTACAATTGCGTGCAACCAAGACACTTGGCAAGGTATTGATAGAATCCTTGCACTAAATGCAGTTATTGTAGCTCATTCGACCATGTTATAGAAGATTTCCCTATGCTACTAGCTAAGCTGCAGGAAAGATGAGGAACTTATCAGAACCCACAAGTGCAATTGATATATTCTAAGCCTCGCAGGGAAGACCCTAAATTCACTATTATCACTCGAGGAGGAGCTTCTATAGGAGAGGATAGAATGACTCAAGGAAAGATTACAGAAGACTCAGGTATCAATAAAGCTACAGAGAAGACCCGAACTTTCGATGCAAAGAAAGAAAGACAAATCTTCGAGGAAGCAAGATAAGAGTTCAAAGCAAATCAAGGTTCCTCATCAAAAATACAACCAGAAATAAAAGAATATGGAATGCCTCAGGAATTTGATCAATCTTCTTCACCACAGGAGGGAAAAGAGGTAAGCAACCTCATGGACTTTTTATGCACCTGTGTGAAGTTGATTCAGGATAAAGGCACTATACAAGAGCTACATAAATTAATCAAACAGTATGAACTAGGAAATATAGACCCCTTATTGAATAGGGAAGTACATCAAATCAGAAAAAGGAGAGGGACAAATAAAGAATTACACTTGAATTCTCAAATAGGAGAGTATGATATAGATTATGTGGTCCTCGACTTAGGGTTGGAGGTCAATGTCATGATGAAGCATACTTGGGCACTAATGGGAAAACCAAAGTTGATCTACTCCCCTATCAAGCTTAGGATGGCTAACCAGCATGTTGTCATCCCCTTTGGAAGATTGGAACATGTCCCTATGGACATCGATGGAGTGAGAATGTTCACAGATTTTGAGGTAATTGAAATTGTTGATGATAGTTTCCCTTACCCTGCACTGTTAGGAATTGATTGGGACTTCGATAACTCCATAGTGGTTGATTTGAAGAGAATATGTATGACATTTGAAAGAGATGGCATTCAAGTCATTGCACCCTTAGATCCAGATGAGGGTCAGCGATACACAGAGTGCATCATAGAAGAAGAACACACATACAAACTGGAAAACATATACAAACTAATAGCCAGACAACAGGATTACATCTACCCTACAGCCAATGAGAATATAAGCTGGCGAAGTGACAACGCATGTTCATCAGATTTAGAAGAAGTGTCAGAGAACTAGCAGAACCAGATGTATGAAGTATCTACCAGAAGATGTGTCAAATTAACCAAAGAAGTTCGCTGGATCGACACAACAGTAAGTAACTTACCCACATTTGATGGTCTGAACCCTTTAGAATCCTTCCTATCAGATTTTGAAGCAAGTGTACCGACACAACAAAGGATGTTGGAAATGAACAAGGGCCTTGACCACTTGTCAAGGTTGGAACATGGCAAAGAACCCACCAGTTTGGAGGATACACTATCGGATACACAACTGCTCACCATTAGAAATATTGATGACCACTTCGTAGACATAGTCTAGTTCCTGTCAATAGGAATGGCACCTAGTGAGTATACAATTCCCCAGAAGAAACAACTAGTGGTGCGTGCTGCAGACTTTTCACTGATAGCTGGTCAACTATACAATATGGGACTCGATGAGATATTAAGGAGGTGTGTTATGGAGACAGAGCGACCACTGATCCTCACAGAATCAAATGAAGGCATCCTAGGAGGACATTATGCAGGGAAAGCAACTGCGCAGAAGGTTTTTTAGAGCTAGCCTTTGGTGGCCTACCTTACATAGAGATGTTAAAGATTATGCCAAAGCTTGTGATGTATGCCAGAGAGTTGGAAAACCATCCCGAAGAGATGAGATGCCATTAGCACCACATATGACCCTACAAGCATTTGAAAAGTGGGCCATTGACTTTGTGGGACCCATAAACCCACCAGGAAAGCACATAGGAGCAAGGTACATAATTACTGCGACAAAATACCTGACTAGATGGGTTGAATCAAGAGCATTAAAGGACTATAGTGAAAATACAGTTGCGTGCTTTATATTTTATGACATAATAACTAGGTTTGGATGCCTCAAGACCCTTATGAGTGATCAAGGCACACACTTCATCAATAAAATAGTGAAGCCCTGACTGAGGAATTTGCGGTACATCACCAGAAGAGCACACCTTATCATCCACAAGCAAATGGGACAGTTGAAGCATTCAACAAGATCTTGGAGACAACATTAACGAATATTTGTAGTGTGAACAGGAATGACTGGGATTTAAGAGTACTTGCAGTACTATGGGCCTATAGAACCACTTGCAAGAAATTAACAATGTAGACACCTTTCAAATTGGTTTATGGTCTTGAAGCTGTTGTTCCAATGGAGTATTTAGTACCAAGCCTGAGAATTGTTGCATTTACAAACATGGATGATACTGTCACTATTCACTGGAGGATTTCATAGTTGGTTGAATTGGAAGAAGATAGATTTATTACAGGATTCCATCAGCAGGTTCAGAAGGAATGAGAGAAGGCCTATCATGACAGGCACATCAAGAAGAAGGCATTCAAGCAGGGTGATTTACTATTACTGTATGACAGTAAGTTTACAAAACATCCAGGGAAGTTCAGGACGCATTGGATCGGAACATATGAGGTTGCCTATGTTACCAAAGGGGGAGCAACTAAAGACATTGAACGAAGAGTGGAAGGAAGGATTAGTGAATGGGAGTTGACTAAAGTTGTAATGACAACCAAATGCCTCATAGACCTCAGTAAAAGCAAGAATAAAAGGATCTAAGTACCAGGTGCAGTTGAAACTGTGTACCAGAAACAGAAAATATAGTCTACACAAGGATGGGAAGGAGGCATAAAGAAGAAAGCAAAGGCTTCCCTATGTAGTCCAAAGTCAAAGTGAAACAGAAGGATCAAATCTGAAGTGCCTCAGGACGAGTCACAGGTGAGTGTTGGGGGCTTGTTAGCCCTTGGTTATGGAAGGAAGTGAAGAACAAGGAAGAAAAGGTGAAAAGTAAACTTCGCGGAAGACATAGTGACTGTCATTGGGTCGAAGTGAGCAAAAGAGAAGAAAATATGGAGCGAAGTACAAAAATGCAAGCTGTTGGATGAGGAGATCGAGGATGACATATCAACAAGGAATATGGATTGAGGACAACTCAGTAAGTGGAAAAAGCCACCATTGGACACTTTGGAGCACCGCGCGAGAAGAAAGGAAAGACATGTTGGCAAAGCCCTGAAAACACGGGTCAAGTTGACCTAGGTCTTTAGACACCTAGGGTTTTGGTATCTAGGGTTTTGGACACTTAGGTTTCGGCCTAAGGATGTCGGTGAATGATTGTAATGTATAAATAGAGGTCTAAAGGGCCTAGTTTGGGTTGGTGCTTTTTGTTAGGGTCGGAAGTCGCTCCTGGATTGCTTGTAGGAGCAGAGCCCAACGCCCATCAGTTAATGTCATGATTTGTGTATGAAAGGGGTGACCAAATGGAAGTGAACTAGGATGATATTGTTTCAATTATGAAACTAGGCCAGGCATGCATGGGTAAGTGAGGTCTTAGATATACTCTAGACAGTGAGTTGTAGTACGGGTGAGTAGGGGGAAGATTTGTATCAGGGAGATGCAAAGTTTTGTTGTCGACATCAGGTTTCTAACAGACTGTAGGAGAAGGCACTTAAACATAAGATCGTCTTGCATTTAAACACAGAAAACTAGAAAACACAGTGGTGCCACAATGAATCCTTTATCATAACACAACTGCAATAATTCATGTGAATCAGTC
Source organism: Picea glauca (assembly GCA_000966675.3). NCBI lineage: Eukaryota > Viridiplantae > Streptophyta > Pinopsida > Pinales > Pinaceae > Picea > Picea glauca. The sequence goes on from JZKD02S1157958.1 coordinate 76,989, forward strand.
AATCATGAACTCCCTCAGCATGAGATGAAAACAAGAAGGAATAAGGAAACTATCTTTCATAAAAGAAGAGATCTTACATACAGATGCATAACCAGAGAACTAGAGTGCATGTTAAAACATTACAATCAAGAGCTTCACTCTACCATCGATAGATACCAAAAATGGTGAAAACGCCTACATATACTCAAAACAACAACAACAACAAAATCGAGACACTACATTAAAAACATTGTGTCTGCATGGCTTCTGACAATCTGCACCTGCAGTCTTTGAATGATCGTGCACCTATGGCAGACACAATCTAACTCCTGACAGTTCCGTGGGCGAATCGACGTGTGTTTAATTCATCGTTGGACTTTCCCATTATGGAGGAGATGACATCTAACCACCACCAACTACCTTAATAACTGCTTCCTTGGGACTGAGAACGACTCGACCAACTCGGCACCTTGGGGACGTGGAAGGCCCCTCGCGCTGCCACCTGGATTAGATGAACGGCTTGATAAATAGGTGTGGAGGCTAGTGCGAAGGCTGGGGGGGGGCGTAATGGGAGTGGTGGTGCCAAAACTATGAGGGTGAGATGAGAGGTGGTGAGGTGTGGGATATGTGATAGGGGAAGACACACGGCATAAGGCAATAAGCGGTGGGGGGGGGGGAGGAGAAGAGATATAATGGGCACATTATTAATGGGAGGCTGACGTGGAAGGGAGCAGGACACATGGCAGGTGGAGAAAAGATGGCAAGGGGGAGGATGGTACAAAATATGACACGACAGGAAGGGGGCCCACATTGGTTAAACGCAGAAAGACAGAGGATGTCTGGATTGCTTGTGCGTCGTTGATCCAGGTGCCCTAATCGCAGCCGTCAGAGAGATGGGCCTCTGATTCCGGACCCCCCCCCCTCCTCTTAAAGGTAGAAAGGCAGGGGGGCTCCGGAATCCAATGTGCTCCGTTGATTCGGGCGCTCTAATTCTTGCCATCCAGATTTGCTTGCCATTTAAACACAGGCGCATTTTGCATCCCGAACTTAGGGCAAGTGGGTTTTTTACCCACTCCTTCGCATTTTACCCCCCTTTACAATAAATGTCGCTAACATTAGGCTCCATGGGGGATAGAGTCATCCATGTGATGCTCTAAGGACTCTTTTTGCAGATCCAGTGCCTTGTTGTTGGGCTATGGAGTCATCTATTAAGCCGATAATAGAAAACAATATTTACAAAACAAAAGAAGCCGCCTACGGCTTACAATTTTTTTTTTTTTAAGAAATTCCCATTTACTGGGCCATCAAAACTTCTTCACCTTCCAAATCTTGCAACCTATAAGTGTTGTTCGAAAATACCTCAGAGATCTTGAGAGGCCCAAACTAGAGGGCATCAAATTTACTGTGTTTTCCCCTATCCTGCCTGGGCACATCCCATTTGAGCACCAGATCACCTAGCTCAAAATATTTCTTTCTGCTCTTCCTGTCAAAGGTTTGCTTGATCTTCTGCTGATGATGGTAGGACCTGTTCATGACCTATTCCCTGATCTATTGTACTTCCACCATCTGATGAATCCTTCTGAACATATGGTCAGGCTCTCCTTCAAGGTCCTGAAGGAATTTCACCACAGATAAAGCGAGCTGAGTAGGGAAAACAACCTCTATTCCATAAACAAGTTGGAAAGGTGAGATGCCCAGGGACTTCTTTTTTGTCACCCGGTTGGCCCATAGAGCAAATTTGAACTTTGAATCCCAGGCCCTTTTATTGTCTTCCAATAATTTTTTAATGAGCTTGATCAAACTTTTATTGGAAGACTCCACCAGTCCATTTCCTTGAGGATAATAGGGAGTAGAGTGGATCAGTGAAATCTCAAACTGTTCACAGAACTTGACCAGAGGCTCAGACCTGAAAGAGGTGGCATTGTCGGTGACGATTTTGCTAGGACAGCCAAATATGGCTATGATATCCTCCAGGAAGCTGATAATTACTTTGTGGGATGTACTCCTGGTAGGGGTAGCTTCTATCCACTTGGTGAAATAGTCTATTGCAGTGAGGATCCATCTGTGTTGACCACTTGAGGGAGGATGAATTTATCCAATGAAGTCCAACCCCCACTACTGAAAAGGTGTTGAAGCTACTATAGGATTTAATGGCAGCGATTTGAGTTGTTTCTTTCCTGAGAACTTTTGGAATTTGATGTAAGCTCTGATTTCTCTGCAGACATCAGCGAATAAAGTAGGCTAGTAATATCCAACCCTGAGGATCTTATGAGCTATGGTCTTCCAGAAATGATGCCCCCCGCAAAGACCATTATGGAAATCAAACATAACCTTTTGGGCTTCTTGCAGGTCCATGCATCTTAAAAATACCCCTAGAGGGTTTTTCCAATACAAGACTTGGTCAATGAGGCAATATCTGACCGCCTTGAACTTTAAAGCTCTCACCTTGCTTTTTCCCATTCCATCAGGAGGCTTCAATTCTTGCAGAAAGTACAATATATCTTTGTACCAGGTGCATGCTGTTAGTGATAAGGCACCCTGATAATTCTTATTGGATGACTCAACTTGCGGATTTTCTGAACATGCGTTGATGAAGCTAATCCCCAAGGCTTTACAATTGGATTAAGCCAACAGCTTGGCTAAACCCTGCCCCTTTATCAACTTGGTGGGCTTAATCTCTAGATCAAACTCTAGGATCTTGGCAATCCATTTACCTCTTCTCCCATCTATGTCGGGTTGTACAAGGATGTCCTTCACAGAGGCTGAAGGAACGTATGCAGTCACTTTTGAGTGCAGGACATAGACTCTGAAAGATTTGAGAGCTTTCACTAAGGCATAGGCCTATTTTTCCATGATTTCATACCTAATCTCTACATCTCTTAATGCCTTGATAAAGAAGGCAATGGGTTGTTCTCACCCTTCCTCATTTTTCTGCAACAAGACCGCTGCTATTGTATCAAAAGAAGCAAAAGAGAAAATTAGGAACTCTTTAGAATAGTCAGGACTGATCAGCACAGGTGCCTCAGTCAATGCCCTTTTTATTTGGATAAAATATTCCGTGGGTTCAGCGGTCCATTTCACTTCATTTCCCTTCCTGAGCATAGATGTGACGTCAGAAAAATTTGAGACGAATCTCCTCAAGAAATTAATCTTCCCCAAAAAGGCCTGAACTTCCTTCTTGGATCTAGGAAGTGACAGGGTTTGAATTGCCTCTACCCTGCTAGGATCAATCCTCAATCCCTCTGCTGATACTATATGGCCTAATAATTTCCCCTCCTTCATAGAAAACAAAGATTTCTTTGGGTTTAGGGATAGGCCAAACCTTCGACACTTCAGAAAAAATTTCCTCAAATGGCAGTGGTGCTCCTTGTCTGACTTGGAGAAGACCGTGATGTCATCTAGATAGATTACCACAAAATGGTCCTTCTCCCCGATGAAGGCTATGTCGATGGCTCACTGAAATGTTTCTCCTGCATTCATTAATCCAAAAGGCATTTTGGCATACATGAATGTGCCCCAAGGAGTGGTGAAGGCTATCTTTTCCCTGTCCTCAGGCATGACCGATATCTGATTATAGCCAGAAAACCCATCGATCATGGATATCCTGGATGCACCAGTTACCCTCTGCAGTATGTGCTCCATATTAGGTAGGGGGTAATTGTCTTTCTTTGAGCTCCTGTTTAGGTTCCTAAAATCGACACAAAGCCTAATTTCTCCACTTTTCTTCCTCACCGGAACCAAATTGGCCACCCATTCAGAATATCTCAAGGGGATGATAATCTGGGCCTCTAGAAACTTCTTCATTTCTTTCTCCATGACAGGTAGCAACATGGGATTTATCTGTCTTAGCTTCTACCTAAATGGCCTAGCTTCTTCCTTCAATGGGATCTTGTGTTCAATGATGGATGTGTCATATGTTTTAAGGTCCTTGTATGACCATGCAAAAACATCAACAAACTCTCTCAGCAACTCAGTATATTCAACCCTCTGTTCTCTGGTCAAACTGCTTGATAATTTGACAAACCTAGGCTCCTCCTGTGTGCCAATGTTACATTCAGTTGTATCAGCATCTTCATTTGAAACCTTACCCTTTACGGCCACATCATTCCCATCGAACAGTCTTTCTAAAGGGATTAGTCCCCTCAGAATGTGATTTCTAGGTAGATGGATAATCCGGTGATTAGAAATTTTATTTAAAAACACCTCAGGGTGAGGATCACCTTCTGGGTCGGGATCCTGATCAATGTGCAAAGTAGAAAATTCATCAATAGATTGGAGAATTTTTTTGATTTCCAAGTCATCTTCAAATACCTTCCAATGCTTGATATTATCAGGTACAAAGGGCCTATATCTTATTTCAACATCATATTTGACCATAGCCGGCAGAGGAACTTTGAGCAAACTAGCTGAGACAGCTAAAGAATTGGCTGAAGTATTCTCCCCCCTCGGAATAAAAGAAATGTTAAAGGCCAAGAAGAAATTGTCAATCAGGTCCCATACCTCATTTCTATAATTCCTGAGCTGGGGATTATTAGCACGATAAGCGTTTCTGACTTGCTGGATAATCAACTCAGCATCTCCAAATATTGTTATTTCTTTAATTCCCATTTCCTTTGCGGCCCTCATGCCCAGCACAAGAGATTCATACTCTGCCACATTGTTGGTGGTTTCAAATTCCATCTTGTATGACAAGAATATGGCCTCTTGACAAGGCGATATGAAAACCACCCCAGTGCCAGCGCCTTCGCTAGAAGAAGCTCTGTCGAAAAACATCTTCCACACAGAGGGGGTTGGAGGGGGAATCGGATAATCAAGACTGGGATGCTTTCTAACTTGGAAAGGGTCTTCAAGAGCATCAGTGAGCTGCAATAAGCTAGACCCCAAGTCAGTGTCAAGTGAAAATATGGGGTGATTGGTGGGATTTGCTTCGTCACTAACAATGTAGGCCAACTGAGCTTTTCTATACAACCTCCTTTGTTCCCCTCCAAAGACTGGAATGGTGGCATACGTGAGATCCATTTGTAATGTTCCCCCAAGATTTTTAATCCAAGATCTAGACAACAACATGCCAAATTTGGGGGGAATGTCAACTACCACAATATCCATGACCACACTCTTCATGGGAAGCTGAAACAAAGAAACCACCAGGTCTTTGATGAATCCTAGACACTGCACTCTTCTTGAATCGAAAGAGTACAAATCATGATAAGTTTTTGTCACCTCCAGTCCCAATTCTTCCATTACTATTTTGGGCATAAGGTTATGGGAAGCCCCT
>JZKD02S1157958.1:86592-122880 GCA_000966675.3 Picea glauca
GGGGTGAGGAGATGAGATATAATGGGTACATTATTAATGGGAGGCTGACGTGGAAGGGAGAGGGACACATGGCAAGTGGAGAACAGATGGAAAGGGGGAGGATGGTACAAAAGATGACACGACAGGAAGGGGGCCCATGTTGGTTAAACGCAAAAAGACAGAGGATGTTTGAATCGCCTATGCGCCATTGATCCGGGTGCTCTAATCGTAGCTGTCGGAGAGATGCGCCTCCGATTCCAGACCCCCCCCTCCCCCTCCGCTTAAAGGTAGAAAGGCCAGGGGGCTCCAGAATCCAATGTGCGTTGTTGATCCGGGCACTCTAATTCCTGCCATCCAGATTTGCTTGCCATTTAAACACAGACGCATTTTGCATCCTAGACTTAGGGCAAGTGGGTTTTTTACCCACTCCTTCACATTTTACCCCCCTTTACAAGAAATGTCGCTAACACTTTTGGTTGGTACGATATTGTTGTTGATTCAACTCTATTGTTGTGGTGAGATATTATTGTATTGAGAAAGAGAAGTGATAAGTGAGAGATCCTTATGGTATTGTAAGATCTTCAGCTATGTGAGAAGGTCAATCCCTGTAGCTGGGTGCATAAGAAGGGAAGAGAAAGAGAGAGAATAAAGAATATCTGCTAGCTGAGAGCATAGACAAGAACTATATGCTTTACCTTAATAAATCATAAGCATAGTTATGTGTACGTAGCCCTAGAGAGAGAGTGAACCACATATATCTTGTGTTGTGTGCGTGATTGATGCTTTGATCTCTGCCACTGTTATATTGTTATTTGCATTGCTGTTTTAGATCAGATCTATAGCTATGCGGGATAGATCTAGCTTGATAAGTGATATATGCATGTTGTGTTGTTATTGTACTATATCCACTTGATATTCCCCTTGTTGTAAACATCATTGTCTTGCAACCCTCTCATAGCTGCTTCGGGTGAGACTACATCTGCTTCGCAGGTGTTGCCGAAAGGGACAATAGCTAGGGCTTGTTGGTGTGCTCTTGGAGTGAACCTTGGGTCTGCCCCTGTGCCAACAAGTTTCAATAGGAGAAGATAAACTATAATGTCCCCTTCCAATTGACGAAGGATGACTAAATAGCCTATAAGAATTCCATAGGATATAGTCAACAAGGAGAAAGGGAGTCAAGGAGGTTTATTTGGTGTCACTGGGTTAAAAGAATGACAAATTCTAAAAGTGACATTAAATAAAATAAATAATTATATTTAATTGGAATTGGAGGGAAAAATAAAGTAAGGGTTTGATTTGGTAAAAAATGGGAAAGATCTAGAAGGTCAAAAGGAAGGATAAATAGAGGGGTAACCCTTCTATTTGGGATTGTGATTTGATATGTTATTGGAGTGATCTTGTGGCCAATGTTTTCGTTGGGGTTTTGGAAAAAATCCTTCCACTACAGGTTTAGTTTTAGTGGTGAAATATCCACCCTAACTAGACAAAGAGGAGGATTCATCTGGATTCCTCATTTGCGTTCATTCTGGTGTTTGGTTTCATCCTAGAGAAGCTTTGGAGGCATATCATCTTGCACAAGGTATTTGCGACATTTTTCTAGAGGAGGTCGATTTTTAGATCCACAGGTTCTAGGAGGGTTTTGCATAACTGGGGAAGGAGACATCCATGCAAGTTGAGCACGGGTTGTCTAATGAGGCTCCTCTAGACGCCCCACGGTCATTCCATGAGGACCTCTCCAAATTGGGTTTTGCAGTAGTTCATCTAACCAGGTATGTGAAGCATTCATAAGAGGTTGGCGGGCCACATGTAGAGCGGACATTACTGGAGTAGAAAAGTGTAGGGCTTGGAGAGCCTTGGATCAGTGGACATCATAGATTGACATCATTCCAAGTTTCTTGTATTGTTTATGTAGTAGATTGTGTAGATTTTTGCAACCCATTAGATTTGTGTGATTAAGTCGAGTATTCTACAACTATTATTACATCCATTAGACATCATTTTACTGATTTTGGGAGTTTCCATCCATAATAATATGTCAAGGTTATCTTCTCTATTTTCTGTGTAATGGATGTATGCTATATGTTTGACAATATTCTTAATTGAGCAAACTATTTGTTAGAAGTTAACAACATATTCACATAAGAAGAAATAACAAATTTGGGTAGAAAACGTAATATTCTCACCTAGCCTAGTTGGGGACATTGCAGTGTTATCAGAGCTGGTGATTCTGACATCCCGTGACTAAATTGATGCCTAGGAGAAAAGGGCATGGAGAACATTCTTCTCGAGAGTCACCAAAAAGAGTAACAGAAGAAAACCACAAAGAGTCAAAGCCAAAGGGAAGCATGGGAGACAACCCTAAAGGGACTATGCTACAAATATTAAAATACCTGGTCAAAGGATAGAATGAGGCATCCCAAATATAGGAAAAGACAACTAGGTTCCAACAAAAGACCCTTGATGTGCTCACACAGTTGGTGGGAGAACGTGTAAATGTGAATGGTACAGGTTAGGTTGGACCCAATGGATCCCATTGGGGTGACATGATACACACAGAGAGTATCAATAACCATACCCCAACATAGAGTGAGAGCCTAAGGATCCCTAGGCCCTTTTTACCATAGTTCTTGATAAAGAAACCTACAAGAGAACAAGATAAACCAGATCAGGGGCTTGATATTAACACCTCATACTGAGAGTATGAGACGATAGATGAGGATATCCATGAGAAAGTCTCCTATAATGACTTCTGCAACCTCAAATAGAATTGAATACCTAAGGAATGGAACATAGAAGCACATAGCCAACAAAACTTTGACCTCATGCGCAAGGTGGGGAGATTGACTATCCCACCCTTCAATGGGTGTGCAAATACCACAACTAGAGAATGGGTACATAAGTTGGACACTTACCTCCAATTTAACCTAATTATCGAGGAATAAGCAATTAAGTATGACACCCTCCACTTGGAAGGAGAAGCTAAAAAATGGTGGTATCATGGGATGGTGACATTAGGGCACACCAACATCATTTCATATGTGGAATTAACTTAGATATTGATGGATAGGTTTGACAAGAAGGACCCTGAGATACACTTTAGGGAGTTGGCACAACTGAGACAAACATGTACATCATAGGCATACATTAGATATTTTCAGAGGATCATTGTTGTAACGTCCTCGACCACCCAGGATGAGACATGATACATGAGATAATGCTTTCTTTCTCTCTACAGAACATGTTGTAACATACCCAACTTACCAACTGAACTATGCCACATAAATTTTACGAACTGCATGCAATTAAAACATATACGCACATAAATCTTGTAGAAATTTATATATAAAATGTAATCAGACAAATAAATTTTGTAAAAGAATGATTTCATACCGAAATAACATTAAACATAAACATGCAGCATGTACAGGAAATACCCATAAACATAAAGACAATTATAACCACGCATAGGATAAACCAATAAAACTGAACACGTAAATAATAATGCAACATGTATATTTATCACACAATTGATACTTATCTTCATAAAAATATCACCAACTCCGTCTAGACCTTCCATGAACCTCCCATCTTTAGACCACACTGCTCATCACTCTCAGCAGTGGGTCACCCCCGAGATGGAACTAAACTCCACCCGGGTAAATGGATTCCTAACCAGGCTAATGGCTCATAGAAAATAGGAAATTCTCTTTCACGGGTGCCTATTCAAACTAATAGCCTACAATCCCTCATTCCCCACATGCTTGTCACACCCTAGGAAGTGTGCCCATTCTCTGCTCAATAGTCCTTCAGCCGCCCCACTTTCTTTCCGAGCTTCAACAACATGTCGGACATGAAGTCTCAGAGCCCTTTAGTTGTAGTCTATCACCTTCAGGAAAACAATTCCCAACAATTCTCTCACCCAGAGAGAAATTTATCATGGTCCTAACAAACCACCTCTTCAATATCCCATGGGCATGACAACTTTCTTCTTCAGTCCAACTCCCAAGCTAACCAGCTACACAAACCGATATGGGTATGGATACAAGTTCAGGTACAATGACAGGAAGGTATGAAGGATAACTCAATGAGTGTGTGAATGATCATGGAATAATGGATGAATGATGGAAAGAATGATGAATGGCCTCCCAAATTGAACTAAGTCTAAACTATATGTATGCATGTCCCCATCTTGACACTTGTCATGTTGGGAGCTACTTTGGCCCACTTGTCCCCTTCCTTAGAACTTCGGATAAAATAATTATCCATACTTTATAATTTAAGAAATATTAATATAATATTCCTTTTGGGCTTAAGCTCCCTAGCTTATCCCCTTTTCCTTAAATTTTAGCCCCCACCCTTTACCTAACTAGTGGATTTTAGTCCCCCATACTTTTTTATCCTGGTTGGTGTGCGTGCAACGATGTATTTTATATTAATTATGAGACACATACAAAAATAGGAGCAATAGCCTTTAACATCTAGGATCTCCGGCCTAATCATCAAAAGACAGGCTCACCAACCTATAAAACATAGCATATACACAAAGGCTCATTGGCCTCAATATCACGCGCACTTAAGATGTTGCACGCGGTATCCTGGAATGTGCACACTTCATCATTTTACTACGCAGTACATGTGCACACTATACCATGGAAGGTGAATTACAAAATGATATCAAACAACTCACCAGCTTAAGTACCTTTGCATTTACATTTACAGTTGGGTTCGGCCTAGGGATATTACAATCCCCTCCCCTTATTTATGCACTGTCCTCAGTGCATTAAGTACACACATATCCAACAAAATTTCAAAAATCCTCAAAAATATGCGGGTATTCTACCCACATTGCATCCTCATGCTCCCAAGTAGCGTCCTTGGGACTGTACCAGGTCCATTGGACCTTTACAAGCCCTATGGCTCGATTCCAGAGATGTTTTATTTTTCAGTCCAGAATGCGTACCATATGCACTTGAAAAGCGCCTTCTTGCTCCACCTAAATCACATTCCAATCAATAACATGATTAGCATCATGTATATATTTCTTGAGAAATGATACATGGAATACATTATGAATGGACATAGATGCAGACAATGTAATCATATAAGCTATTGGACCAATCCTTTCTAGGATTTCAAACATCCCACAATAGCGAGCTGCCAGCTTTGAAATTTCCCAACTTCAGGGAACTTCTGTTGGCCTTCACTTTCAAGAATACATGGTCTCCCACATTAAATTCCCTGTGAGTTCTGCCCTTATCATCATAGATTTTCTGTCTGTCTTGGGCAGCCTTTAAATTTTGTTTTATTTTCAACATTTTCTCCTCCATTTCCCTGAGTAGATTTGGCCCAACCACTGCTCTATATGTTGGGTTATCCTAGCTTACCGATGTGTTGCACTTCTGCCATAAAGTGCCTCAAATGGGCTTATCTTTAGAGATGTTTGATACCCATTGTTATAAGAAAACTCTACCAAATGTAGGTAGTATTCCAATTTTCATGATTTATCCATCACATACATCCTCAACATATCCTCAATCACTTGATTCACTCTCTCTGTTTGTCCATCTGATTCTGGATGATAAGCTGTACTAAAATTCAAATTTGTTCCAAATCCATTAAATAATCCCTTCCAAAAATTTGTGGTAAATTTTTTATCTCTATCAAACACAATTGTCTTGGGTATGCCATGTAATCGAGCAATTTCTTTCATATAAACATCAACAATGTTGGCTACCTTGTGAGTGAGCTTAACTGGGATAAAATGGGTAGCTTTAGTAAGTTTATCCACCACTACCATGATAGAATCATGTTGCTTGTTTGTTTTGGGAAGTTTGGTGATGAAATCCATGGTTACAACTTCCCATCTCCACTCAGGAATTGGTAATGGATGTAGCAAACCAGCTGGGTGTCTATGCTCAGCCTTTACCTTTTGACATTCCAAACATTTGGCAATAAAATCAACAACCTCTTTCTTCAATCCTGGCCAATAATATTGGCTTTTGACAACTACAATAGTTTTATGATATACTAGGTGCCCAACATAAGGTACATTATTCATTTCTCTCAATATCAAATTTTTCAATTCCTAGGAATTTGGTACATAAATTCTGCCCCTATACATGAGAAATTCATCATTATCTAGCTTGTATTCTTCAATTTTCTATTGTAAATTAGCTTGCCATAATTTTTCCACTAATTCCTTGTATTGTAAATCTAATTTTGCAACCTCTAAAATTTTGTGTTTCAAATCTGACATGCTAATGGCTGAAACATGCAATTCATGCACTCTTATGTTGAGTGCATCGACCACTTTTTTCTCTTTCCCCTTGATATTATTTATATCAAAGTCATATTCACTTAGAAATTCTAACCATCTGCTTTGCCTAGCATTTAGAGTTGGTTGATCAAATAATTATTTCAGACCATTATGGTCTATTCTCAGCTCAAACCTTTTCCCCATGACGTAGTGTCTCCATTTCCTCAAGGCATGCATTATGGCTGCCAACTCCAAATCAAGAGTGGCATAGTTTCTTTCATGCTCCTTCAACTTCCTTGATTCATAACATATAACAAACCCATTTGGATCGAGGACTCCACCAAGTACTTCTTTACATGCATCTATGCATACAATGAAGTCTTCATTTCAATCCGCAATCCTTAGTATTGGAGAACTTGTTAATAACTTCTTCAAGTGTTGGAAACTCTTCTCACAATCCAATGTCTACTGAAACTTCACACCCTTCTTTTGCAAGGAAGTGATTGGGTGTGCAATCTTTGAGAATCCTTTCATAAATCTCCTATATGTTGGCATGTTTTACAGGAAGAGTGCTCTTGTCATTGATGGCAAGAACAACATCGATGATGACAAACAAGAAAGCATCGATGAGAGTTTTAAGATTCGGACCTCGGAGGATATGAAAGGAGTGCACATATCCAAAATTCAGCTAAGTGTCGAAGTGAATTTTTAAGAAGTCGAGAGAGAAGAAGACAATAAAGCTCATAAGTGACAACCCTTTCCAGAAGTGCAGACGAGGTCCAAGAGACAGAATCATAGGAGGAGCAAAGGTTGAGACCCTTGAACACTTAGAAAATATTCTAAGTTGGAGAGATCAGAAGCTCAAGAGAAAGAGCGACAATGGCCATTGGATCACCAATCTAGAGGACCAAAAACCGTCCGAGAAAATCAAGGTACATGTGCCTTAGTGCTTTACACATGCAGGTGAGGGAGCTTGCCAAATTTCCAAAGTCCCGAAGTAATTTGAGACCGTTAATCACCAGGAGGAGAATCTAGTTCGTTGATTGTCGGGAGATATGTGTTAGGAGACTGTGAGTTCAGGAGAGATCCATTGGATTTAATCCAAGGCAAAGATTCATCATAGGCAAATCAAGTTTTTGATCTAAGATATTGATCAAACGAACATCATTCATTTCGGGCCTAAAGTTATGAGGAGGTTATGCTTCGGAAAAAACTCACTTTAAGAATTTCAAGTTGAGAATTGAAATACCCGAAGCCCAGAGAGATGGAGAGACAGAGTAAATTTCAACCGTCAGATCCAGAGGGATACGTGGTGATGGATTGTGAGCTCTAGAGAAATCACTTCGAGAAGTTTAAGTTTGAGATTTGAAATCCCCGAAGCCTGGAGAGCTGAAGAGATGAAGTAAATCTCGATCATCTGATCATCTGAAATAGATCTCAGTCATCATATCGTCTAGAGTAAATCTCAAGCGTCGAATCGTCTGAAGTGGATCTCGACAGTCTGATCCATAAGAGACGTGGCGTAAACTTGTGGACTCCAAGTAAATACCTGAAGTAAGCCTCAACCGTCAGATTCAAGGACATGTGGTAGACCACGTTAGCAAGGACATGTGGCTAACCATGTCAGCAAGGACATGTGGTAGACCATGTCAACGAGGACATGTGTAAGACCATGTCAGCAAGTGACACATGGAAACCACTCGGCCCATGCTAGGTCAACAAGTGACGTGTGTAATGTTACGTCACTCTGGGAGTCTTACCACCAACAGATTCGCTAAGTCCTGAAGTCCTGAAGTGGATACGAGTCATCCGATCTGAAGATCACTTCGGCTGCATTCTCAACTATTGATCTAGTATAGTGGAAGGACAGTGTAAGTGGAAGTGTTAACTGATAGCAAGCAATCTCCACCGCCTATGACTTATTTAGCAAGTGACCACTCAGGAGGAGAATGAAGCATCGATTAGCCTAAAGTATCGAAGGGACGAAGTCACTTATGATTGTTGATCGTGCAGGAGGGTATGTGTCAATAGATCGTTGAATCTGGGTGAAACTACTCCAGGAAAACGTGAAGGAGAAATGTTTGAAATTGCCGAAGGCCGAAGTCCCAGAGTGGAGGATAGTCATTGGATTAAGGAGGGTGTGTCTGCAGAGAATCAACTCCATAAGATTGACGTATGAAGGAAATAAGGGTTTGAGAGTTGAAACTCTCGAAGCCCTGATCATGAAATAAACTGTAGCCGTTGATTTGGAAGGGAGCTACATGTCGACAGATTGTGGAGATCTGGGATCGCGTGTGGAAGGAGGAAAGGAAGGCAGATGGCAGTCATTGTTCGAGTGGCATCGCCAAGGGATTGGAGATCAATGGTCATGCTCAATTGCGGGGCTAGAACATGCTCAGGTCTTAATTTTTCTTGAGCGAGCTATAATCAAAACCACGGTATCGCCAAAGGCATACATGGAGCTCTGTAGTAAATTGTGGGGCGAAAAGCGGGTTTCCCTCAAACTACCTTTGGCAGCACCCACAATCACATGGTCATATGAGATCATCGCCCAAGGTCATATCGAAAGAAGGAGCTAGCACTCACTAGACCGAGATCGCGAAGCACTTTTTGAATAGGCATGTGGTCACTACCAATGGTCATGTAAAGGAAGGGGATCAAGACTGATTTACCTACAGTGAATAAAATGACTGAGTGTAATTTCTATTGAAGAAAATGAATCTCAAGATAATGGGCACTGATGATGAATAGACAATGAGTAACTACCAGTAAAGTAGTAGAGTTGTGATGAGGACCTGGGAGAGAACTGGGAGAAAATATGACATGCAAAACATAGAAGAGGATATATATAGAATTGAGATGAAACACAGAGTTGTAGTGATGAAGAGTTGCCAGGATGATCTGGCAGAGGACTTGGTGTGATAAAGACATGCATAGAATGTGCTTTTCGGGAACTGATGCACGAGCATAGAATGTGGTGGTAAGTAGCAGAAAAGAAGTAGAGAAGAGGTGCAACGAAAAGGAATGCAGATGCAACACAGAGCATAAAAGGTAGAAGAGAAGATGAACAATGGGTTGTGGTGAGTGGAAAAGTAAAAAGAGCATAGCATAGAAGCAGAAAGATGTAGAAGTGGAACAGAGGCTAGAATATGAAGAAGGTAGAGGAGACATGGAGTTGTAACAGACCATATCAGAAACAGAGCAAGTAAGAAAAAGTTTTGCAAGATTCAATTAGGGTGGTAGGGTGGTGCTAGGGAGGATTGTAGTCCTCTAAATTCTAGTTGGTGCTAGAAGATATTCTGGGAGAGTTGGTGCTTCCATCTAGTTGGTGCTAGAGAAACCTGGGAGTTGGTGCTTCCATCTAGTTGGTGCTAGAGAAACCTGGGAGTTGGTGCTTCCATCTAGTTGGTACTAGAGAAATATAAGAGTTGGTGCTCTATGAAAGTTGTATCTTTCTATCAGAGATTGTAGCCTCATATTTGAGTTGGTTCTCAAAGACTGTGATGTACATGGAATTTGGATCTTGATTGACATCCTAAGAAGAAGAGGTTTTCTCCCTTTATGGGTTTCCTCATGAAAATCAGTGTCTATGGGTATTCTGTGTGATTAATCAAATATTGTATATCTATGCATGTTAAGTTATCAACAACACATTAAATAATAATCTAGAAAGAAAAAGAAAAAGAACAAGAAAAGTTTCAAGCTTATATACATAACTGATTCACTCCCCTCTCTCAGTTATATTTCCAACACTATAGTAGCCTCCAAGGCCCATGAATGATCTGACCTCTATCACATTCTTTGGTGTTGACCATTCTCTAATGGCTTCTATCTTCTTAGGATCCACTGCTATCCTATCCTTTGAAATGATGTGTCCCAAATAATGAATTTGCTTCTGGTAAAATGAGCACTTGCTCAATTTGGCATACAACTGATGCTCCCTTAATACTTGCAACACCATCCTCAAATGATGATCAGCTCTTCTTCTGACTTGGAATATACAAGGATGCCATCCAAAAAGACAGTGACAAACTTGTCCAAATATTCTCGGAAAACATCATTCATTAAGAACATGAAAACATCTGGTGCATTTGACAACCCAAATGGCACCACTGTAAACTCATAATGACCATAACTTGTCCTGAAGGTGGTCTTGCTGATATATTACTCCTTAATCCTTACCTAATGGCATCCTGACCTGAGATGTATCTTTGAAAATATCTTGGCATCCTTCAATTGATCAAAGATACCATCAATCCTTGGCAGAGGATATTTGTTCTTTACAGTCACTTTATTCAACTGTCTGAAATCAATGCACAATCTTAATGTCCCATCTTTCTTCTTCATGAAAAAGATTGGGGCACCCCAAGGTGACACACTTGGGCATATATACCCCTTCTTCATAAGTTATTCAAGCTGCATTTGCAACTCCTTTAGTTATGGTGTACTCATTATGTAAGGAGTCTTTTATAATGGAGTTGCTCCATGCATTAAATTTATAGAGAAATCAATATCTCTCTTTGAGGGTAGTCCTGGTACCTCCTTGAAAACATCTTCAAACTCTTTTAGGACTACATAATCTTCCAAATTTGGCACCTTATATTTAGGTGTCTCTTCCATATGAGCTTCAAATATTTGACACCCTTTTCTGTAACATTTCTTTAGCTACAATGCGGAAATTTCTCTGATGGTTACTACCCTGGGAATTACATGCACTTTCCTTAGGTTCCCTTCCTCATCCAAACAAGTAAATGCCTTGTTATGATAGTCCAGGATAGCATGACGCTAGTCCAACCAATCCATCCCAATTAGACAGTCATAAGAACCTAAAGGCAAGATGTTCAAATCTTCCCTGGTGTTCAGTCCATTCATGTCCATAAGACATGACTTAACCATATCACTAACTTTTCATTTGGCTCCGGTAGCTAGCTACAACAACCAAGATTTTCCATGCTTTCTTCTTGGCAAATGAAAACTTTCCACCATATTAGGATCTATATAACTATGAATAGCTCCTGAATCAATTAAAATTGCAATGGTTTGGTTGTTGATCATACCTTCCACTTCAATCATATGTGACTGATACTCTTCTTACTTATTGTCCAGGGATGCATAGATCCTTGGTACATTTATTCCCATGTCCTCCACTGTTTCAGCTTTTGTACATTGTGAAAAATCCTGAATTTTTCATCTCTATGAGGACAATCTCTAAACATATGATCTCCTTTACAACCCCAACATTGAATAGGTGGTTGTATTGGCCTTTGACCCCTTCTCTCAATTGTTCTGGGTTCTCTAGAAGTTGCCTGTCTCTAAGAATTATTTCTGAAGAATGGTGGTTTATTCCCCTTCTTCCTTTGATCCATCTTGAATTTATTTTTGTCTTCCCAAGTTTTTTGGAAAGTTGCCCTTTCTTTTTGTTGATCATATAGGCATTTAGATTGCCTTATGGTCTCCTCCAATGTCTTGGGATCATCATACTGTATTTTTTCACTGATGAAATGATGGCAATCCACTCAAATACCTTTGAATCTTAACTGCCTCATCCTTGATGAAAGAGACATACTTCAAAAGTTCTAAAAACCTTCTTTCATATTCATCAATGGTCATACTCCCAAGTTTGAGTTCAAAGAACTCTTTCATTTTCTTGTCATAGTATCTCTTAGTCAAGTATTTCTTCTCAAAATACTTCTTGAATTCCCTCCAAGTAACACTTTTCTCTTTAATGTGTTGCAATTGGACAAGCCAATCCCACCACATGGATGCCTTTCCCTTGAGTTGATAGGTGGAAATTCTACCTTATGCATGAGAAGAATAATTATGCAATGGAAAATACTTTCTCATGCCCAACAGCCATGTCTCTGCATCTTCATACTTCTTGTGCTCACCATCAAATGTAGGAGGTTTGATTTCGTTCATTTCTCCTCATAGCTCATCCACCCTAGACCTCTTATTCTTTCTGATAGGGGATGGAATTGAGATGATATGTGCCCTCTTTTTGGAATGCCTTGGGGAGTGATGGTGATTTATACTAACACTTCTTGTTCTTCGTTTCCCATCAGGAGACCCGTGACTTCAGATTTTCTTGAGCCACTCTCCTTATCCAATTTATTTTCTATTATGTTCAAGCTCTGCATTAAATTCATGTTGAAGTAATCCTACTTCTCCTTGGATCTCATAATCATTTCATTATCATATTTATGGCTTTGGACATCCTTCTGCAAATTTTTAATGGTCTCTACCATATTCATGTTTTCATCCCTTCCTTCTCCATGTCCATTGGAGTTTGTTCCTTCAATGCCCAATTGGACATCCATCCCTATGATTTCATCTTCCTGGATGTAGGTCCCTTGTGCCTATTCCATTCATATGGATTCTATGTTGATCCTGATCTGATCTAGTTGTTGTTAACTCTGCAAAATGTGCAGCCAACAAAACTTTGTCCGGTTAACTGACTCAACAATTCCATGAAAAATATAAACCATTTTGGTTCAATATTATATCATAAATATTTCTTCTAATTTCCTACAAAATAAAATGCCTAGATAAATTTTCTAGGTGAATATGTTTATTCTTCTGCCCAATACCTTTCCAAATCCTGCTCCCATGCTCAATTCCGACTCTTGAGCAGAAATTTATGGTTATTTGAAAATTGCACATTAATTTTTATGTTCACACTTCAACTTGGCGCAAATCTACGTGGTAATTATGCATTTTTTCACCTACTCCATTGGATTTTTCATAGGATCTCAATTGGGTTTCTTCGAATACATATTATGGACACTCTATCCAAGTTTCACCTTTTCTGGGTTCTTGGCTGCTAGTTACAACCTGTTGAAGTTCTAGGCCAATTTGTGTTTTTGGTCTAGAATGCTATAGGTATATTATTTTCCATATTAAACATATTTAACATGCCCATAAATTTAATTCCACTCTGGAAATTTCTTCTATGGTTCAATACCTTTCCATTTACTACTTTTTCAACTCAATATGATTCCAGAACATAAAGTTATGGCTCTTTGAAGTTAGTTGGGTATTAAAATTTACCCTCCATTGTTTATGTTGTAACGTTTTCATAAAAGCTTTGTTTGATGAACGTTTTACACCATTAGAAAGATATATCTGAGCTGTTTTATTTGAGTTGCTAAAAAATCTCTTAAGGGCCTCAAAAACGTGCTGCAAAAAGATGACGTTCAAACAATATAAAATGTCATGGAAATTCAATGGGTTTCCATTGTTGTTCACCCTCCAAACGACTTTGCACGCACAAATTTCAACCTGTACGCCCATATTTACCATGCGCATAAACACCACAAGGTAAATAGTGATACACACACCTATATCCACTGTGCATCACTTCTATTTTGCACCAATAACTGGTGCGCACTACTTTTATGTCGCGCACCAATCCACCGTGCAAAATTTTGGTTATTGCACTATTACCTATTGCGCACAATTTTTGTATCACGCACTGATCTTCCACGCTTATTTCACTCTACGCGCTGCACCATGCCAAAGTTTAGTATGACCCCACCGCGCACTAATACTCTGCACACACCATTAACTAAACTATTGCGTGACAACATAAGCATACATTGCACACAATCCAACCAAACTCCTCTGCGCTATGCCCAAACTGCGCACACCACACACGCCATTATTATGTGTGTGCACAATGTGCACACCTGCACACCTACATTTTTCTACGCAGTGAAAAAATTTAGCATGCGCACATGCACACCAACATTTTTCCATGCGACACCAAAATTTAGTGCGCGCACCCACACACCAACATTTTTTCGCATGGCGCCAAATCTTAGCGCGTGCACTAGCACGCCAATATTTTTCCACATAGTGTCCAAAATTTAGCACACGTACCAGCATGCCAATATTTTTCCATGCGACACCAAATTTTAGTGTGTGTGCCCACACGTCAATATTTTTTTGCCTAGTGTCCAATTGTTTTACATATCACAAGCTTTCACTGCACAACATGCATTTTTAGTGCCCCCACCCGCGCACATTCATTTTTTATGCGCAACAATTCCTTGTGAATTTCGTTGCAGAAATTAGGGTTTTTTCCTAACCTTTTCCCCAATCTGCCATAGACATTCTGCAACTATGAAATTCGTTCAATTTCACTCCGATAAAACCAATTCATCCTCTTCAACAACAAATTGTTGTGGGTTGACATTTCTGCAACGAATTTTTCCCACACTCAATTTACAAATTGAGAATTTTAGTTACTAATATCGCTCCATCTATGATGGCTTCACTGTAACTTCAAATTCGACCAATTCCAGGTATGAATTTGCTAGAACAGATATTAAATCAATAATATCTCACCACTTGGCCAAATTTCTCCATTTTCTCATGAATTTAACAATAGAAATTGGGGCTTTTCCCAATTCCTCATTGTTGTTTCTAAAATTGACCATGGACGCTCTGTGACTTGAAATTTGGCCACTTTGAAATCAATCCTCTATGAAAAATCGCTTCAACTCAACTTGCTTGGCCCATCTAGGATCAGTGTTGAAAACTAAAGCTCTGATACCATATTGTAACATCCTCGACCACCTAGGATGGGCCACGATACATGAGAGAATGTTTTCTTTCTCTCTGCGGAACATATTGTAACATACCCAGCTTACCAATTGAACTATGCCACATAAATTTTACGAATTCCATGGAATTAAAACATATAAGCACATAACTCTTGCATAAATTTATATATAAAATGTAATCAGACAAATACATTATGTAAAAGCATGCTTTCATACTAAAATAACAGTAAACATAAACATGCATCATATACAGGAAATACCCATAAACATACAGACAGTTATAACCATGCATAGGATAAACCCATAAAACTGAACACGTAAATAATAATGTAGCATGTATATTTATCACATAATTGGCACTAAATTGGTAATAATATCACCAACTACATGCAGACCTTCCAAGAACCTCCCAGCCTTAGACCACACTGCTCATCACTCTTAATAGTGGGTCACCCTTGAGCTGGAACTAAATTCCACCCGAGTAAAGGGATTCCTAAGCAGGCTAATGGCTCATAGACAACAGGAAATTCTCTGTCACAAGTGCCTATTCAAAATAACAAACTACAATCCCTCATTCCCCACATGCCTGTCCCACCCAAATAAGTGTGCCCCTTCTCTGCTCAATAGTCCTTCGACTGCCCCACATCCTTTCCAGGCTTCAACAACAAGCTGGACAAGAAGTCTCAAAGCCCTATAGTTGTAGTTTAGCACCTTCAGGAAAACAATTCTTGACAATTCTTTCACCTAGAGAGAAATTTTTCACGGGCCTGACAACCCGCCTCTTCAATATCCCATAGGTCTGACAACCTGCTTCTTCATTCCAGCTCCTAAGCTAACCAACTACACAAACCAGTATGGGTATGGATACAAGTTTAGGTACAATGACAGGAAGGCACAAAGGATATCTCAATGAGTGTGTGAATGATCATGGAATAATGGTTGAATGATGGAAATAATGATGAATGGGCTCCCAAAATGAACTAAGTCCAAACTATATGTATGCATGTCCCCAACTTGACACTTGTCATGTTGGGAGCTACTTTGGCCCACTTGTCCCCTTCCTTAGAACTTAGGATAAAATAATTATCCATCCTTTGTACTTTAAGAAATATTAATATAATATTCCTTTTTGGCTTAAGCTCCTTAGCTTAGCCCCTTTTCCTTAACTTTTATCCCCCATGCTTTCCCTAACTAGTGGAGTTTAGTCCCCCATACTCTTTTATCAAGGTCGGTCTGCACAATGATGTATTTTATATTAATTATGAGACACATTCAAAACTAGGTGCAATAGCCTTTAACATCTAGGATCTTCGGCCTAATCATCACAAAACAAACTCACCAACCTATAAAACATAGCATATACACAAAGGCTCGTTGGCCTTAATATTGCACACACTTAATATGCTACACGCGGTATCCTGGAATGTGCACACTTCATCATTTTACTGCGCAGTACATGCGTGCACTATACCATGGAAGGTGCATTACAAAATGATATCAAACAACTCACCAGCTTGAGTACCTTTGCATTTACATTTACAGTTGGGTTCGGCCTAGGGATATTACAGTAGTTATGGTGACATATATTTCTCAACAAAGGTTGGTGATGTTATTCATGGAGGGTCTAAATGAACCCTTGAGAGGATGGGTGAAGGCCTTTAGGTAAACTACATTGCAGGAAGCCATCATGAGAACCCATGACTGTTGGGTTGTTATATTATTTGTAGTGAAAGTCTAGTCGAGGTGGATCGATTGATAGTGAAAGTTGAAGGTCGTGGTGGTTCGACCGGGTAAAGTCGAAATCGAAGAAATCGACATCAAGTCAAAGATGTCAACCGACAAGAGGTCGAAAATAGGGCACATGGAAATTGATTGAATACTGAATGGAGGTCGACTAATAATCGACTGGTAAACCGACTTATAGTCGACTATAATAGAATCTCGATATTTGTGGGATTTAGATCCAATGATCTGCGAGGATATGTAACCATTTTGGGTGCCTTTGCTTTAGGGTGTTGTAATGTTGTAAAAGCTAATATTTAGAGAAATCGTTTTAGAGGTTGTTGGTCATATAGATGTAATCCAAATTGGATACATGGTTGTTCTTATGTAAATAAAGAAGGTATGGTGTTGATTATGTTTTAGGTGTAGACCAAGGTTAGGAATGTAAAATTTATTCTGAATGAATAAGACAACAAGAGAGAAAAACACTCAAGGAATGTCAGTTTTCCTGTTTGGGTTTCCAAGGTAAAATCTATGTGTACTGTGTGTTTTATTTATCATTTAATTTCTTGATTAAATATTTCTTCCTCTCTTCTGCTAGGTTTAGTGTGGAAGTGTCACTCATTTCCTAAAATATGGTATCATACCTTGGTTTAACAACCTTGTATCCGAGCTAAACCCTAGGTTCAGTAAGAGTTGTAAGTCCTAAATCCTTAAAGAGTGTGCTTAAAGAATGGGGAGCAGCTTGAGAATAGAGATCGAAAAATTCAATGGCTAGAATTTTGAGCTTTGGAAGCTTAAAATTGAAGATCTCCTTGTAGATCGAGAACAATGGGAAATAGTTTTTCTAGGTACCATTCCAACATGTATGCCGAGGGAAGAATGGGAGAAACTTGAGAGAAGGGAAAGGAGTACGATTCGACTTTGTCTTGCAAATTCGGTACTACTAAATGTATCAAGTGAATATTCGACCAAGAAATCATGGGAAAAATTGGGGAGCTTGTACCAGTCAAAATCCCTAGTAAATAAGTTGTTTCTTAGAAAAAAACTGTATCTTTTGAGGATGAGTGAGGGAAGTTCGATCACTGAGCATTTAAATGTGTTTAATACTATAAAAAGATAGTTATCTACTATGGATATTAAAATCACTGAGGATGAGAAATGTGTTAACCTATTATTTTCTTTTTTAGACTCCTAGGATAGCTTAATCAAGGCTATAGGGAGTAATTCAACCATATTAGTGCTAGAAGACATGGTTTCATCTCTACTATCAGAAGAAATGAGAAGGAATAACATGGAAGGATCAACCAAAGATGCATTAGTGGTAATAGGTAAATCGATTGACAGAGATAAAGGCAAATTATCTGGTAGAAAGTCTAAGTCGAAGGGTATATCTAAATCCTCATTTCATTTGACAACAAGAAGATGTTGGAAATGTGGTAAAGCTAGGCAATAACAAAAGGGAATACAAGTCAAAGGAAGTAAAATCTAGTATAGGATCCAATGAGAAACAATCGACTAAGAGAAATATGACTCCAGATAAGGGAGGCGATGTGTACCTGGCGTTGAGCAGTACATATTTGGATCAAGATGTTTGGTTGATCGAATCGAGAGAATCCTATCATGTGACATCGCATAGAGAATGGTTCTATGAATATGAATGATATGAAGGCAAAGATGTGTTCTTGGGGGATGAATCGACAACCAAAATTGTCAGAAAAGGAATATTTCAACTGACACTATAGGATGGGAGGAGTAGAACCCTTCTAGGTATGCTACACATTCCTATTTTGGAAAGAAACATGGTATCTGTCAACAATATGAGTGATGCAGGGGTGCACACTCTATTTTAGAAGGATACGTGCAATATGGTCAGAGGTTTGATGGTGTTAATGAAAGGAGTTTTAATTGGAACCCTATACAAGTTATTAGGGAATGTCGATTCGACTGGATGCAACAACATTGTTGTTCCTGAAGTTGACTCGAATTCGAATCAACTCGACTTGACTCAGGCTGAGTCGATTCAACTTGAGTCAACAAGTCCTCGTAAAAATGACCCGACCATGCTATGGCACGAGAGGATGAGATATATTGGAGAAAAAAGACTTCGAGATATGCACACCAAATGTATGGTTGAAGATTTTCCTGAATGTAATTTAGAAGTCAAATTTTGTGAACATTGTGTATATGTTAAACGAAGTCGGGTGAGGTTCCCATATGGAGTGACAAGGGAAAAGGGGATTCTAGAATTGGTTCATAGTGATGTTTTTGCCCCTATTTCAATGCCTTCACTTGGTGGATCCTTGTATTATGTCTCCATATATTTCTCGGAAGACATGGATATGTTTCCTCAGGAAGAAATAAAAGATTTTTTATAAATTCAAAGAGTTTAAATTTCTCGTAGAAAACCAGACAGATAAGAATATTAAGGTGTTGAGAACTAACGATGGTGGTGAATTATGTGGAAAGGAATTTGATCAGTTCTGCAAGCAGTATGACATAGGATGCCAAAATACCACACCATATACCCCACAACAAAATGGATTTGTTTAGAGAATGAATAGAATATTGATGGACAAGGAAAGGAGCATGCTCAGTGGTGTCGTGCTTGCCCAAGAATTCTGGGCAGAGGCAATTGACACTACAAAATATCTGGTGAATATGTATCCTTCGTCTGTGTTAGTCGATATGAATCCACATGAGGTATAGCCCAATAAGAATCCTTTGGTTTCACATCTCAGAGTATTTGGTTGTGATGCATTTGTGGATGTTCCCAAGGAAAAGAGGAGTAAGATGGACAAAAAGGAAATCAAGTGTATTTTCATTGGATACAAAGAAGGAATGAAAGGATATAAACTCTAGGATCCTTCATTAAGGAGAAAAATTTATAGTCGAGATGTGTTCTTTAGAGATTTCAGAAGGAGGTTTTAGTATGAAGTGATGGTTCAAACATAGAATAATCCAGAGAAGGTGTGGTTTGAATTGAGGAATGAAGACGGTGATTTAGATGAGTCGACTGGATCATACGAAGAGGTGGAACAACCGACCCTGGTTGTAAGGAGGCCAAAAAGAGTAAGAAAATTGGTTTAAAGGTATATTCTACCCGACTTTCATTCCACATTTGTGTTAACTGCCACTGATGAAGAGCCCAAGTCGGTCAGGGAGGTAGTTGACTCAGCAGAGGGAAAAATATGGAAGGATGCTATGGTTGAAGAGATGGAATCCTTGCATAAGAATGATACATGGTATTTAGTCTAATTACCAAATGGAAGAAATCCCCTTGGTATCAAGTGGGTATTCAAGAAGAAAAGGAATGTCATAGGTCAAGTTGAGAAATTCAAAGCTCGACTGGTAGCAAAAGGATATTCCCAAGTTGAAGGAGTCGATTTCAGTGATATTTTTTCCCTTGTTGCCAAATTAACTTCGACTAGAGTACTAATATCTTTGGATGCAACATTTGATATGGAAATTGAATAGATGGATATAAAGACAACGTTCCTACATGGGGACCTGGAAGAAGAAATCTACATGAAATAACTTGAAGGATTTGTAGTAAGGGGTAAGAAATATTTGGTGTGCAAATTGAAAAGATCCATGTATGGTTTAAAGAAATCACCAAGGATGTGGTACCTAAATTTTGACACATATATCTTTAGTTTTGTATTTTTGAGAAGTAAATATGATCACTGCATATATTCCAAATAAGAAGGTGTGTGTTTCACATATGTAGCATTGTATGTTGATGACATGTTGTTGATTGGAAACAACATGAACACAATAAAGGAGGTGAAGAAGCAACTATCCTCCAAGTTCGACATGAAGGATCTTGGTGCAAAAAACTTCATTCTTGGAATGGATATAAAGAGGGATCAACCAACTAGAAATCTCTATTTGAACCAACATAAGTATATTGAAATAATCTTGAAATATTTTAACATGTAGGATTGGAAACCTGTGAAGGTGCCAATTCCCGTGGGAGCAAGGCTAACTGATGAACAATGTCCAAAGACACATTAGGAAATAGATGGCATGGCACGTGTTCCTTATGAAAGTGTTTTTGGTAGTCTAATGTATGAGATGGTATGCACTCGAACAAACATTTCCCATGCAGTGGGAGTGTTTTGTAGATACATGTCAACACGTGGAAAGAATCACTGGACAACTGTCAAGAGAGTATTAAGGTATTTGTGTGGCACAAAAGACTATGCTATATGTTACTTGTTGGAATGTAGTTTAATACTGAGAGGAGGGGGGTTCGAATCAATATTAATAACTTTTATCAATTTAAAATAATTATTTATTAAATTTATTGATCAACAAGGTACTTTAGGAAATAAAATCAATAAGTATAAACTTAAATTACAAATTACAAGTTTTATATAAAGATTGATTTAGAGCACCAAATATAGGAGACAAAAATCCCCTTGTTTTAGGGCACCAACCCAAGGAAGCATCAACTCCCTTTATTTAGGGAACGAAACCTAGGAAGCACCAACTCCCTGGTTTTAGGGCTCCAACCCTAGGAAGCACCAACTCCCTTGTTTTAGGGCACCAACCTTAGGGAGCACCAACTCCCCGTTTTAAAATTTATTTAGAAAATTATACTAATCCTTCCTTGCTCCTCCCTTCCACCCTCACTTCATAAGTATCTTCATCTTTCTTCCTTGAACTATGCACATGCTTTTGATCTTTAGGTGTAGACCACATATACATATTTCTTTCACCATACCTTTATGTTTCTATAGTGTTCCAAAAGGTATGAAATTCAACCATTGTGTTCTTTAATAATGAACCATTGCACCTTTTCATTTTATTAACAAAATAACAATAATGTTGTCAATTTTAATTCGGAACACATTTTCTCCTTTGTTTATCTCTTTACAAAAAGGCTCTTTAATTACATATTTAACTTAATTTGAATTGAATTCATGGTTATCTTGATCAGGTATTTTATCCTTTATCAGTTGATTAGACATGATTCGACTCTTCTTATTTTAATCTCATGTTTACTGTAATCTCAGATTAGATTTTGAACTCAATTTCCTGGTACACTTTTACGGTACCTGAAATGGACAATTTCCATATGATCAGAATGTTGTGACTTATGGTTTGGAAAATATGGAACAAAAACATGTCCTCTGTCTGTTTATACATTGGGAAATTCTCGACCACTCAAGCCACAAAGTCGATTCAAAAAGTAATGTAGAGTCGACTACTTGGAAGTCAATATAGAAAAATGAGTTAGGTCAAAATGCAAGTCGAAGTTCATCCTAGTCAAGGTCAAAGGAAATTCAAGTCAAAGTTTATCGGGGGTGGAGTCGGAGGTACTGTAAGTTGAAGTTTATCCAAGTCGAAGTCGAAAGAAATGCAAGTCGAAGTTTATTGGGGCTGGATTCCAAGAGATTATAAGTAAAAGTTTATCCAAGTCGAAGTCGAAGGCAATGTAAGTCGAAGTTTATCAGGGCCGGAGTCATAGGCACTGTAAGTCGAAGTTTATCCAAGTCAAAGTTGATGACAATGCAAGTCGAAGTTTGTCAGGGCTGGAGTCGAAGGAACTGTAAGTCAAAGTTTATCCAAGTCAAAATTGAAGGAAATGCAATTTGAAGTTATCCAAGTCGGAGTTGGATTCAGAGGCACTATAAGTCAAATTTTGTCTAAGTCTAAGTCGGAGTCAGAGGTAATGTTTAAACTTAATAACTTTTCATAAATTCTCAACATCTCGATGGTCGATTGAATTGATTATGGAGTTCCACTTCTCTACGTTCTACATTTTTTTCACGAGTTCCCAACATATCGATGGTCAATTGTCCTGACTATGGAGTTCCACTGCTCTACGTTTTGCGTGTTTTTTACAAGTTCTCGACATCTCCATGGTCGATTGAACTGACTGTGGAGTTACATTGTTCTATGTTCTTCATGTGTTTTGTGCTACAATCTCTTATGAGCTTCTCTTCGATCAATTAGGTTCATCCCCTTTTTGACATCAATGAAAACATTGTCCAATATTCTCCCCCTTTGGAATTGACAGAAACACAGTAAGAACTATTTATTTTGACTTGGTAATTGGATTTAATTATTGATCCTCCCTCTTTTGACAACAATGCCAGAAGGGACTATCTTTTATCCCCATGAGGTGATGCTCCACTTGTCCATGTGATCCTTCTTCTAATTTGTGGTTTTTAATGAGGTATGAGAATTACTCCCAATTTTTGTCGAATATTTTCAAAGGTACTTCTTGGTAGAGGTTTTATGAATATATCTGCAATTTTCTCTTTAGTATCAACATATTCTACTTTGACTACCTTTTTAGAAACTTGATCCCTTAGAAAATGGTATTTAATTGGGATATGATTGGTTTTAGAATGCATAACATGACTCTTAGAGATAATATGGCACTACTGTTGTCACATTTAATAGTGATTGGATGATCATATTTCAATTATACATCTTCTAGGGTCTGTTTCATCCAGATCACTTATGTGCAACAAGATTCAACAACAATGTACTTTGATTCTATTTTAGATAGTGATATAGATGTACTCTTTTTACTTAACCATGATACCAAACATTTTCCTAGGTAGAATTATCCTCCACTAGTACTTTTATTTTCATCTACAATACCAGCCCAATCTACATCAGTATATGCAGTCAATGTAAAATATTTTGTTTTTGGAAACCATAAACCAAACTCTAGGGTTCCTTTAATATATATGAATATCCTTTTTACTTCCTTCATGTGAGTTTCTTTAGGTGCATATTGAAATATACCTACTAATACTACAACCTATAAGATATATGGTCTTATTTTTGTTCATATAACAAGCTATCAACCTTTGATCTGTACATGGTTTGGTCTACTCTTGGCAAATAATCATCTAGGATTAGTTCTTATCCTGTGACCATGAGAGTGCACATGGGTTTACTGTCTTCCATTTGGAATTTATTTAGCATTTATTTGATATATTTAGTTTGGGAAATTAATATTTCATTATCTATTTGAGTGACTTGTAAACCTAGGAAGAAATTCAGTTCCCCTAGAATATACATTTCAAACTCTTTCTACATTTTTGTAGAAAATGTTTTTCTTAGTATAGTAAGATTACTTCCAAATACGATATCATCTACATATACCACCACAACAATCATACCTTGATCCTCAATTTTGATATATAGGTTGATGTTAGTAGTCCCTCTCTTATATCCTTGTTTTTGCAGATATTGATCAAGTCTTGAGAACCATGCTCTAGGGCTTATTTAATACCATACATATCCTTCTTTAGTTTGGACACATAGTCCTGATTTTCTGTTAACATGAATCCTTATGGTTGATCAATATATACTTCTTCTAATGTTCCATTCATAAATTCCGACTTGACATCCATTTGATAAATTTTGAAGTTTTGGAAGCATGCAAATGCCAGGAACATTCTGATGGCGTCCAGTCAATACCTTCCACTTGGGCATATGCCTTGCATACTAATATTTATTTATTCTTCATGATCTTTCCATTTTCATTGAGTTTTTTTTTGAATATCCACTTGGTTCCTACCACATTCTTGTCCTTAGGTCTAGGGACAAGTTCCCATGTATGATTATTCTCAATTTGATCAAGTTCCTCGTTCATTTATTTTATCTAGTCTTCACTCTTGTTGGATTCTGCAAAAGTTTTGGGTTCTATTACTGAAACCATTGCTTGTTCAGAGCCAAATATGAGTTTCCTTTTTGTTTCTATACCTGAATCTTTATCCCCTATAATCTGATTTTCATGGTGATTCTTTTGAACTCTTTTTGATGGTGCTTCAGAAAAGGGTGTTTCTTCTTCATCCTTCTCATCATTAGTTTGTGGTTCATTCTCTTGTAGTTATTTAGTATATTATTCATTTTTTGATTCACTATATTCATCGTCATCACTGGTTCTTCTCCATTCATCAATTTTTGTTTCATCTTGAGATTTGATTTTTCTCAATTTTAGAACATCTATTTTCACATTTGCACTTTCCACTATTTTGTGCAATCTTAGATCATAGCACTTGTACACCTTTTTGTTAGGTGAATATCTCAAAAATATACTTTCATCTGATCTAGAGTCAAATTTCCCTAGATTATTATATTCATCCTTCTTGATGTAACACTTACTTCCAAAAACTCTGAAATGCTTCACAAATGTTGGTCTTCCAAACCAAAATTCATAATGTGTTTTAACATGGTTATCTCTAAGTTGTGATCGTTTAAGTATGTTGACTGTTGTATATATTGCATCTCTCCAAAATTTATCTGGAAGCTTGGCTTCATTCAACATAGTTCTTGCAACCTCTTGAACAATTCTATGTTTACCCTCCACAACTTCATTCTGTTGAGGATTTCTTGGAGCTTTGAATTTTCTCTTCATTCCATGATCTTCAAAAAACTTATTGAATTCTTTAGAGGTAAAATCCCCTCCATTATATAATATTAAACATTTGATTTTGAGATCTGTTCCATTCTCTACATAAGTCTTGAATGCTTTAAAATTTTCAAATGCCTCATATTTTTCTTTGAGAAAATATACCCAGGTCATCCTCGTGTAGTCATCATTGATCAACATGAAGTAATGTTCCCCTTGTATGCTTCTAGTCCTATAGGGACCATAAATATCAGTGTGAACAATCTCCAGGGGTTTTGATGTAGAATGTTATTTTGTCTTGAATCCGACTCTTGTCTGCTTCCCTAATCGACAGTGTTTGCAAACATGACCTAAGGGCTTGATGACTTTTAGCATGTATTTTACAACTCCATTTTTACTAGCTTTGATCAAGTTATCAAATCTCAAGTGTCCCATCCTTCTATGCCATAGCCAACTTTCATCTACTTGACTCATATGGCATTCTTCTTTCTCAATATCTAAGATATAAACATTGCTTGAGGTTATTGGTGCAATAACAACTAATTTACCTAATCCTTTTTCTCTTATTTCACATTTTTGGGAGTAAAAAATGAGTAGATGTCCCTGATCACAATTTTGATTTACACTAAGTAGATTAGATTTTAAGTTTTCTACTAGCAACACATTTTATTCTTTATTCTTTTTGTTTCCCAAAGAAATTGTTTCTTTTCCTAGTATTTTGGTAGATACATTATCTCCAAAAATGAATTTACCTTTATCCTTCTTTGTCAGAGTGAGAAATTTGTCTTTATCTCCTGACATATGTTTTGAGCATCCACTTTCATTATATCACTGACATATTTTGTTCTTTTCATATAGGGCCACTTTACATTCTGTTATTTTTTCTACTATATTATTTTCTTTCCATATCTTCGTATCCTAGTTGTTAGGGTTGTGTATCTTCAAATATTGCATTGGTAATCTACATTCATTGGTTTTATAGCCATAGTTGTTGCACTTTTGGGTTTCAACATTATACTCTTGTAAAGGAGAGAATGAATTATAATTTTTTTCTCTACATCATTCGTGTTGTTCTTATATCTTTGGAAATGTCTTGGTTTGTAGTTTCTATAGGATTTACAATGTACTTCTTTGTGTCCAAAGTTATTGCATGAATAACAATATCCAAGGAAGATATGTTGATATCTATTAGAAGGAGTCCTTCTGATCATTGTATTTCCTTTTCCTTCTGATACCATCCTTCTGATCACTGTATTTTCTTTTCCTTATGATACCATCGTTCTGATCACTGTATTTCCTTTTACTTTTCAAGGAGGTGTTTTTATATTAAAAATAGTATTAATGGTACCATCTTCATCTTGTTATCTCCTCTTTTTAAGAAACTTCTAAGGGCATCTGCATGGTTGATTGAATTTTTATTAGTTTTCTGTGCAGTAGAGGTTGAGTTTTGATCACATCCAAATCTTGTTTTATCATTTGGTGATCTTTCGCTGTTAAGAATATCATTCAAAATATTTGAACTATTCTCAAACTTTGACTGGTGATTTCCTCTTTCTAGTTCTCCTTTCAACTGACTAATTTCATCCTCTAGTTTTTTACAAACTTGTTGTCTTTCCTTGAATTGTTCATTCAAGATTTTTTTATTTCTTTTGACTTCTTGAAGAAGAGTTTTCAATTCAATGATGATTTTCTCTGATTCTTTTATGATTTTTGAAATTTCCTTTTCTCTTGTCTATTGTGCTTGTTCAAATTATAGTAGCTGTCCTCTTAACAATGTGTTCTTATTTTTATACTTTCAGAGTTCATCCAGGGTACTGATCAACTCTGCTTCAAGGTCTACTTCTCCTTCAACCTCAATTTTTTCTTCTATTTTTTAATGTGATTATTTTGAGTTTCGATACCCATAAATAGGTGCTCAAATTCCTCTTCCTCTTCAATTTCTTCAGATGATCTGTTATTCTCTTCAGTGTAAAATGTCTTTTTGTAGACCTTCCTTTTGTCTTTGGTTTGGATTTTATTCTGTTATTTGAAAGTTTTTCCATCATCACTTTATTCTTGTTTTGGATGGAGAAATTTGGAAGAAAAATGTCCAATATTTCCATAGTTAAAGCATATTAGAGGAAAATTTATTTTGTATGTACTAGTTCCTTCCTTGAGTTTCTTCATGAAGTTATCTATTTCTTCATCAAATATCTCTGACTAATCTTCATTAGACACCTGCTCATGTTTCTTATTTTCTTTTGATGCTTAGAAGGTTGTTTCTCCTTTTCCTGGTCTTTCCTGCCCTGCTCTCATCTCATATGTTGTGAGGATCCCATGTAGTTCATCCATTGTGAGATTACCAAGATATGGTTTGTTTAAAGAGTAGAAATATTGGCATCATATCTCATGGGTAATGATCTCAAGATATTTTGGACAACAGGTTGATCTTTGAGGTCTTCTCCTAATTCTCTGATTGAGTTGACCACTCCATCTACTCTCTGAAGATATTATGTTATGTTCTCTTCTTCTTTTATTTTCATGTTTTCAAATTGTGTTCTATAGGTTTGTAGTTTGGCCTTTTTGACTTTGCTATCTCCTTCAAAATGACCTTTAGTTTGTCCCAGATTTCTTTTGTTGACTTACAATGCATTGCTTTCACAAATACAAGATTGGATAATCCTCCTAGGATGGCATTAGATTCTCTTTCATTGTCATTTCAAATCTTCTTTCCAGTTGTGTCTATGGGAGGAGTAGCAGGTGCAGTGTGCCCATCTTCTACATATTTCCAGATATCACAACCCAGGGAAATTATATATCCTTTCATCATCACACTTCAAAGTGCATAAGCATTCCCTTTGAACAAATATGCTCTGGTGGAAGACATTCCCTCTTGATGATCCATTGGATTATGCAGAATATAACTTCTAGTTATTAGACTATTTTGAAGGCACTTGATTTGATACCAATTGTTGGAATGCAATTTAATACTGACGGTGGGGGGGGATGAATCGATATTAATAAATTTTATCAATTTTAAATAATTATTTATTAAATTTATTGATCATTAAGAAAATTAAGGAAATAAAATCAATACGTATAAAATTAAATTACAAATTACAAGTTTTATATAAATATTGATTTAGAGCACCAACTCTAGGAGACAACAATCCTTTTGTTTTATGGAACCAACCCAAGGAAGCACCAACTCCCTTGCTTTAGGGAACCAACCCTAGGAAGCACCAAATCCCTAGTTTTAGGGATCCAACCCTAGGAAGCACCAACTCCCTTTTTTAAGGGCTCCAACCCTATGAAGCACCAACTCCCTTGTTTTAGGGCACCAACCCTAGGAAGCACCAAATCCTTGTTTTAAACTTTACTTAGCAAAGGATACTAATCCTTCCTTGCTTCTCCCTTCAACCCTCACTTCATAAGTATCTTTGTATTTCTTTTTGGGACCCTACACATGTTTTTGATCTTCAGATGTAGAACACAAAAAAATATTTCTTTCACCATACCTTTCTGTTTATATAGTATTCCAAAAGGTATGGAATTGAACCATTATGTCTTTTAATAATGAACACTTGCACCTTTTCATTTTATTAAGAAAATAATAATAATGTTGTCATTTTTTATTGGGAACACATTTTCTCCTTTGTTTATCTCTTTACAAAAAGGCTCTTTAATTACATCTTTTGCTTCATTTTCCTTGACTTCATAGTTATCTTGATCAGGTATTTTATCCTTTATCAGTTGATTAGAAATGATTCGACTCTTCTTATTTTAATCTCATGTTTACTGTAATCTCATATTATATTTTGAACTTAGTTTCCTGGTGCATGTTTCATGTACCTAAATGGACGATTTCCATATGACCAGACTGTTGTGACTTATAGTTTGGAAAAATATGGCACAAAAATTTGAACTCTGGCTATTTATAAAATGGGAAATTATTGACCACTCAAGCCACAAAGTCAATTCAGAAAGTAATGTAGAGTCAAATACCTGGAAGTTAATATGGAAAAATGAGTTGTTCAAAATGCAAGTCGAAGTTCATCCAAGTTGAGGTCAAAGGAAATGAAAGTCAAATTTTATCGGGGATGGAGTCAGAGGCACTACAAGTCGAAGTTTATCCAATTCAAAGTCGAAGGAAATGCAAGTCGAAGTTTATCGGGGCTAGAGTCGAAGACACTATAAGTCAAAGTTTATCCAAGTCGAAGTCGAAGAAAATGCAAGTTATATTTTATCGGGGCTAGAGTCGGAGGAACTATAATTCGAAGTTTATCCAAGTCGAAGTTGAAGTCAATGTAAGTCAAATTTTATCGAGGCTGGAGTCGGAGACACTATAAGTCAAATTTTATCCAAGTAAAAATCGAAGGCAATGCAAGTCGAAGTTATCCAAGTCATAGTTGGAGTTAGAGGCACTGCAAGTCAAATTTTGTGCAAGTCAAATTCGGAGGTAGTGTAAGTCGAAGTTGGAGTCGGAGGTAATGTTTAAACTTAAGAACTTTTCACAAATTCCTGACATACCAATGGTCGATTGAACCGATTGTGGAGTTCCATTTCTCTACGTTCTATGTGTTTTTCACAAGTTGCCAACATTCCAATGGTTGATTTCCCTAACTGTGAAGTTCCACTGCTCTACATTCTGCGTGTTTTTCACAAGTTCCCAACATCCCGATGGTCAATTGACCCGAATGTGGAGTTCCACTGTTCTACATTCTACATGTGTTTTGTGTTTCAATCTCTTCTGAGCTTCTCTTCGATCAATCAATTTCACCCCCTTTTTGACATCAATGACAACACTGTCCAACACTACCATGGAAAACCTAGAGGTGACAGTGAATTAAATGTACATGGCTTTTCCAATGTCGACTGGGATAGAGATATGGATCGTTGAAAGTCAAACAATGGATATGTGTTCAATATGTTCAATGGAACAATCAATTGGATGAGTAAGTGACAAGCAATCGTAGCCTTGTAAAAAAAAAGAAGTTGAATACATGACATTCACTCATGGAAGCAAAAACGTAGTATGGCTGCAAAGGTTGTGTTCAAGAATCAAGTTTGAGCAAAGATATATGAAGATAAACTATGATATTCAAAGAATGATATTTCTAGAAAAGAAACCATCTTATCATTCCAATACTAACCACATTTATTTACGGTACCATTTCGTGAGAGACATGGTGGAAAGAAACAAGGTCCTGTTGGAGAAAGTAGACATGTTGGAAAACATAATAGACTCTTTAACCAAGTCTATGATTGTTGTGAATTTCTCTAGGTGCATAGAGGAAATGGGCATTTCTTCCATGGGTCTATGAAAGAGTGTTCAAAAATCTCTCAATTTCAATAAAGAAGACAACAAGTGGGAGAATCTTGGGTTGTTATATTCTTTGCAATGAAAGTCTAGTCGAGGTGGATCACCTGACAGTGAAAGTCAAAGGTTGAGGTGGTTTGACCAGGTAAAGTTGAAGTCAAAGAAATAAAAAACAATTTTAATAGCTCAACCTAAAAGAGGTCTACAAGTGGGCACATGACAACCGACTGAAGACTGAATGGAGGTCGACTAATAATCAATTGGTAAACCGACTTAGACTCAACTATAATAGAATATAGATATTCATAGGATTTCTAGCCAATTATTTTTGAGGATATATAACCATTTTTGGGAACTTTTTCTTTAGGGTTTTTCCTACTATAAAGCCTATAAATAAGGCGTGTTGTAATGTTGTAAAATCTGATCTTTAGAGAAATCATTTTAGAGTTTGTTGTTCATGTAGATGTAATCTGAATTGGCTACAAGGTTGTTCTTGTGTAAAGAAAGAAGGTATTATGTTGATTGTGTCTTAGGTGTAGACCAAGGTTAGGCATGTAACCTTTTATTCTAAAGGAATAATACAACAAGAGATAAAAAAAATTCAAGGAATGTTGGTTTTCCTGTTTGGGTTTCCAGGGTAAAATATCTATGTACTGTGTGTTTTCTTTGTCATTTACTTTCTTGATTAAATATTTCATCCTCTCTTCTGCTAGGTTTAGTGTGGAAGTGTTACTCATTTAGTAACAAGGACATGAAAGACGCGGTATCCAAGAAGGTACTAACCAAACCCTTCACCCCTCAAGGGGGTAAGGAGAGAAAGTTTCCCTAGAATCCATGGATAGGGAAGAACGGATGGATGAGTAAAGTCAAAGATAAATAAGGAGGAAAAAAGTTTTCTTCAACGGATAAGATCTGTGGGAGTTTCATCATTGATGTATGGGAAAATGTATATTCAATTACATTGAGGTAGTCTCCGATGAGGAGGATGACGATGATGATGAGGGAAATGAACATGACATGGGTGAGACATCGCATGCCACAGAGTAGGAACTGTTGCAGGATGGCCCCAAGGGATTGTGAATTTCCACACTTTCAACAATCCCTAAATATTACACCTTCAGGGTTAGAGGTGTTATGCAGGGGTAGAGGGTGACAACATTGGTTGATGGAGGAGCCACCCACAAATTCATTGATGTTTCACTTGTCACCAGAAGAAAAATCCTGACAGAGTATTTTGAGGGATTCAATGTGGTAGTAGCGGATGGGTACAACATGATGTGCACTCAAAGAATTAGGGGATTGGAGGTAACATTGGGAAACTATACATTGACCATGGAATTTTATGTTGTGTATTTAAATGACACTCATGTGGTACTAGGAGTTTAGTGGTTGTACTCATTAGGATATATTCACATGAATTATCAGGACATGAGGATGGAGTTCTAGGACAAGGGTGGGCAATGAGTCATCCTAAGAGGTATGTTGACAGGTGCCCCCAGGATAGTTTCTGACTAGCACATGGAGGCACGTTTTAGACACAAGGATGTGGCTTGCGCAAAAAAGTGCTTGATCACCATGGAAAATTCATCACAGGAATGCCAACAATATTCTACGGATATCCAGGCATTGCTTGGGAAGCATGAAAGAGTGTTTGAACCATTACTAGTAGGGAGGCCACCAGACAAAGGATTTGAGAAAGTCATTGAGATAGAAGAAGGATCAAATCCCATGATCACCACTCCCTATAAGCATCCAAAGAGATATAAGGATGAAATAAAGAAGGCCATAAAGGAGTTGCTAGATGTGGGACATATCATGGCTATATCCAGTCCTTTTGCCTTGTCAGCTGTAATGGTAAAGGAGAAGGAAGGAACTATGAGGAATGGAATAGACTCCAGGGAACTAAAAAAGAACACCATAAATAATTGATACCAAATACCCAAGATCGATGAGTTGATCAACGAGTTGCATGGGGAAGTGCACTTCTCAAAGGTTGATCTGTGGTCAAGATACCACCAGATTCGGGTCATAGAGGAGGATATTCATTAAAAACCATTTAGGTGTCACTATGGGTACTATTATTTTTTAGTTATTCCCTTCAGGTTGAATAACACACCAACTAACTTCCAGTCATGCATGAACCATATCTTCAAAAAGCAGTTGAGGAAATTTTTAGTGTGTTCTTTGACGATCTTTTGATCTATAGCAGAATGTGGGAGGAATATCTAAAGCATGTGGATGAGATTCTCACCATTATGGAGGAGAAATATCTTTTTTCGAAGGAGACAAAGTGTGAGTTCAGGTTGAAATATATCCTCTATTTGGGGCACTTGATTGGCATCGAGGGAATAAAGGTGCATCAGGAAAATATCCAAACCATCTTAGACTGGCCTCCTTCCAGGACACTCACAAATCTGTGAGGATTCTTTCAGATATGCAGCTATTATAGACACTTTGTAAAAGGATTTTCACAATTAGCTGCACCATTAACATACCTCACCAAGAAGGGGGCGTTATGATGGTCAGATGACACACATGTAGAATTTGACATAATGAAGAGGGTCATGAACACTTACCCAGTGTTGGAACTCCCATATTTCACACAGCCTTTTGTCCTGGAGTGTGATGCATTGGGTGAGGGGATAGGAGAAGTATTAATGCAGAACCGACACTCGATATATTTTGAGAGAAGAAATACAAGGGAGATTGATAAGCTCTATCTGATCTATGATAAGGAGATGTTTCACATCATGCATGCATTGGCCAAAATCAGACAATACTTGGTAGGAGGATTCTTTGTGGTTAGGAATGACCACAATAGCTTGAGGTACTTCTTAGAGAAACGATACTTGAATGAGACACAATATAAATGGGTGAGTAAAGTGCATGAATATGATTTTGACATTGAGTATGTAAAGGGGAATAAGATTATAGTTTTTGATGCCTTTTCCAGGATACCTGTGGCCTTCTTCACAACAAAAATCCTAGTAGACTAGAAGTCTATTCTCTGGGTGGAATATTTCATGAATACCTTTGCTTATGAGATGATGTATGGAAGTATTCAAAATTATAGGTACATGGTAGTGGATGACATCATCTACTACAAATACAAGATCTATCTTGTCCCTAAATCCACACTCAAGGATAATATTTTGAGAGAAGTACATGACACACCACTGGAAGGGAACCAAGGGTATCTGAATTCCTATAGGAAGGTGAGGGAGAGATTCTCATGGAAAGTTCTCAAGGGGATGTACTTAGTCAAGTGAGGGAGTGCATGAATTTCCAGCAGAACGAGTCATATTTCAAACATCCCATGGGACTAATTCAACCATTGGCGATTATGGAGAAGAGGTGGGATAACATATCCATGGAATTTATCACAGGATTGTGAAAGGTGTAGGGTAGGGAGTATATCTATGTGGTACTGGACAGATTGACTAAATATGTGCACTTCTTTTCCATTCCTACAGAGTACAACAAATCTCAGGTAGCAAATCTATTCTTCAAAGAGGTGTTAAGTATCCATGGTCTTTCGAGGAACATAATTAGTGACCAAGATAAAAGGTTTCTTAATGCATTTTGGTAGGAGTTTTTCATGTTATCCATGACATAGTTGACATATAGTACTATCTATCACCCTGAGACAAATGGGAAGACCGAGATAGTAAACAAATGGATCGAGGGGTACTTGAGGAACTATGTGTCAGGGAAGTGACGAGCATGGATAAAGTGGTTACATCTCGGGGAACATTACTACAACACCACTCATCATATTTCCATCGGGATGAGCCCATTCAGGGTCTTGTATGGATATGATGCTCCATCTTTTTTGAATTTGTCATTTGGAGAGATTTGAGCTCCTAAGGCCAAATACTGGGTGCATGAAAGTTAGGACATCTTGAGAGTCCTGAAGGAGAATTTGTTGGCCGCTTAGAATCAACAAAATATGTATGCATATAGGCATAGGGTAGAACACAAATTTGAGGTTGGAGATCGAGTATTTATCAGATTCTAGCCTTATAGACAGTCATCGTTGAAGAAGAGTAGTACAGAGAAGTTGAAGCCTCATTTTTATGGAGCCTACAGAGTGGTCAAGAGAGTTTTGGACGAAGCATACGATATGGAGTTACCAGAGGGTGGCAGGATCCACAACACCTTCCATGTATCCTACCTCAAGAAGGAATTAGGATAGTAGGTCACAACTTCGATAGATATTCCTCTAGTAGATGAGGAAGGACAATTGGTTATAACTCCCAAGAGGATTGTTGATGTCAAGAAGATAATCATATGGTAGAACACAACTTTGAGGTTGGAGATCTAGTATTTCTCAGTTTTCATCCTTATAGACAGTCATCACTGAAGAAGAGTGGTACAGAGAAGTTGAAGCATCATTTTTATGGAGCCTACAGAGTAGTCAAGAGAGTTGTGGAAGAAGCATATGAGATGGAGTTATCAGAGGGTGGAAATATCCACAACACCTTCCTTGTATCCTACCTCAAGAAGGAATTATGATAGTAGGTCACGGATTTGGCAACTATTCCTCCAGTAGATGAGGAAGGAAAAATGGTTATAACTCCCAAGAGAATTGTTGATGTCAAAGAAACAATACTGGGGAGTAGGGTCATTCAATAATATTTGGTTGTATGGAGATGACTTCCCACAAAATATGCTACTTGGGAAGGAGAGTAGATCTTACAACATCCTAATATGGAGTTTCTTTGGGACAAGAAATATTGGGAAGGGAGGACTGTAATGTCCCCTTCCAATTGATAGAGGATGACTAAATAACCTATATGAATCTCGTAGTCTATAGTCAACAAGGAAAAATAGAGTCAAGGAGGTTTATTTAGTTTCATTGGGTTAAAATAATGACAAATCCTAAAAGTGACATTAAATAAAATAAATAATTATATTTAATTGGAATTGGAGGGAAAAATAAAGTGTTTGATTTGGTCAAAAAAGGGAAAGATATAGAAGTCCCAAAAGGAGCATAAATAGATGGGTAACCCTTATATTTGGGATTATGATTTGATACTTTATTGGAGTGCTCTTGTAGTGAGAATTTTCATTGGGGTTTTGGGAAAAACCCTTCCACTGCAGGTTTAGTTTTGGTGGTGAAATATCCACCCTAGCTAGACAAAGGGAAGGATTCATATAGATTCCTCATTTGAGTTCATTGTGGTGTTTGGTTTCATCCTGGAGAATATTTGGAGGCATATCAACTTGTGTAAGGTATTTGCGGAATTTTTTTGGAGGAGGTCGATCTTTAGATCCACAGGTACCAGGAGGGTTTAGCGTAACCGAGGAAGGATACATCTTGGCAAGCTGAGCACGGGTTGTCCCACGAGGCCCCGCTAGGTGCCCCTCAATCGTCCCACGAGGACCTCTGCGAACCAGGATTTACAACGTTTCCCTAGACCGGGTGTGAGAAGGGTTCAAAAGAGGTTGGAGGGTCGCCTGCAGAGGAGACATTAATGGAGCGGAGTAGTGTAGGGTTTAAAGAGCATTGTATCAGTGGACTTCATAGATTGGCATCATTCCAATTTTCTTGTATTGTTTTTGTAGTAGATTGTGTAGCTTCCTAGAAGCCATTAGATTTGTGTGCTTAGGAGTATTATACAACTGTTATTACAACCATTAGACATCATTGTACTAATTTTGGGAGTTTCCATCCATAATAAGATGGCAAGGTTATCTGCATTATTTTATCTATAATAGATGTTTTCTATATGTTTGAAAATATTCCTAATTGAGAAAAATATTTGTAAGAAGTTAACAACAGATTCACATAAGAAGAAATAACAATTTTTTGGTAGAAAACATAATATTCCCACCTAGCATAGTTGGGGGAATTACATAAGCATAGCTAAGGAAAATTGTTGAGTGAAAATATAATGGATTTTGGGAGGTAAATTTGGATGTTATTTGAGTTTTAATTATGGAATAAATCATATATTTGTAGGTAGAAACCCAGAAGGCACTGTGACAATGGTTTACAACTAGAAGAGTTGTGGTAGAGGTAAAGGAAGCAAGGTTGTGGCAGATACCCTTGATGAATTCTAGCTGAGGTTGGAGTTAGGGG
>JZKD02S1157958.1:124571-136913 GCA_000966675.3 Picea glauca
AGATATAATGTTTTTTATATCTTTTCAACACTAGAAAATTTTCATTAAATTATGGATGGACGAGAAGAAAAAGTTACAAAAAACATCTTGGATGCATATCCAGTATGAAATGAGGTTGATCAATGATGGGTATGAGTTAAAACAATGTGTGACACAGATAGAAATTGGTGCAAGATGGTTTCTCAAAGGTGATTATGACTATGCAGGTTTGGAACATGAAGATCATGTCAAATATGGGATGACAACGAAGGATGGTATTGAGGCTGAAGTGATTGATCATTGGTGCATGATCATGGAGAAATATTTACAAAAATGTATGAAGCGTTCATTTCTAAATTTTCATTTTGATGAGAAACTAATAATGGTGATGAAGAAATAGAGTATGTTTGAACATCCACAACCATGTAGATTGAACATGCAACTTGTAGGTTGTTGGCCCTTGACCAAGTTTTGAGGATCCTTTGTCATTTTTGACCATTTTGGGACTTCGACAGGTTGTCAAAGGCAGAGTGCAAGAAGAAGTGGAGATGTTGGGATCTCGGCCCCTCTTTTAGGGCATTTTGGGTTTTGGGCTTATGTAACGGGTATGGAGATGTCGACCCATGGGTTTACTCATGTTTAGGCCTATTTTGTAAAGTATAAATAGATGTCTAGGCGATGTAGGGGTGTGTGTGTGTGTGTGTGTGTGTATGAATGGGAAGTAGGCATATGTGTGATGTTGTACTAACTGCTAAGTGCTAAGTGTGAACTGTAATTACTTTGTGCATACTGTGTGAGGCTTGTAGAGCTAAGTTCAACTAGTTGTAAGAGACTGTGGAAGGATTTGTGTTGTAATCAAGGAAGGAGGATCTAGCGAGGTGCTTAGATTTCTTGTCCTCTGTGGAGTAAGATCTCAAGGCTTTGTGCATGTAGCTGATTGACTAAAGATAATAAAGATAAGAATAGTTGGTGGACATAGCCCCAGGGTGGGGGTGAACCACGTATATCCTGTGTTGTCATGCTTTGTGCGATGTATTGATGTGTTTATGTGTTTACTTGCTTAAGTGCTTTAATAGAGATGAATGATAGATAGATCCGTTGATGCTTTGTGCTTAGTAATATGAATAAGTGATAGATTTAACCCATGTGAATGTGCTTAGTGCTTGACTATACTAGATCTTGGTGAATACTGTGATGCTCTGTGATTAGGGTTTTACTGCAAAGTAGATACTGGTTAAATACTGAAGGATCATAATTGCTAAGTGATCTGTTACGGTACTACAATCACAGATATGTGTCCCATCTAAGGTTGCAGACATTGGAGTCATGCAACCACCCCTGCCTCTACCTCAGGTGAGACTTCATTTGCTTCGCATGTGTTTCCTAAAGGGCCGGTAGTTAGGGTTTTGTTGGTGCATTGTTGTAGCATTGAACCCTGGGTCTACCCCTGTGACAACAAATGGTTCCGTTGTCGGGACCTGAAATTGTGATTGTTGGGAACTGAGAAAAAAAAAGCTTTGTGCGAAGGTCTGACCTGAAACTATGATTACTTGGAACTGAGAAAGAAGAAGCTTTGTGCAAATATCTGACCTGAAATTGTGATTGCTAGGAGATGAGAAAGAAGAAGATTTGTGGGAAGATCTGAATTGAAACAGTGATTGCTAGGAACTGAGAAAGAAGAAGCTTTGTGCGAAGATTTGACCTAAAACTGTGAAAGATCCATGCATAGATATGTTGCCCTAGTGTGCAGTAATCTACTTAACCTATAAAGCTCTATGCTAAGAAGAGAAATTTGATTTGAAGAAAAGAGGTAAGATCTTGAAGCTTTGTGCTCTAGTAAAGGTAAGGATATTGAAAAGTTTTTAGATCTGGAAGCTTTGTGCTTTGTTGAAAGTAAGATTAGTGGAAATTTTTGTTTCAAGAGTATGGATCTAGGTATGTTTGATAAATTATGTCCTAGCTTGAAAACTAGGGCACAACTAGAAGAAAAGAGGTTTGATATGAGTAGATCTGATAGAAATAATGAAAGATATGTTATACCTATGCATAGAAAGAATGTTTGGACTAACAAGTTGATGCAGGATCCTAGAAATTTTTTTTTGCAGCTTAGCTACTATGATTCTAGTGCGCAGTATAGGAGGGGATGGGGATCATTTAAAAGAAAGAGAGGATTAAATATTTGTTACAGTTGCAGAGGACCGGAACATCTTGCTAAGGAATGCCCTGGTAGAATACCTAGTTGTCTTTGTTGTAAAGCTGTGGATCATGAAGTTCTAGATTGCCCTAGAATGATTGCTAAGGTTGAAAGAATGAATATGAGCCAAGAAGACCCTGAGGAAGGTCAACACACTAAGACCATGGAAGAACCCTAGAAATAATCAGAGACTGTATTGCTGCAGATGAAAGAAACCCTAAATGACCACTAGAATATCAACTTATCAGAGATCTTCAAAGAAAAAGAGTACATAGAAGCAAGAATACGGGACTTCGACATTGAATTTGTTCTGGATGAAGAAACATAGGTGGATATTATGACAGAAAGAACTTGGGAAACTTTAGGAAAGACTGTTATGATTCCTTCATTGGGGGGAATAGGATTAGTTAGAGGAAATATGATAAATCTATGTGGAAATCTCACCTAGATATATATGAGGGCCCATGGAATTTCGATAAAGGAAGAATTTGAAGTTGTTAAATTTATTGAGAACAACACCCCATTTGCTATATTACTAGGAAAACCTTGGATTTAAAGGGATTAGGCTAGAAGGAAAGAAGAAGAAGTCTTAGAATAGAAGAAGCAAGAGTTGAAAGACTTCATGACTAAGAAGATCACACACTTGATTGCAGAACAGGAGAATAGATCGAAGTTATTTGAAACCAGAGACTTGGATGTCGAAATTGGAAGAACACGAGAAGACTCATGGAAGACCGAAGCACCTACCCTAGATAGAGAAGAAGTATTTCCCTTGAATCCTAGGAAAGAATCTCAATAGTGAAAA
Organism: Picea glauca; assembly: GCA_000966675.3. NCBI lineage: Eukaryota > Viridiplantae > Streptophyta > Pinopsida > Pinales > Pinaceae > Picea > Picea glauca. Next base: position 127,550 of record JZKD02S1157958.1, read on the forward strand.
GTTACTATGTCAAGAGGAGATAAGAATCAGAATGAAAAGAGGAATACCGAGATGAAGCTCACTGGAAAGTAGGTTAGAAAACTAAGAAAGAAGAGATCAAAGATCGAAAAGTTACAAAAGGTTCCAAAGGGAACTTCGCAGAAGGAAAATTTACAAAAAGGGAACTTCACTGGGATATCAAAAACAACGTCACATGGCACTTCACCATGGTGAAGCAATATAGTCGTTGAGAATAGTATAAACATTAGACCGATGCCCCGAATGGGTAGAAGTGCATTTGTGGCCAGAAATCACACCATTAGACTATTGGGACCGCACCATAATGGACATAACTGGTTAATGAAGGCTTCTCACCCATTGGAAAGATTCGTTGCCTAGTTATCTACTTATTCCGTCAAGCCTTGCACTGAGAACACATTTTCTACCCATGATTATCTGAGCTCACATATTAGTTGATTTCACACAGTGATCACTGAGCTATCACTATCCATCCCGTCACATTGAGTTGTTTCTCTTCAACCTGAGATAGTCAACCACGAGCATGTATGTCCGAAGAACTTAGCATAGTCGAAGAGTCTATGAAGGAGGTACTCATCAACCTTATGAATGAAAGAGTAATGTATGTGGGTTTACAAGAATCATCAATGAAAGGAGTACAAGCCTCTCCATCGACCACGTGAGGATCCGGGCCCTCCCAAGTTGTCACAAAAAAGAGAACCAAGCACAGAGATGACCTAGTGAATGTGAAGCTAATTCCTACCATCCTACTTGAGTATATCCCACCCCTAGCCGGTGTAGCAAGTCGCAAAAGTGTCTCGAGGGACTTCGACTACACTGTCATCACTGCGTACCTCCCAAAGGGGATACGCGTGGTCAGACCACAACTAGAAAGGATTCCAATCTTGAATATTAGCGACTATAACCTAGGATACCGTAAGAGCTATGGAATGCTCGCACCTTATAAATATCTGATTAAGACGAAGGGAAAGAAGACGAAGGTCATCCCTCAGCCGTGGAAGATGAACCTCGTGCAGTCCACCTTGTTAAATGTAATGAAGATTCCACATTTTGGAAGGCACCAGCAGGTTAACGCCTACAGTAAGCTCCTTCTATCATGCTTCCATAGTGGCTATCTCTGGTTGGACAGACGTATCACTATCGATCCGGGGCTGGTCCATAGGATAATCGGACTAAGCATGCAAGGACCCAACCCAAAAGAGTTATACCCAGGAAAAGTTGCAGATCGAGACCTAGCACGAACGATTAAAGAAACATACGACGATGTTGAGAAGGGGACACGAGGATACAAGGTAGCCTCCATCTAGAATGGCACAGTGTGCCTATCATGTCAGTTAATTGTAGGAAAGATAGTAAGAAAGAGAAAACCCACGTAGGTCACAGGGTTTGTAGTTGACCTCGCTGGGAAATGCCTAGAAGGCCTACAGATGAATTGGGAGAAGTACCTAGTTAATCAGCTCGAACTGGATTGTCACAAAGCCCAGGATCAGGGCTATGACTTTCACTTCAGCTGGCTCTTGATCCTCATTGCATTTACTTCTTGGGAGATATCAAAAGGTGTGACCTTCCCTGACATCGATCCATTTGAGCCACTTGCTTCGAAGTTCACCACGCTCTAGTACTCGAGCGATATGGGGAAGCAGTGGCAGTCAAATGCAGTATTTCATACCTACTACATGTAGCATATGAGAGCTATTGAGTCCTTTCCTCGTATGACACTGAACACCCTGGACAGGTTTAGGCCTCTTATGAAGTTCTGCATAGATAGGCATTTTATTTACATTACTGCGTGTGATGATGAAAGAAAAGAAGAACTTCAGTACTACTACAAGCTCACTACAGAGGACCTGGAAGAAATCATTAAAGACTGGCCGACATAATTCCTCATCCCTGCTGACCCCGCAAAGTTGTCTGACCCAAACCTCATTGGAAATCCGATAGTTACTTGTGAAGAGTATGATGCCCTGAGCAGCAGCAGAAAGAAAAAGAAGCAAGATGTACAAGAAATACACAGCACGACAAAAGAGACTGCATCCGAGTCACCTAGCGGAGGAGGTGATGACAAAGTGAACAAAGAGGAAAATCAACAAGAAGAAGATAAGCAAGGTGAAGTAACATCGTCGTAAAACCCTCCTGAAGACATTGATCCCTCTAAGAAAAGGAAGGTTTCCCCCATGAAACCTTCATTACGGAAGAAATCCAAAGACAACAAGCCAAATATGCAGAGTGTACTCACGGTTGATGGCTTCGATTTTATTATTTCAGTCGTAGGAGATGCCTCAGAAGATATTGTGCAAAGGAATGAAGAAAAACAAGAATCCATGTATGATAGAATTGTAGCAGAACTAAGAGGTGTACAACAATCCCTTTATTCGAGTCGCGTAGTGTCCACTGCGCCCCCACCCTCGGAAGAACCATAATTGGGAGATGAGCCTGCTCAACTCCTCAGATTGGCTGATGTGACTGAAGCCCGCCTTCATCGAGCATAGACTGAGAAAGAACAGATCATAGCTGCCCTGAAACAAGCACATGAGGAATTTGTAGAGCAACGCAGGATTGCGCAGCAGGATAAGGACGCTCTTCAAGCAAAGTTCGAAGAAGAAAGAGCGCAGATCCGGTAGGAGAAATAAAAGCTACTTGTGGAACAAGTCAGAGTGAAATAAGAAGGCAACAGAGCATTTCTCTCTGTGATAGGCTTGGATAAGAAGGATGAAGAACCAGTAGAACACCAAGTAGAGCAACTTGTAGAAGCTATCCAACAACTACAACAAAGAATAACAGATCTCGAGCTAAGAACAGTGCCCAGTACTCCGTAGGATGTGTGAGATCAAATAGAAGCGACTACTCAAGTCACGGTTGAGAGAATAAAGGCCCTTACCATGGAATGTAAAAAACTGAGTGATCGCAGTGCCCAAACTTATGAGCAACTCACTGAGAACGCAGAGCTGAAGGCACTAGCATTGCAGCTCCAGGAGGCGAAGCAACAAGCAAAAATAGTACAGGCGCAGTTGAAGCCCCTGTCAGCCATTGAAAGGATGAAGCAATCCCAAGAAAAATGCAGTGCTCAATAGCAGGTCCACACCATTCAGAGCACAACCATGGAAGTGACTCAGAGGCTCCAACCTATATAGGATGAGGCTTGCCAGCTATTCATAGAGATCAAAGGCCAAGGAGTAGAACTGGAGCAAGTCGTCACTGCAACCGAACAATGTTTAGAGGGACCTGTCAAGAAAGATGTTATCGAAGAGTTTGTTGAGTAGGAGGCCATGGCACAACAAAAGGTTGAAGAAGATCGAGCCAAGCTCAAGGCTTTTGAGCCAGAATTACCCAAAGAAGAGTGACTCAGGATGAGTCACAGGTGAGTGTTGGGGGCCTGTTGGCCCTTGACCAAGTTTTGAGGATCCTTGGTCATTTTTTACCATTTTGGGACTTTGACAGACTGTCGAAGGCAGAGTGCAAGATGAAGTGGATATCATGATATCCCGACCCCTCTTTTAGGTATTTTTGGGTTTTGGGCTTATGTAACAGGTATGGGGATGCCAGCCCATGGGTTTACCCATGTTTAGGCCTATTTTGTAAAGTTTAAATAGATGTCTAGGTGATGTAGGTGTGTGTGTGTGTGTGTGTGTGTGTGCGAATGGGAAGTAGTCATCTGTGTGATGTTGTGCTAAGTGCTAAGTGTGAACTGTAATTACTTTGTGCATACTGTGTGAGGCTTTCAGAGCTAAGTGCAAGTAGTTGTAAGAGACTGTGGAAGCCTTTGTGTTGTAACTCAAGGAAGGAGGATCTAGCGAGGTGCGCAGATCGTCTGTCCTCTGTGGAGTAAGATATCAAGGATCTGTACATGTAGTTGATTGAACAAAGATAGTAAAGAGAAGAAGAGTTGGTGGACGTAGCCCCAGGGTGGGGGTGAACCATGTATATCCTGTGTTTTCATGCTTTGTGTGATGTATTGATGTGTTTATGTGTTTGCTTGCTTAAGTTCTTTAATAGAGATGAATGATAGATAGATATGTTGATGCTTTGTTCTTAGTAATATGAATAAGTGCTAGATCTAACCCATGTGAATGTGCTTAGTGCTTGACTATACTAGTTCTGGGTGAATACTGCGATGCTCTGTGATTAGGGTTTTATTGTGAAGTAGATATTGGTTAAATACTGAAGGATCATAATTGCTAAGTCATATATGAATGTACTACAATCATAGATCTATGTCCCAGCTAAGGTTGTAGACACTGGAATCCTGCAACCACCCCTACCTCTACCTCGGGTGAGACTTCATCTTCTTTGTAGGTGTTGCCGAAACGATCGGTAGTTAGGGTTTTGTTGGTGCACTGTTGTAGTGTTGAACCATGGGTCTGCCCCTGTGCCAACAGAGGCATGCATTATTTATTGCATGAGTTTTCATTTGATGAAGATTATCCTCAAAGAAAGAATATGGGGTCAAAAGAATGGCAACAAAGGCCATACAAAGTCTATATGAGGAATTGAAGGAGCAATAAGATGCTGAACAAATTTCCATAACCATTGTTGTATTGGAAAATTATTCTTGGGAGAAAAAAATGTTGGAAATGATGTAAAGACTAAATAAATGGCTAAAGTCATAACACTCTTATGTGCATAAGTGAAACAAAAGATGGAGCTATATTTTGAAGTGGAAGCATTGTACACATATTTGAGGGATTTTTTCAAATGGATACAAAATCTATTGGAGCGACATGACAACAAAAACATGCGTGGAGAAATGAAACAACGACATAAAAAAAATAAACATAAATAAAATAAGCTATGGGATCCTAAAAAATTGGAGACAACAGTAAAGGAATAATGTAGCAGAGCATGTGGGTGATAACCACACAAAGTATGGGATCCAGGAGGACTTCATCCAATAGAAGACTCAAAAACAAGAGTTCATGAATTTATTTTGTACCCTAGGAGTTTGATGAAGAAGCATAGTTGATCCAAGTGGATATTGGTGGCCAACCACCTCTTCTAACTAGTTGTAAACAATTTTTTGACAATTTTGGCAATTTACTATTTTTAGCAGGTTTTAACTTTCGGGGCCATTTTGAGGGCCTAAATGAAGGTTTTTTGGGATAGAGCTTGTTGGAACACATCTATATATTTATAAAACTTTACATTTTAATAGATTTCATTCTCGTTTAAATAAAATCAACGTGCGCTTGATTCTCACCGTTGATGAAGTCTCACATTTAATCAAATGATCATAATCTCTTAAGAATTATAGAGCCGCCTACTTGTTAACGAGTCAAATAACCAAAGACTACATTTGAATGTTGGGTTTTAGAGTTTCGCAATGCAAGAATTTCAACATACAACAAGTCCAAAGTCCTGATGGCCGAAGTCACAAAATCATCTTTGTTGAAATTACTAAGACAACTAAGAGTGGGGGGGTGAATCAGTTGTAATTGAGCTTAAACAATTTTAAGTCTATTAAAACATTATTAATCTTTCTTCAAGTGATCATCAACAATATATAGCATAAGGAAAGTAAAAGTAAAGAGCATCAGTCACACATAAGGTATACACAGAGATAGATTTTCATGAGGAAACCCATAAAGGAAGAAAACCTTTTCTTCTTCAAAATGATAGGCAGTATTTTAAGTTTTGTACATCTATAATTGAGCATCAACTCAATGTGAGGCTGCTACCTCTATTTTACAAGCTGCAACTTGTTTGAGAGAACCAACTCTCTAGTTTCTCTAGCACCCACTAGAAGGAAGCACCAACTCCCTTAATGTTCCAGCACCAACTAGATGGAAGCACCAACTTCCAGTTACACATGCTCCAACCTGTATAACATAGAACACTTGTTCTCCCTTGCACCACCCTGCCACTCTGGTTTCTCTGACTGCAACCAGATGGAAGCTACAACTTCCTGTGTTCAAGATCTCACTTGAACTCCTGAGGACAACAGTCCTCCCGAGCACCTCCCAACCTCCCTAGAATATGTATGAATAAATAAACAGTCAACTATGCAAATAAACCAATTCTTACCAATCTTTCTTTGTTCTGTAAATTTGGTCTTCTACTAACTGTTCTGCTATTCTTCTCTTCCTTTGTCTATTCAAAAGGTCTTCTCTGCATCAACTTGTTCTGTCATTCTACTCTACTTCTGCTTCTCTTCATCATCTGTTACTCTTCTCTGAGTTTCATCTCACACTATGCATATTTTCAATATCACACAACACATTCTATGATTTTTCCTTTCTTACAGTTTCATTCATTTTTCATACAGAACAACCAACCACACACAGTCTGTCTCATTTTATTTTATACACACATCCACGATGGTTTCACTTCTCATTTCCTTAGGCAAAAGAAAGAAAATTGTCCATGCAACTGAAACACCAATTGATTGGAAATTATGAGTCCGTTTCGCTAATATATTCGTAACTGAGGAGTTAACTGTGAGAGAGAACAATAACCCTTCGATCTTTGTTCAAATTCACCTGCAGCGTTGGATTGGCTTCATGAGATCTTGCATTCATTTCGACATTTCTGTGGCCAAGCTTAGCACCTCTAGCTTCTACCTCCATCTTCCATCGATGTGATCAATGGCTATGACCACGTGCTTATGCATAAAGCACTTTCACGATTTCTCATTTCGTGAATTTAAAAACTATGCTCTGTTGACCCCTAGTCAGTGAAATTTCGATCGCTTGCCACATGTCCTATGATTCCATGGTCCAGATCTAATCTTGATTCAATGGTTGCGATTGAATTTCGATTTTGCATATCGCGATTTCGACATTCTTGTTGCATTGTTTTCTTTGCCTCTCCATGTCGCGATTCACGAAACTCCGATATGGAGTTAGATCAACGATTCAGATCTTATCTTGATTCAATGACTGAGATTGAATCGCGATTTGGCATATCGCCATTTAGACATTCCTGAAGTTCATTGTTTTTGTCACTTCAAAGTCTCGATCCACGAAACTCCGTAATGGAGTCGGATCAATGGTCCAGATCACATCTTGATTTGATGGCTCAGATTAAATCATGATTTTGCATATCGCGATATCAGGATTCCTGTTGTTAATAATCTTTGACATCTTCAACACTCGATCCGCGAAACACTGAAATGGACTGGGATCAACGGTCCAGATTCTATCTTGATCTGACAGCTCAGATTAAATCACGATTTTGCATATCACGATATCGGGATTCCTGATGTTAATAATCTTTGACATCTCCAACTCTCGATCCCCAAAACTTCGACATGGACTGAAATCAACGGTCTAGATTCAACCTTGATCTGACGGCTCAGATTAAATCGCGATTTCGCATATCATGATATTGGGATTCTTGATGTTAATAATCTCTGACATCTCCAACTCTCGATCCCCGAAACTTCGACATGGACTGGAATCAACGGTCCAGATTTAACCTTGATCTGACGGCTCAGATTAAATCGTGATTTCTCATATCGTGATTTCGAGGGGTGAGGGAACCCTGTTCCTTTGACTCTCCAGTCAGTGAAATGATGATCTATCCCCATGTGTCCTACCCGTAAATGGACGGTCCTCCTTCTTTCGGAATTTTGTATGCCCGCTTCTCCTTGTTATACTTTAAAAATTGTGTAGGTTCTCCTTGATCCAACGATGGTCGGGTCCTACGCTTGGATCTAACGTCTGAGATCTGTCCTCCTCTTCAGTGCTCTTCTTTTCTACATTCAGATCTGACGGCCCTCATTCTTTCGGGAATTTTGAATGAGATCCATCGATTAGAAATTCTCCTCAAACTTTACGTGCCTTCGATCATTCGATCAATGTTGTGTTGCCTTCGTTGCGTTGCCTTCGATCATTCGATCTTCCTGAACTTATCTTCTGTTTGCTTGTCGATTACAAACTTCCTGTACTCATGCCATCTTCATTGTTGTACTTTCCATCAATGAGAAGCATTTGTTGTCTGTTAAATATTTGCCATTCGCTGTATGTTATATATTTGCCAACAATCTCTCCCTTTGGCATTGATGGCAACACAAGAACCCACATGCATTCGGACTCGAATCTCCTCCTGAACTCTTTTCTCCCCCTTTGACATCAATGTCAAAGAAGAAACATTCTTCCCTTGACCTTGTTTCAAAACATACTCCCCCTATCGACTATAAGCATCTTGGAAATATGCCATATATTCAATAAGTACTCCCCCTGACCAGGTGAGCAGATTAGACACAAGAAATTATAACCCCTAATTTTTGACGAAGATATCCAAAAGGAGTCACTACTAATGGTTTAGTAAAGATATCAACCATCTGTTCTTTGGAAGGAATATAATTCAGCTGAACAATTATGTTTGTTACTTGTTCTCTGAGAAAATGGTACTTTATTGGAATATGCTTAGTCTTGGAATGAAGAACAGGATTCTTGGAGACACTAATGGCACTGGTGTTATCACAATGAATTGGAATAGGATCAATGTAAGTTACCTTCAGATCTGCAAGAGTTTGTATCATCCATAAAATGTGTGTGCAGCAAGTAGCAGCAGCAATGTATTCTTCCTCTGTAGTGGATGATGAAATGGATCCTTTCTTTTTACTAAGCCATGCAACTAATGAGTCACCCAGAAAGAATGCTCCTCCACTGGTGCTTTTTCTCTCATCAACATAGTTTGCTCAATATGCATCTGAATAAGCAGTTAACTGGAAATTCTTATTTCTAGGGTACCACAGTCCATATGTCATTGTTCCCTTCAGGTATTTAAATATTCTTTTGACAGCTACCAAATGACTTTGTTTAGGAGCAGACTGAAAACAACCTACCATTCCAAAAGCTTGCATTATATCAGGACGGGATGTTGTGATGTACAGAAGACTGCCTATCATAGAGAAATATGTCCTTTGATCAACATCAGGTGAGATATCATCTTTACTCAGCTTGCAACCAGGTGTGCTAACTGTAGAGGAATCTTCCATCTGAAATTTCTTCAACATCTCTTTCAAATATTTTTCTTGAGAAATAAAAATTCCTGTAGAGATTTGTTTTACTTGTAAGCCAAGAAAATATGACAGTTCTCCTATCATGGACATTTCAAATTCTGTTTGCATAGAATTAGCAAACCACTGGACAGATGATTCATTAGTACAGCCAAAAATAATATCATCTACATAAACCGAAACAACTAGTAAATTATCACCTTCAGACTTAATGTAAAGGTTATTGTCAACAATACCTTTCTTGAACCCTTTTTCTTGTAGAAATTTGTCCGGTCTATAATACCAAGCTTGTGGTGCTTGTTTTAGTCCATATAAGGCCTTCTTCAGCTTACAAACATAATTAGGATTATCTGTCAATGAGAATCCTTCAGGTTGCTCCATATATAC
>JZKD02S1157958.1:204827-224174 GCA_000966675.3 Picea glauca
ATACGCTTAATTATGCACCTATTGCAGTGGTTGCAACATTGGGAGTGATAATGCTTTGGTGGCTGGTAGATGCAAGAAAGTGGTTCAAAGGTCCTGTAAGGAACATTGGGATACATCATGACAAATTTTAGCAATGCTAAGGTTAATATTTTGTATTTCTTTCCGAGCTAATTTAGCTCAAGCAGTTTATGATTTCCATTTCTTTGCATTTCAAGAGTCTGTGACCATGTGGCTATATTAACACTATCCATGAGGCTCTTCAGATGATCATGTATTCATATTTTGTCCATCAATATATTCCAAAATTTCAGTTCAATCTTTTGCTAGTGGCAGAAGATGTTTCAGCTCAACCTATGCCTGTATAGTGGAATTCTAGGAGTTATTATGGTTCCAAAATTGTCGATATTGCATGATTTATTCTATCCTTTCATTTTATTTATCAATGTATGTTCATAAAGTTCCATTCTTGTGTATATTCCCTCATTTAAGGAGGATATTCTGGAGTTCTTGTAGAAAGTCATTATAAATGACAAAATCTATCTTAGAATTAAAAAAAGACTGAATTTATTTCAAAAGAAAGCAACATCACACATCCTGGTCCTTGCTGGACATTCAATTCTGAAGGCAATTCTCAAATGAACAAGGGGCCTTAATAGACATGTCTTCTATTTATATAATTACAGGATAGGCAGTTCCCCAAAAATACAAGTTACTTCTTTTACAAGTAATGTCCTCTTGTAGAACGTTTTAGTAATTAATGCCATCCACATAGAACACCCATGACATTCTCAAAGACATTTAGAGGATCTGTGTTTGGCAACTAATAATCTGAATATACTGTCAAACATCCCAGTTATAGTTTGTGTGCTTTCTGAATCAAATAAAAGAGTTTGTAGTGTTAGCAAAGGAGCTTTCAGAAATCTGTTGTCATGATGCAAGTAAAACCCCCCAAGCAATCAGCTTGACATCCTAACAGATTGAATAGGAAAGAATGACATAGACCCCTTAAATCTGAACATATGAGTTGGCACCTATTCATGCACATCATATGGAGAGTAGTGTTAGGGAGGCACTTCAAGTGAGGCTTCATTTTCAGACCTATATAATAGCAGTAGTAATTGTGTGACAGCAGCAGAGGAGGCACTTTACCATCCCATCTTCACTCTTACAACTCAGATAAGAAGGTGCACTTTTGGCAGATTTTATTCCAGACCATTTTCTCTTTATGTTCAATAGTTAGTTGACAGATTTTGCAGCTTATTTCATCATAGGTTGACTTTGGTGGTGTTTTCCAGTATGAACCTCGATGCCATATCTATTTAGTCCTTTCTCTGTGGTGCCAGTCATCAAAACAACAGTCAAGAAGGTGGTTTTGTAATATGAAAGATAGTTTTTCATCTCCCTGATACCTTTGATGCACCATGCATGTCCAGATCTGATCTGTAGAAGGGTATGTACAACAAAGTCCAGGACTAATAAAAATAAAAGGAACACCTTGCCAATTGTTCTTCAACACCCTAATACCTTTGATGGACCACGCATGTCCAGATCTGATTTGTAGAAGGGTATGTACAGTAAAGTCCAGGACTAATAAAAGGAATGCCCGGCCAATTGTTCTTCATCTCCCTAATACTTCGTTGTGTCTGCAGAGCAAAAGCGAAATTGGGGTGACTTGCTGGGTTTAATAATATCTCCCCTGCAATCCAGAAATTTGAGTACTCATGACAAAGATTTTATTTTTGCGCATGTTCATCAATTGGGTATCGCATCCAACATTTAAATCACGTGATAACAAAAAATTATATAGAAATTTACTGCATATTTAAACATGTGTGTACTCGTGATAAAGATTTTATTTTTGAGCATGTTCATCAATTGGGTATCGCATCCAACATTTAAATCATGCAATAACAAAAAATTATATAGAGATTTACAACATATAGATTTTATTTACCGCATATTTAAACATGTGTGTACTTGCGACAAACCGAGGGTCCTGTTTGATATACTGGAGTAGACTAATTTCGTGATCAAAAAACAAAAACTGAATGCAAATGAATTTCTATTTGTAGAGTTCACTTCTCCAATTCTCTTTCAAAGGGTCGGACATCAAAAAGTTCAAATCCCACCCAATTGTTTGTGCTCAATAGATACTCTATACGTGCTTATATCCAATATTCAAATGAACGGATCTCATTCCTATATATAGTGTACAGCATAACCATAAACTGATTTTTTCCTAGAGACTTCAAATATACAATATCTTAAAAATGTAGATTTATATCCGAATGATGTGATAGGTGCTAACAATAATCTTTCTATTCTATTCCGAGGTTTATATCAGAGATCAAACAAATCAGAGACAAAATTCGAATCAATCATTCCAATGACACTAAATAGAGTATCCTCACAATTCCTCTACATCCATGTTAACACCTCTAATATATGACAACTTACTGTACAAAATATAACAGTATTGTTGTTAGTACTCAACAAAGCAATATGAAGCAATAGTGCATTTCCACAAGAACTGAATGGCTGCAATCTAATCTAGGGTATAGATTGCCAACTACAAAAATTAATTTTATAGTTGTGCTGGTGTAATGACCGGGAATATTTCTACTCATTCGAAGGCCTTCATCCAGACGGAAACCAGATTTGGAGTTCAAAGAATAGTCAGTAAAGTGCCTTTCTCTTCATCCAAGACAAGATGGAAACTGAATGCAAGCTCTACATAAGGCACCTATGCACCACTTCAGAGATTTGAACCATAGAAAATATCTTCAACTCCATCATGGGCTCTATAAATGACAGATTTTCATAACCATCTATACATTCTTTATTTGTGAAAAAATTGAAAATTAAATGAATCTGAAAAACATAAGCACCATTCTTATCTAAATCTTTGAAATATGCTATGAATTGATTGATAAAAATAATCAGTCACATTTTCCTAGAAACTTCCAGTGTAAACATCTAAAGATGAAGGTGCCAAGGGAGGCACTGCCACAACTGTGTGAACTGATGATTCTAGGAGCTTTCTAGATGATGTTTGAGTTTCACCTTTTCCAACTTTTTCCATAAACTTTTCTTGATGTTTATCCCCATCCTTATTTTCAATAATCTGTGCTACAGATTAATTAGTTATGCTCGTATCAGACATAGATGAAAATAACTTCTCTTTAGAAATTTATTTCTCAAGAACAACATGCCTAGATGCCAAAGCATTGCTGAAAACATCAGCCTCCTTCAAACCTTGAACTATGACCTGGAACACACACACATTCCATATTATTCCATATTAATACTAAACTATTTTTCAATAAAACACATTTAAACAAACAATTGGTCAATAGACCCCCTTCTTGTCAGCGTTGAATTCAATCCCTTTTCATTCCACACTAGACATTTACTAGGTAAAAGAAAGCATGCTCGTTCAAGAATCTATTTGTGATTCAATCTCACCATTGGAGCATATATCCATGTCAATAGACCCTTTCTCACGAGCTTCAAATTCAAGTCCTTGTCAATCCACACTATGAGATCACGGTACCTATAGAGGAGACAACACTTCATTGATGTGTGTTTACAAATTCGGATTTAGTGCAGACAAATACAAACACAAACTAAAACTATCAAAATTCCTCAAACTAAGAAATTTTCAATAGCATAGAAACCGAACATACCCAAATTTCCAGATGCATGAAATGTTTTGTATCACTTGAGGGTTTCAGAAATGCTAAGCCAAAATGCATAATTTCTCTTTGAGAAATATGCCACTGTAGTATTAGCTTGTAATGATGACCATCACATCATAGATCACAACCACAAGCTAGAGAGGACTCACAAGACAGGACACTAAAACATAGCCCCGTGAACTACAAAATGTTGAGGAAAGGGTGACAGGAATTTCCATGTGCGGTCACACACCCACTATAGTCCTCTTAGATTTTTCGTCTTTTTCTTCAAGGAACAAAATCTTAGAGATTTCTATGGGACCTAGCGTAGTTCCTCTCTTCCCTTATCCTCCTCCAAACGACCACAAGCTGGCCTTAGCACAAGCGCCTTTCGCAACTCGCGAGTTGGGAATCAAGACTCTCGACTCCCCTTTCTCCAAACACCGATACCCGAGATACTATATGGGTATGGCTCCATATTAACTAGCGCCTGATACATGTAACCGTAGGCTATGCCAAACACTAGCACCACTCGCAACCTCGCCAATTGAGGTGCTGAGCTCTTGTGCTCCTCCTTCGCGAATCCCCGAGACGCGAGAGGTCAATGTTGTGTGGACTTTGCCAAAGTGACATGCACACACCACTTGTGAACCCCGCTATACTCTGCTCATGAGTTGTGTCGCCACCACCCATTGCACGAGACCTCGGCTCTCGGTGTTTCATGGCCTTAGCAATCAAGGTGCAGCTTCTTCATCCTACGAAACCCCGAGGCACGATAAGTCAACAGTGGGTTGACTCTTTCCTAGTGTGACATGTGTCCACCACCAGTCACCCACTTCCTATGTTAAATACTAGCACTACTTGCATCTCGTGACTTTGTGAGTTGGAGTGTTGAGTCCTCATGCTACTCCTTTGCGAGTTCCTGAGATACGATAGGTCAACAAGGGTTTACTCCTTCCCAGGTGATATGTGTCCATCACCTGTCACCCGTTCCCACCTTTCTCTGGGCGCTTTTTGTTATGCCACCTATCAACCACATGGTCCCCACTTATGGATGGGTCACGTGTTTGCACGAGCCCTCGACGCTCGGCACTTCATGACTTCTACAATTGAAAATAAACTCCCTCAAATTTCGAACCCCTGATAGGTGATAACCATGAAAGTTCTAATCCAACGGTTCTCCTGTGCCCTGGATCCAACGGTCATGATCATGTCGCGATCTCGGGAATTGTGAGTTCATGCAACCCTACCCTTGACCACTCCAGGTTGCAAGTCAGTGAAATTCTACTCTCCTGCCTATACAAAGGCTAAGATCGACGGTCAATAGGGATCCGTCAGATCCTTGGATATACAGTTTGGCATCCCATCGTTACATGCGAAGGCTGAAAGGGACGAGGTGTTAACGCCTGCGCTCCTTCTCTAGATCCATCGATCTTGACATATCTGGGGTATTGCCGAAAGGATTACGACTGTTCATCTACCAAATGATAGGGTATTCTCTCTTTCTATAATTGGGCTCGCTATCTCTTTTGAGCTTGAATCACGAAATTCAACTTCTCGGGGCTTCAAACTCCCATGACTCCGAGACCTTAGAGAGCTATCCTTCCTTGCATAAGGTTTCCAGACTCAGATCACATGAACCTTCATATGGTTCTTGGGCAGTCGTCCCGAATCTTAGTTGAGTCTCTGGGTAAAGGTTTGGCACGGTTCCAAGGTTTATGGGGTAATCCCTGGGGAAGAGTACTCTTGAGGAGCCTTCCTAGAACATTACGAGAACTAAGCAAACAAGACGATTCTCAGTGGAGTGAATTCATGCCCCAACCTTAATCCTTTGTACATAAATCAACTATGGCATGTAAGTATACACATGCATCCATTATTTTCAGTCTAAAACACCAGGCGATCATTCTACACAGAATTTATTATGGGCATATAAACATAAGCATGCATTCATGATATTCAGTTCAAAGTACAAAGTATAAAACACTTATCATATCTACCAGGTGTGATGCAACTGCTGAGAGGGGTGCTCGTTTCCTCCCAACCGTAGGCTCAGTGACTCCAAACAGATCTACCACTAACCACCCCTGAGCTAGACCACGATGCTTTGAGGTTCAGTCTCCTACTTCCAGCTCAACAAAAATCAAGGATGAAGGTTACTCTCCTTCTCTTGATACATGAAAATGATCCAGGACGAAGGTTACTCTCCTACCACACCTCTTCTCTTGCCAATTTTTGTCTGCAAGGTTGTGTGTGGTGTGAATTCCACCGTTCGTGGTCAGGTTTGAGGGTTGTTACGAATGGGTGGTTCACCCCCATCCCCTCACTAACTCTTGAGTAGCCTCCCCACCTACCAATCTGACGGGAAATCCATTCCAGGATCAGAGAGCTACTTTGGTTTGTGAGCAAGTATAAACCAGTACAGTACTTGCTCGGTGGAAGTTAACACAACCATTCCAGGTCCCTTCCACCACCTCTCATTAGGCATCGTGGTATCTTTTAGCACATCCCTCTCTCAACAGTCATGCAACACATATTCATTATATAATTTACATTCATCGACCTTTTATGCAAAGGTCCGTCAAATCAAACATTCACATCTTTGAGTTTGCCATAGTTCTTGGCCAATATAGTTATTTTTATAGACAGGGGGAAACAGGGTGTTACAACTCCCTCCCCCTTAAAGGAACATCATCCTCGATGTTCTATCTATTAATATGATGTGTATGTATGGAAGTAAACAAAATTGGATATGCATGTTTCATGGCATCTTCCATTTCCCACATAGCCTCATTTGGGCCAAAATGTTTCCACTGCACCTTGACCTGTGCAATGGTTCAGTTCCTGAGTGGGGTTTCCTTTCTGTCCAGTATGCATTGAGGTTCTGGAAGGAATTCTCCCTCCGGTTCCACCTGGAGCACATACTAGTCAATTATATGATTAGAATCATGTACATATCTCTTCAATAATGAAACATGGAAAACATTATGTGCTTTTACTATGGGAGGAAGTGCTAGCCTATAGGCTACAAGTCCCACTCTATTTAGAACTTCAAAGGGTCCACAATACTGAGGTGCCAACTTGGCACAAGCTCCCATCCTTAGGGAACTCTTTCTGGCCCTAACTTTGAGATATACGGGGTCTCCCGTCTTGAGTTCTCTCGAAGTTCTCTTTCGGTCAGCATAACTTTTTTGTCTGTTATGAGAGACCTTTAGATTTTGTTTTATCTGAGTCACTTGTTGTTCCATTTATTTCAACATATTGGGTCCAATAGTAACTCTGTTCACGGGATTACTCCAACTGACTGGAGTGTTGCATGATCTACCATAGAGGACTTCGAAAGGGCTCATCTTCAAGGATTCTTTGTAGCCATTGTTGTAGGCAAATTCCACCAGTGGCAGTTAATCTTCCCACTTTTTGGGTTGATGCATTACATGCATCCTTAGCATGTCTTCTAATATTTGGTTCACTCTTTCTGTCTGTCCATCGGTTTGAGGATGATAGGCTGTGCTAAACAGTAATTTGGTCTCCAGAGAAACCATCAAGGATTTCCAAAAGTTGGAAGTAAATTTCATGTCTCTATCAGACACGATCTCTTTAGGCATACCATGTAGTCTAAATATCTCCTTCATGAATACGTTGGCGATGTCTATTGCCTTGCAAGTCAACTTGAAGGGGATAAAATGGGCAGACTTTCTCAATTTATCCACCACTACCATGATGGCATCATTCTGTTTGGTTGATGTTGGTAATCCGATGATGAAGTCCATGGAAATGGTTTCCCACTTCCATTCCAGGATTGGTAGAGGTTGTAATAATCCTGCTGGGTGTCGGTGTTTTGCTTTAACCTGTTGGCATTCTATGCATTTGGCTAAGTACTCAGCTATGTCTTTCTTCAATCCAGGCCAATAGAATCTTTTCCTGGTGGCTATGATCATCTTCTGGTATCTGAGATGACCAGTATATGGTATTTTATGTAGTTCATCCATTATGAACCTCTTCAAGTCATCACATTCTGGAATATAAAATATGTTTTTGTAAGTTAGCGGACCTCCATCTATCATCTGGTATCCTTCATACTTTATTCTTGTGGGTTATTGCTCCAGGTACGAGGTCACGGTCTGGAAGAATGTGTTTGTTTCTTGTGCATTCCTGACTCTTTCCTTGACATTCGTCTCGCAGGTGCTCACCACTACCAGTTAAATTGTTTTCATACTTCTGCTAAGGGCATCGACCAACTTATTTTCCTTTCCCTTGATATGTTTGATTTCGAAATCAAACTCACTAAGAAGGGCCATCCACCTAGATTGTCTAGCATTGAGTTTTGGTTGGTCAAATAGATATCACAATCCACAGTGGTCTGTCATAAGTACAAATTTTCTTCCCAGGAGGTAATGCCTCTACATTTTTAAGGCATGCACTATGGCGGCCAGTTCTAGATCATGGGTCACATAGTTGACTTTATGCTCATTGAATTTTTGGGATTCATAGCACACTACACTTCCTCCTTGCATAAGGACTCCTTCGAGCCCTTCCTTCCAGGCATCTGTGCACACGAGGAAGTCATTTTCGGGATCAACAATCTTCAACACGGGTGCATGGGTCAATAGATGTTTTAGGGATTTAAATATTTCTTCACATTCTTGTGTTCACGTGAATTTAGCTCCCTTCTGTTAGCGTCAGAAGTCACTCCTAGATTACTTGCAGGAGCAGAGCCCGATGCCCATCAGTTTTTATGTCACGGTTTGATAAATGGGTGATCAAATGGGTAGAGACTCGAGGAGATATCACTCTAACTCGGAGACTAGATCTGGTACATAAAGAAAAAAGGAGGTCTGGAATCCTAACTTCAGCCAGTAGGTTGATTAAAAGATGAACAGGTGGAAGACTTAGTAAGAAAGGTGAACAAACAGCTCTGGGCAACAGGCTTACAACGGTTTGTAGGGGAAAATCTCCGAATGCAGGATCCTCCTAGTTTAGGGCTTCAAGAAACTGAATAGAAGACTTGACTGGATCCTCTAATTCCAAGTCATTTAGCGTTAAGTAAATCACAGGAACTGATTAGATACTCCGTAACTATTACAGTGATCCATTGCAACATCATCCTATAATAGCTACAACTCAATTGGATCCTCCAATTCCAAGATGCTCTAATGCAGTATAACAAAGATGTAAAGAAATTGGAATTCATAAGGCAAGAAGTCTCAGAAGTATAGAAATAACCAGAAAACAGTGCTTCATTAAAGTTTTACAACCGGGAGCTCTGCTCGACCATCGATACCCGCAAAAATGGCAGAAATGCCTACATATATTTGGAACTGACTCAGGTGCTGAAGGCGCGATCATATCATCAATTCAATGCTTGACGTTGAGGAGCTTCTCTATCAGGATGGGCTGTCAGTCTGCCTCAATCAAATATGTCCTTTGCTCCCCTGTCATACGCCTCTTTAATTTAGCATGGCTCGCACCAGGGGGTAGTTGAGCCCTTTGAATATTGGACTGGCGTGTGCAGGTTCCTCTAGTGAGTTGGAGACTCGGCGTGGCTTTCCTGAAGAGAACCGGTACAAGGGACCCTCCTAGGTAAATTTCAGTTGGGACCTCCATACTCTGCAATAAATGGGTGACGCGAGGCTTCACCCACCCTCTTTCTCCTTTTTTGTTGAGCTGAAGCGGCTCTTTGGATCCCCGAGTGGAATCCCTAATGAAAACCCGACCCAGTCCACAGGTATATTCTTATTTCCTCATAGTCTCCTGAACTTCACCGTGACCCTTTCATGACTCTGTATCAAGTTTCAGGGTTTTGCGTTCCCCGTTGTCAAGAGTTCTTGACTCTTTGAACTCCCGATCACTGATTCTCTGATGAGCATGTGTATGGGTTAGCCCTCCTGGCTATACTACGGTCCATGTGACCACATATTATATGACTTGAGCCAAACCTCTGTCGGGGTTTCGACGTTTTCGATGTCTTGATACACAAGTCCCCGGGACTCGCGATTCTCCAATTGTCGATGCACCTTCTGTGCTAGCCCTTCGACTAGGCCTTGGTCCAAGTGACCACTACCATATGCCTTCGACCATGCTCTCCATCGGGGTTTCGCGGTTTGCGATGTCAACGAGCACGCATCCTATGGACTCGCGATTCCCCGAAACCCGATGGCTCATGGTCGTTGACCTGTCAATGGTCCGCTCCCTATCGCGAAAGCCTGCCACCTATCCTCCATGATTTACAGTTGTTCCCCGTCGATCGGGAAATTGCGTATCGTGATTCTGCGATGCATAAAACTCTCACTCCCGGGATCTCCGATATCCCAATTCTCGATGAAGCCCTCCTGTGGAGCTTTCGCCGATGGTGCTAGATGATATTGCTAGCAAGAGATATCGCTAACATTAGGCTCCATGGGGGATAGAGTCGTCCCTGTGATGCTCTAAGGACTTATTTTGCAGTTCCAGTGCCTTGTTGTTGGGCTATCGAGTCACTTACTAAGCCGAAACAAAAGTAAAAACAAAGAACAGAAAAGGCAATATTTACAAACATAGGAGCCACTGGAGGCTCAGACAAAATATTTTTTAAGAAAGTGCCCATTTACTGGGCTGCTGAAAACTTCTTCGCCTTCCAAATCTCGCAACTTGTATGTGTTATTTGAGAAATTCTCGGAGATTTTGAAAGGCCCAATCCATAGGGCTTCAAATTTGTTGTGTTTTCCCTTATCTTGTTTAGGAGCAGCCCATTTCAGCACCAGGTCTCCTATCTAGAACCACTCCTTCTTGGCCTTCCTATCGAAGCCTTGCTTGATCTTTTGCTGTAGGTCCTGAATCCTATCCACTGTCTTCTCCCTAGCCTGTTGGACCTCTACTAGCTGATGAATCCTTCTGATCATATCATTGGGCTCTTCTTGATAATCCTGGAAGAAATTCACTACGGGAATGGCCAGCTGAGAAGGGAAGACAACTTCGGCTCCGTAGACTAACTGGAAAGGGGAGAGACCTATAGATCTCTTTGCAGTCACCCGATCAACCCATAGGGCGAATTTCAACTTTGAACTCCAAGCCCTTTTGTTGTCTTCCAACAACCTTTTGATGATCCTTAGCAGGCTTTTGTTGGAGGATTCCGCTAGACCGTTGCCCTGTGGATAATATGGGGTGGAGTGAATTAATTTGATCCCGAACTGTCCACAGAACTTGGCTAGTGGTTCAGCCCCGAAAGCGGCTGCATTATCAGTGACAATCTTATTTGGGTAGCCGAACCTTGTGACGAGGTCCTCCAAGAATCCAATGATTACCTTGTGGGAATCATTCTTGGTGGGGATAGCTTCAATCCATTTGGTAAAGAAATCTGTAGCAGTCAGGATCCACCTGTGTTGCCCACTGGAGGCAGGGTGAATTTCTCCAATGAAATCTAGGCCCCACTGTTGGAAAGGCCCTGAAACCACCACCGGATTTAACGACAGAGACCTGAGCTATTGCTTTCCTGCAAATTTTTGACATTTGATGCAGGCTCTGACACTTTTGCAGACATCAGTGAACACGGTAGGCCAGTAATATCTGGCCCTGAGGATTTTGTGGGCTGTGGCTCTCTAGAAATGGTGCCCTCCACACAAGCCGCTGTGAAATTCATCCACAATCATATCGGTCTCTGGTGGACTTATGCATTTTAAAAGCACCCCCAGAGGGTCTTTCCAATATAATACTTGATCGATCAGGCAGTACCTGACTGCTTTGAGCTTTACAGCTCTTACTTTGCTTCTTTACAGGCCGTCTGGAGGTCGCAGCTCCTACATAAAGTATATTACATCCTTATACCAAGGACATCGAGCCAATGGGGGATCCCTTTGATGGTCTACGTCAGGCAGTCACTCCTGCTGAATTCCTGAGCATTCGTTGATGAAACTTATCCCCAACGCGTGGCAGTTTGCTTCAGCCAATAGCTTGGCTAAACCTTGCCCTTTGATCATTTTGGTAGGCCTTATTTCCAAGTCGAATTCCAGGATTTTGGCTATCCATTTACTCCTTCTCCCGTCTATGTCAAGCTAAATAAGAATGTCTTTAACAGTAGCCGAGGGGACATAGGTAATGATCTTTGACTGCAGGATGTAGGTTCTAAAAGCTTTGAGAGATTTTACTAGAGCATAAGCCTTCTTCTCCATAGTGTCATACCTGACTTCGACATCCCTCAATGCTCGGCTGAAATAAGCAATAGGTTGCTCTAGCCCACTGTCATTTGTCTGTAATAGAACAACAATCACTGTGTCAGGTGAGGCAAAAGAGAAAATGAAGAAATCCTTTGAGTAGTCGAGACTGATAAGCACAGGAGCTTCAGTTAGGGCCTTCTTGATTTGTTCAAAAGAATGCCGTGATTGAGGGGTCCACCTTACTTCATTCTCTTTCTTTAACATGGTTGTTATCAGCTTTACCTCCTCAGCAAAGTTAGGCACAAACCTCCTTAGAAAATTAATTTTACCGAGGAAAGATTGGACCTCCTTTTTGGACCTCGGGATTGATAGGGCTTGTATCGCCTCAACTCTGCTGGGGTCAATCCTGACTCCTTCTGCTGATACTATGTGGCCTAGTAACTTTCCCTCCTTCATGGAGAATAGAGATTTCTTGGGGTTTAATGAAATGCCAAACTTTCTACATTTCAAGAAAACTTTCCTCAGATGGCGATGATGTTCTTCATCAGATTTTGAAAATACTGTGATGTCATCCAGATAAATGACCACAAATTTATCCTTTTTCCCGATGAAAGCTATATCCATGGCACGCTGGAATGTCGCCCCTGCATTCATTAATCCAAACAACATCTTGGCATACATAAATGTGCCCCATGGAGTGGTGAACGTTGTCTTTTCCCTGTCCTCAGGCAGAACGGAGACTTGATTGTAGCCAGAGAATCCATCAATCATGGACATCCTGGAAGCTCCTGTCACCCTCTGCAGTATATGTTCCATCTTCAGCAAGGGGTAGTTATCCTTCCGTGAGCTCCTGTTCAGGTTTCTGAAGTCTACACAGAGTCAGATCTCTCCGTTCTTTTTCCTTGCTGGCACCAAGTTGGCCACCCACTCTAAATATCTCAGTGGAACAATGATCTGAGCTTGAAGCAGCTTCTTCACTTCCCTCTCCATGATAGGTAGCAACATGGGATTGATCTGTCTCAGCTTCTTCCTAAACGAATTTGCATCTTCTTTTAATGGGATTTTATGATCGATGACATAAATGTCATATTTTTTGAGGTCTTCGTATGTCCAGGCGAAAACATCCGCAAATTCCCTCAAAAGTCCAATGTATTCAGACCTCTGCTCCTTTGTCAGACTTCTTGACAATTTGACATAGTTGGGCTCACTCTCAGTTCCAATGTTGCACTGAATAGTACTAGCGTCCTCCTCCAAGACTGCTCCCTTTACCGACACATCGTTTCTATCAAAAAGCCTTTCCAAATGAACCAGTGCTCTGGGAATATGGTTGCTGGGAAACTGTAAAATGTCACGCCCTGCAATCTTATTCAGAAAATTACCCCCATCGAGCTCTTCCTCCGAGACGACATCTTGATCAATGTGCATTTCTGAAAATTCCTCGACAGTCTCCAAGAACCTCTCGACCTCGAGATCATCCTCGAATACCTTCCAATGTTTGACGTAGTCAGGTATGGAGGGCCTGTATTTTACCTCTACATCATATCTAAATTTGGGCAGCAAGGGTACTTTGAAATTGCTAACCGATGTAGCCAAGGAATCTGCCAAGGTGTTTTTCTCTCTTGGGATGAAAGAAATATTAAACACTGAGAAGAAATTGTCAATAAGGTCCCAAACCTCATTCCTGTAACTCCTGAGTCGAGGATGCTTAGCCTGATAAGCGTTCCTGACCTGCTGAACCACCAACTCTGCATCTCCAAAAACTGCTACTTCCTGAATTCCCATTTCCTTTACAGCTCTTATCCCCAAGACAAGAGCCTCATACTCTGCCACATTGTTGGTAGCTTCAAATTCTAATTTGTATGATAGAGATATGGTTTCCTGAGCAGGTGACACAAAAACCACCCCAGCTCCAGTGCCTTCTTGGGAAGAGGCTCCATCAAAGAACATTTTCCAGATTGGGGTGACGAAGGGAGGAACTTCAGGGGAAACAATGGACTGCTTTCTGAGTTTGAGAGGAGGCTCGGGGGCATGGGTGAGTTGTAGTAAACTGGAGCCTAAATTAGTGTCCAAGGCGAAGATGGGATGATTGGTAGGGTTGGCTTCATCACTGATTATGTAGGCCAGCTGGGCTTCCCTATACAGTCTTCTATGCTCTCCCCCAAACACTGGGATAGTAGCATATGTGAGGTCCATTTGCAAGGTTCCCCCCAGTCTTTTTATCCAAGATCTTGATAATAGCATACCAAACTTGGGGGGGACATCAACTACTACAATATCCATGACCACACTCTTCATGGGAAATTGAAACAAGGTCACAACTAGGTATTTGATAACTCCAAGACATTGAACTCTCCCGGAGTCAAAGAAATAGAGGTCATGATAGGCTCGGGTGACTTCTAGTCCTAGTTCTTCCATGATAGTTTTGGGCATGAGGTTGTGAGAGGCCCCTGAATCCATCAAGCAGTTGTGTAGCACTTTATCATGTACGTTCAGAGACGTGTAGAAAGGGGGGGATGAGTCATCTCTATTTTCTACCATGGGGCACAAGACAACTGCTGGCTTTTCATCTTGGAGGTTTATGGAGTCTGAGGGAAGGCATGAGGCTTCATACTGTAAAATTTCAAAGAAGCGCTTTTTGAATTCATCATGTTTAATCAACTCAGTGAGGGGCACAGGGATCCTAATCTTTTGGATCTCATGCTCGAAGTTAAAAGAAGATGTAGGCTTTGGGATTTCTTTTATTTCAGGAACATGATTATGGACAACGGGAGAGAGGGGTTGGGCCTTCTTACCTCTATGACCATCTGCTACTGTGTTAGCAAGATTTTTTGTTCTAGTGGACTGCTCAGGAATATCAGGTGCTACTGTCCTTTTTTTGGACCTCAGGTTGTACCTGCCTTGACCGCCGCCAGCCTTTTCTCCCTTGCTCAATTCATTTAGCTGACTATTCACGAGAGACTCCTCGTATGCTGATTGAGTCAGATGAGGAAAAGGAGGAGTGTCTTCTAAGCAATGGACTTCAGGGTCCATCTCATCTGTCTCTCTTTCTTCCTCATCGGCCACCAAATGGTTTTGAAAAGGGGCTTGAATTTTCTGGTCTTCTCTGTCTCTTCCTCTCTCTCTTTGCATATTAGGGGGAGTAAAATTATTTGACCTCTTGAAACCTCCTTTATTTTCGGCAATCTGAGGGCCTTTATATGCTTGCCTCCTTTCCACCCTCATTCTCTCCATTTCTGTAGACAGAGACTTCACCATCTTAGTCAGTTCATCCACTTGAGGGTGGGGCATCGATGGGTCAGAAGTCGAGGCTTCCGACCTTCCTTTTCTCATGTCTGCATCAGCCTTGTTCCTCAGTATGTCAGCTGCTAACACATTGGATTCCACCTCTATGGCCGCATCTTGCATTTGAGCTAAAGTGGTGGCCCTTATTTCTCTCAACAAAAGGCAGAAATCGAGGCCGAACATGCTAGCATATGAAATCTTAGCTGAGGCTTCTGAAGGCGTTATCTCTGCCGGGATCTTGTTATACATCTTATTGAATCTTTTGGAGAAGTCAGAGACAGACTCTCCTTCCATTTTCTTCAGAGACCCGAACTCTATCATGTAATACATGAAATATTTCCTATCGCCTCATTGCCTCAGGAAAGCATTATCCAGGGCTTCAATCCCAACAATAGATCCTGGAGCCAATCCTCTAAACCATTTCCTCACCTCCCCATCCAAGATCTGGATGAAGACCCTCATCCAGACATCTTCATTCTCAATGTTGAGGTTATCTGCATAACTTTAGAAAGCAGCCAGGTGCTCTTCGACAGTTATGTCTCCTTCCCCAATGAACTTGGGCATATATTTCAAGTAGTCTCTAGAAGGGAGAGGATGCATAGGTTGAGGTAGGATCAAGGGAGCATATCGGGCAACAACTATGGCGTCCATTCTAGTTAGAGGGGGATTAGCACCAACCATAGGAATATTAGGTGAAGGAGAGCTTGGAGGAGAGGGAGTTCATGAAGGGATTGCTGAGAATGAGACTCTAATGGGAGTGGGGAACAAGAGGGGATTTAAGGAGAAGGCTATCGAGCTCAAGTCAGCGGGTGCTCCTCTTTGTACAGGAGTGGTTAAGCTGAGCATAGGGAAATCTTCTGCGGTCCTGGGTCTACACCAGGGTACAGCTTCAGGGGAGAGGGGAGTGACAAAGTCTTGTCCCTCTGGTCCTGGACCAGGAGAGGAAAAATCAACAGGAACACTCCCAAAATTTAGGAAACGGGAAACTGCAAAGACAGGCCTGTCAAATAACTGAGGAGGAGAAAAAGGAGCTCCAACAAAAGGATATGGTGGATTACCTGGTTCGGTGATGGATGTTTCTTATTCAGAGGCCTTTCCCTTTCTGAGCACCGCCTCTGGATCTATTTCAGGCATAGCTAGAGGTAGTTGTGGATGAGACCGCGTATGCCTGCCTCTGAAAGCCACAATTAACAGAGCAGGTTCTCCCCAATGGAGTCGTCACAATGGAGTCACCAGGTGCAAATTAGCAATCTTGAAAGGCTCGGATAATCCGATGCACCTTCGGATTCAGAGGCTCAATGTCATTCTACCCAGGGAAAATCTTCAATTTCGTCCCCGGCAACGGCGCCATAAATGTTAGTTTCGGAAGTCACTGCTGGATTGCTTGCAGGAGCAGAGCCCAACGCCCATCAGTTTTTATGTCACGGTTTGATAAATGGGCGATAAAATGGGTAGAGACTCGAGGAGATATCTCTCTAACTCGGAGACTGGATCTGGTACGTAAAGAACAAAAGAGGTCTAGAATCCTAACTTCAGCCAGTAGGTTGATTAAAAGATGAACAGGTGGAAGACTTAGTAATAAAGGTGAACAAATAGCTCTGGGCAATAGGCTTACAACGGTTTGTAGGGGAAAAACTCTGAACGCAGGATCCTCCTGGTTTAGGGCTTCAAGAAACTGAATAGAAGACTTGACTGGATCCTCCAATTCCAAGTCATTCAGCGTTAAGGAAATCACAGGAACCGATTAGAGACTCTGTAACTATTACAGTGATCCATTGCAACATCATCCTATAACAACTACAACTTGACTGGATCCTCCAATTCCGAGCTGCTCTAATGTAGTGTAACAAAGATGTAAAGAAACTGGCATTCATAAGGCAAGAAGTATCAGAAGTCTAGAAATAACTAGAAAATAGTGCTTCATTAAAGTTTTACAACCGGGAGCTCTGCTCGACCATCGATACCCGCAAAAATGGCAGAAATGCCTACATATATTTGGAACTGACTCAGGCACTGAAGGCACGATCATATCATCAATTCAATGCTTGACATTGAGGAGCTTCTCTATCAGGATGGGCTGTCAGTCTGCCTCAATCAAATCTGTCCTCTGCTCCCCTGTCATACACCTCTTTAATTCAGCATGGGTCGTGCCAGGGGGTAGCTGAGCCCTTTGAATATTGGACTGGCGTGTGCAGGTTCCTCTGGTGAGTTGGAGACTCGGCGTGGCTTTCCTGAAGAGAATCGGTACAAGGGACCCTCCTGGGTAAATTTCAGTTGGGACCTCCATACTCTGCAATAAATGGGTGACGCGAGGCTTCACCCACCCTCTTTCTCCTTTTCTGCTGAGCCGAAGAGACTCTTTGGATCCCCGAGTGGAATCCCTGACAAAAACACGACCCAGTCCACATGTCTCTTCTTCTCTCCTCATGGTCTCCTGAAATTCACCATGACCCTTTCCCTACTCTGTATCGGGTTTCGGGGTTTCGCGTTCCCTGTTGTCAAGAGTTCTTGACTCTTTGAACTCTCGATCACTGATTCTCCGATGAGCGCGTGTATGGGTTAGCCCTCCTGGCTATACTACGGTCCATGTGACCACATCTTATATGACTTGAGCCAAACCTCTGTCGAGGTTTCGACGTTTTTGATGTCTTGATACACAAGTCCCCGGGACTCGCGATTCTCCGATTGCTGATGCGCCTTCCGTGCTAGCCCTCCGACTAGGCCCTGGTCCAAGTGACTGCTACCATATGCCCTCGACCATGCTCTCCATCGGGGTTTCACGATTTGCGATGTCAATGAGCATGCATCCTCTGGACTCGCGATTCCCCGAAACCCGATGGCTCATGGCCGTTGACCTGTCAACGGTCCGCTCCCTGTCGCGAAAGCCTGCCACCTGTCCTCCATGATTTACAGTTGTTCCCCGCCAATCAAGAAATCGCGTATCACGATTCTACGATGCATAAAACTCTCACTCCCAGGATCTCCAATATCTCGATTCCTAATGAAGCCCTCCTGTGGAGCTTTTGCCGATGGTGCTAGCTGATATTGCTAACAAGAAATATCGCTAACACCTTCTTCTGGAGGGCAGTGATTGGAAAACAAATCTTGGAGAATCCTTTTATAAATATCCTATAGTATCCTCCTAAGCCCATAAAGGATCTAATATCTGAAACGTCCTTTGGGGTAGGTCATTCCATGATAGACCTGATCTTGTCAGGGTCTATTGCTACTCCTTCTTCGGATATGACATGGCCCAAGTAATGTATTTGCTTTTGGAAAAAGTCGCACTTGCTGAATTTGGCATAGAGCTGATGTTATCTTAGCACATGAAGCACAAGTCTAAGATGTTCCTCATGTTCCTCTCTATTCTTGGAGTAAATTAGTATATCGTCAATAAAAACCAGTACAAAATTGTCTAGGAATTTTCTGAGCACATTGTTCATCAAGCACATAAAAGTGGCAGGGGCATTGGTTAATCCAAATGGTACTACCACAAACTCATAGTAACCATATCTCGTCCTAAAGGCAGTTTTGTGGATGTCTTCACCCTTGATTAGGACTTGATGGTATCCAGATCTCAAGTCAATCTTTGAGAAGATGGAAGCACCTCCCAATTGATCGAACAGGTCATTGATTCTGGATAAGGGGTACTTGTTCTTTATGGTTACCTTATTGAGTTGTCTATAATATATGCACAGTCGAAGGGTATCATCTTTTTTCTTTACAAATAGAACTGGTGCTCCCCATGGAGACACCCTAGGCCGGATATAGCATTTGTCCATGATTTTCTTTATTTGTAATTTAAGCTCAACTATCTCTAGGGTGCTCATCCGGTAGGGTGTCCTAGCCACTGGCACTTCTCCTGGTGCAATTTCTATCGAGAAGTCAATGTTCCTTCTCAGATGTAGACCTGGTACCTCTTCCGGAAATACATCTCTATATTCTCTTAGTGTGGGGTGGTCTTCGAGGCTTGGTTTGTCATCTTCAACTGATTCCAATACCTGTATCGCATAAAGTAGACATCCCTTTCTCATTTGAAGGGATGATATTCATCTCAATGAGACATGTTTTTGGATCCCTCGAAGGGTTATCCTTCTTTCTTCTTCACCTACACATTCTAAAGTTTTATGTTAGTAGTCTAGTCTGGCTTTATATGTGGCTAGCCAGTCCATTCCAATCAATAGGTCATATGATCCTAGGGGTAGTATGTTAAGGGTTTCTTGGGTGGGGAATTCACCCATAGTGAATTGGCAAGCTGG
>JZKD02S1157958.1:305475-322520 GCA_000966675.3 Picea glauca
CTGCATGTTCACATAAAAATAAATACAAGATATAGTGGAGAGAATAATACATGTCATATATTACTAATAATGGTGCATGTTGCAGCTATACATCATAGGAGTAGACCGAGGTAGGCTACATGTGCACACCTATATGTGTTGCACTATTTTACCTATCTTATCATACATTACATCAGTTATAATACATTAAGGTTGTTACAGTGGTCTAATGTTTAACCACCTAACTAACCTTGGCATTGATTGTTAACATAATCTTTAATGTCATGTTATATTACTATCATTTTATTACAAACATAGCCATTTAACACATAATATATTAATGTTAACATTGTCACTGGAGCTTGCTTTTTTCTCCTCCAATATAAGGCAGGTAGTTATCTGGATATGTTTGGTGTTTCTTTAGTTCTCAATATCCTAACCTTTAGTTCTCAAGATAGCGGCCTCTATGGGGGTTGGATGGAGGTTCATTTTACTGTATTGGTAATGGAAACATGCTATCATTAAGAGTATGTTGAGAATGTGTATAGATTTAGATCAAGTGTGGGTTGGCTTTGATGGGGGGAGTCATTGTCTTTGCCCTTATCCTTGTCAGCCATGTCAGACACTTCTTGATGTCATCTCCTGTAGATCAGTCTGTGTTTCAGCATTGAGTGTTGCCTTCTTTTACTATAGCATTTTGCACCTTTTTGGGCACTCATACTTCTTAAGCTTTGTTAGCCTTATTAGTTATTAGCTAGATGTTTAGATGATATTTAGGAGCTTAGATTTTCTGATTTTAGCAGCATTCTGGGAGTTTCTTTTGCACTCTCACATTGTAATTTATGATATTGGATGTATGTTATAGTCCCATTGACCTACTTTATTGGTCATTTGTTGGACATTAATAAAATTATCTTAGCATATATTATCTGAGAGTTTTATCTAGTTACGTAACTATGTCCCTGTATCACCTGATGTGTATTGTGTTTTTTTGTTGATGTATAATGGGTAAATGAAGTTAATCTGCTTGGTATTTAATTGCCCTTTTATATAGCTTGTTTACTTCAGAGATCACTCTCTGCTTTCACAATTGATAGGGTTTGCTCCACAACAACAATTTGTATGCCTGGTCTGGAATGAGTTGACAAGTGTAGCTCTGCCCAGTTCCATTTTGACAGATCACATGTGCATCATGATGCAGTTGCCCTACCTTCATATATGAAGCATAATACTCCTGCACACAAATATGACATTTATTACAAAAATTATGTGTGTCTAGATCAATCACAATGAGCAATATCTCTAAGCGCAATTACTAAACTAGCCATGAGACATAGGCTTATGTAAATGAAGCTCCTAAGGACAAGCACTCACTGATTAATGATAAAGTGGTATTTGTAAGACTGGTAGTCTCACCATACATTTTTTCCCTTTAGTGTTATGATGGTTGGGTTGAGGAATGTTAATTGTATTGTGTCTTGGATTATTGGGATCATCTATTTGGAAATACTCTTTCTTCGAAATGGTTGTCTTTAGGCAATGTTTGATCATTGTTGCCTGGTTGCCTTTAATATTGGAAGGATAATGCTCTTGTGGAGGTTAAATGTTGCTTTAAATGTATGCCAGTTTTATTGAATTCACATAAATATCTCATTGTCTTAGACCAATTTAGGGATTCAAAATGGCTTTTAGAAATGATTTGTGGCCTTGTTAAGTCTGTTTCACCGATTATTTGAATTTCTTGATCATCTCCATGGAAAATTTAAGGATCAATACTTTTGAAAGGATCGATATTATTTTCAGTTTTAAACCTTCATTACTGTTTGATTTTTACCTTATCAATTTCCATTGAAAGCATAGCGTGCTTTAAAATGGTGTTGTGAGATTTGGAAACAAATAAGCTGTAATACAAAACAAGAATTGGTGCTTCTCATTTTTCAGTCTCAATGAGTGGAACTAATCCTATAACAGGTATAAGCGCGAGGAAGAGTTTGGGCTGTGGAAATAGTCGTCGCAATGCATACGGGACACCATCTACTCCATTGTTGAGTGCACCACCTGAAAAATTACTTGACAAAGATGCGTTTTGTGATTCAAGTACAGGTCTGTGTGATACCGCGTCTACTAAATGAAAAACATTTGAATTCTAAAAAGTAAAAAAAATGGGATAGTAAAATATGTTTCAGAAACCTAGTAAGAGATTATGTTTGACATTCTCGAAGAGATTATACTGCAATAATTTGAAAGTTTCATATCACATTCCAAAGGAAAAATCAAAATTATAAATTGTAATACTATTTTTGAGCCAGTGAGTTGATTCATTGAATTAAATGTGTAAATCTATTGCTTGTTTCTAAAAGAAATTCTAGATTTATGAAAGAAGGTGCAAAGAAATTACAGCAACAACCTCAAGATCAAAAGTAGTCGATGGGACAGTCGAAAATAGAGAATTTTATAGTGTGCCTTGCGGAGGAGTGGTTAGGTGCATCCAATCTAGATTCACTTATGCACACGACAAGTAGAGTGCAATAAAGTACATTAATATAGAAGGGATGGTCTAAAGGTATTATAATGTGCATGTAGTGGATATGCTAAAGTGAGCTAAAGTTCATGAACAATGGAGAGGAATGGTATCTCTTACAGTTATGTCCTTAGACAAAATTTTGGAAATTTGAATGGAAAATAATGATGATATAATGAAACCAGACAATATACTTGCAGTTATGTATAATAATATTATTTTTGTGTCTTATTTTGCATTATTCGGGAGATACATGGAATCAAGATTGCAATCTAGAAAAGATAAGAATTTACTCGACAAGAGTGGAGACCAACATTTGTGGCATTTTGTGAACTACCTAAGGGGCAATTGTGAGAACTGAGGCAACCAAGAGAAGCAAGAAGGTAATGGCATCAATCAAAGGTTACTTGAGTAGGCTTCCATTCCTAATCCTGATGGAGTGAACAAAGATATTAAAGTGAGGGTTGTGGGATAGGTAAATTGCACTTTTTTTATTAAATTGTATGGAGCATTATCAAAAAACTCAATTTGGCACCTTACACATTGATCAGACAATGTCTCCTTTGGATCATTGAGAAGTTGTCTCAGCAATATCTGAACATCTTCCATATGAGGGCTACTCTTTAGCATAACATAGAGAAGTTGTCTCAACAATATCTGAATATCTTCCATAGTTTGCTCCATTCATTCAAAGTGAGCTTTAAAGTCCTGCTCCTCCTCATAGGCTTATTCAACATCTGGGTCACCCATCTTGGGATTCTTTGGTATTATTGTTCTTTCAAAAGGACCTTGTAGTGTTTTTCCTCCCTTTGCAAATTTCTCACGAGTCTGGATCCTACATAGACCTCAATATCACCAGTGCCCTGGTTGTTGTTAATGAGGAACTTGAAGGTTCTGTTACCAAACTGATCCATATTCCAGTGGACAAGTCAAAACCGCCAGTGTATCTATACTACGGATTCATGCAAAACAAAATAATAAAGTTACTATGCTTATTCTCAATGGTTTTAATTACTTGCTTCTAATGGCCAACATCAATGAAAACTATTCATCAAACTGTGAACCAAACATACACACAAAATTATACATACTACACAAAAAATTGATAATGGAGAAAGTCGTGGGGTAAAAACTTATATCTTATTCAAGGCTTACAAGGCACATGTAACACCTTGTTTCCCCTTGCCTGTAAAAATAACTATATTGGCCAAGAACTATGGAAAACTCAAAGATGTGAATGTTTGATTTGACAGACCTTTGCATAAAAGGTCGATGAATGTAAATTATATAATGAATATGTGTTGCATGACTGCTGAGAGAGGGATGTGATAAAAGAGACCATGATGGCTAATGAGAGGTGGTGGAAGGGGCCTGGAATGGTTGTGTTAACTTCCACTGAGCTAGTACTGCACTGGTTTATACTTGCTCATAAACCAAAGTAGCTCTCTGATCCTGGAATGGATTGCCCATCAGATTGGTAGGTGGGGAAGCTCCTCAAGAGTTAATGAGGGGATGGGGGTAAACCACCCATCCATAACAGCCCTCAGACCTGACCATGGACGGCAGAATTCGTGCCACATGGAACCTTGCAGACAAAAATTGGTAAGAGAAGAGGTGTAGTAGGAGAGAGCAGTGTGCGTGACGGGGATCACAGAAGAGAACTGGAGAAAACCCTAGAAACGCAGGGAGTTCTGAATACCAGGAGAAGGAGAGTAACCTTCATCCTGGATTATTTTCCTATATCAGGAGAAGGAGAGTAACCTTCATCCTTGATTTTCGTTGAGCTGGAAGTAGGAGACTGAACCTCAAAGCATTGTGGTCTACCTTGGGGGTGGCTAGTGGTAAATCCGGTTGGAGTCACTGAGCCTACGGTTGGGTGGAAATGAGCACCCCTCTCAGCAGTTGCAACACACCTGGTAGATCTAATAAGTGTTTTATACTTTGTACTTCGAACTGAATATCATGAATGCATGCTTATGTTTATATGCCCCTAATAATTTTTGTGTAGAATGATTGCCTGGTGTTTTAGACTGGAAATAATGGATGCATGTGTATACTTACATGCCATAGTTGGTTTCTGTACAAAGGATTAAGTTTGGGGCATGAATTCGCTCCACTGAGAATCGTCTTGTTTGCTTAATTCTCGTAATGTTCTAGGAAGGCTCCTCAAGAGTACTCTTCCCCAGGGATTACCCCATAAACCTTGGAACTGTGCCAAACCTTTACCTAGAGACTCGACTAAGATTCAGGACGAATGCCCAAGAACCGTCTAAAGGTTCATGCGATACGGGTCTGGAAACCTTATGCAAGGAAGGATAGCTCTCTAAGGTCTCAAAGTCATGGGAGTTTGAAGCCTTGAGAAGTTGAATTTTGTGATTCAAGCTCAGAAGGGATAGCGAGCCCAATTATAGAAAGAGATAATACCCTATCATTTGGTAGATGAACGGTCAGAATCCTTTTGGGAATACCCCAGATCTGTCGAGACCGATGGATCTAGAGAAGGAGTGTAGGCGTTAACACCTTGACCCTTTCAGCCTTCGCATGTAGCGATGGGATCCCGGACTGTAGATCCAAGGATCTAATGGAGCCCTATTGACCGTCGATCTTAGCCTTTGTATAGGCAGGAGAGTAGCATTTCACTCACTCGTGACTTGGAGTGGTCAAGGGTAGGATTGCATGAACTCACGATTCATAAGATCGCGACATGATCGTGATCGTTGGATCTAGAGCACAAGAGAACTGTTGGATCAGAACTTTCGTGGTTATCGCCTATCGAGGGTTCAGAACTTGAGGGAGTTTCTTTTCTATTGTAGAAGTCGCGAAGTGTCGAGCGTCGAGGGCTAGTGCAGACACATGACCCATCTATAAGTGGGGACCATGTGGTTGACAGGTGGCATAACAACAAGCACCCAGAGAAAGGTGGGAATGGGTGACAGGTGATGGACACATGTCACCTGGGAAGGAGTAGACCCTTGTTGACCTATAATATCTCGGGAACTCATGAAGGAGGAGCATGAGGGCTCAACACTCCAACTCGTGAAGTCGCGAGATGCAAGTAGCACTAGTATTTAACCTAGGAAGCGGGTGACCGGTGGTGGACACGTGTCACACTAGGAAAGAGTCAACCCACTGTTGACTTATCGTGGCTTGGGGTTTCGCAGGATGAAGAAACTGCACCTTGATTGCTAAGGCCGCAAAACAACGAGATCCAAGGTCTCATGCGACAGGCGGTGGCGACACGGCTTGTGAGTAGAGTATAACGGGGTTGACAAGTGGTGTGTGCACATCACTTTGGCAGAGTCCACACAACATTGACCTCTCGCGTCTCGGGGATTCGAAGGAGGAGCACAAGAGCTTAGCACCTCAACTGGAAAGGTTGTGAGTGGTGCTAGTGTTTAGCCTAGCCTACGGTTACATGTAGCAGGCACTAGTGAGAATGGATCCATACCTGTATAGTATCTCGGGTATCGGTCTTTGGAGAAAGGGGAGTCGAGAGTCTTGATTCTCAACTCATGAGTTGCGAAAGGCGCTTGCGTTAAGGCTAGCTTGTGGTCATTTGGAGGAGGATAAGGGAAGAGAGGAACTGCACTAGGCCCCATAGAAGTCTCAAGGATTCTATTCCTTGAAGAAAAAGAAGAAAAATCTAAGAGGACTGTAGTGGGTGTGTGACAAATTGGTATCAGAGCATGGTTACAAAACTTGGCCTACTTGGGCTCATGAACGAGTTGCGCAGAAACTCCATTTGAAGTACTCTTAAAAGGAGTAACCTTCTATCTTAAACCCTTTAGCAAAATCCAAAGTTAAGAATGAAAATTCCTATTGTGTGTATGCATTTGAAAAAATATGAATTATGCACTGATTTTGAATGAATATAATGTTGACTAACAATAAGTGTCTTTCTTGCACAACAAGTGGATGATCAACCGCAGGAAATGACAGATGCATAGAATGGTGATGCACCACGAAGTGGGGGATGGCTCTCATAATAGAGACGAAGATTCTGATGAAAGGAGAGTGGTAGAGACCCCTCCCAATCTAGCTGAGACTGTGAGAAGCCTCATGGTCGAACTACAGATTTGTAAGGCCGACAACGAGAGGTTGATAAAAGA
The DNA here is from genome assembly GCA_000966675.3 of Picea glauca. NCBI lineage: Eukaryota > Viridiplantae > Streptophyta > Pinopsida > Pinales > Pinaceae > Picea > Picea glauca. Next base: position 312,085 of record JZKD02S1157958.1, read on the forward strand.
GCAAGAGAAGCAGACAGAAATTAATGTTGTCTTGCTGCATAGTTTATCCGACATACAAAGACAATTGTAGCATGAACCTAACACCAGTCACGTGGACTGACGAAAGATAAATAAAATTCAAAGTCCACCTGAGATACGAAAATGTGGTCTTTTAAGTGGCCACACTGGGAAGAGAACCTCGAGAAAGGTCCACCCCAAAGATAAGGGACAAACATCGGATGATTCCTCTGGAAAGGAAATTGGTGACTCATAGGGATCTTCTAGTAGCAGAACTAGTTCTTATTCCCGAAGAAAACAGAAGAAGCTTAAGCATTCCAAAAGTCACAATCTCGAAGAATTCAAGAAGGACAAACCACCCTCTTTTGATGGTGAAATAAAGAAAGGGGAGGAAGTGGAGGCTTGGCTTATTGGACTAAAGAAGTATTTTAGAGTCCATGACTTCTCAACAAACTTAAAGGCCCAAGTAGCCACTTTCAACTTGAATGGAAAGGATTCCATTTGGTGGGAATACCTTAAGAAAGTAAAAGGGATTCACGAAGAGGACCTATCTTGGGAACAGTTTGAGAAATACTTCAGAAAGAAGTATCTATTGGAAAAGTATTTCGACAAGAAGACTAAACAATTATATGAACTCAAACTGGGGCAACTCACCATAGAGGAATATGTCAGCAGATTCCTCGAGTGTCTGAGGTACATACCCTATATAAAAGAAGAAAAGGAAAAGGTGCAACGATTCATCAGTGGACTACCTAAGGACTATCAGAACAAGATTGAGTTTGATGAGCCAAAGACCCTAGAAGAAACTATCTGAAAGGCAAGATATTGTTACAAATAGTTGGGGCATCGGATAGAACCTTGCGAAGGCTGGAAGAAAAAGAATAGTTCAGGATTCCAGAAAAAAAGGTTTAAATCCCAATGATTTAAAAACTATAAAAAGGACTCAAGGATGATCTTCCCAACCTAAAGTGTACACCAGCAAAATTTCCCCTCCCGGAGCGGAAATAAACCTTCTGGATCTATCCCAGGAAAGATTGATAACCCAAAGAGAGAACCCTTGAAATGTTGGGGTTGTGGAGAAGAACATCTACTGAGGGACTGCCCGCACCGACAACAGAACAATCGTAGAATTTACAACGTTCAAGAAGCTACCACCATCAATGACATGTCCAGGAGTGTGCCGCAAATTTACACAGCCTTGGATAATAAACAAGTTGACCACCAAGCTTCAGTGGTGGAGATGGAAGGTATGATCACCAACCATCTAGTGTCTATTCTAATTGACCCTGGTTCAAATTTGAGTTATATATCTCCTAAGGCTGTTGATAAGTGTAAATTATAGCCACATAAACATGCCAAGCCATGGTTGGTATAGTTAGCCACTGGCACCAAAAGAAAGGTAGCGGGGGTCATACCAGCTTGCCAATTCACTATGGGTGAATTCCCCACCCAAGCAACCCTTAACATACTACCCCTAGGATCATATGACCTGTTGATTGGAATGGACTGGCTAGCCACATATAAAGCCAGACTGGACTGCTACCATAAAACTTGAGAATGTGTAGGTGAAGAAGAAAGAAGGATAACCCTTCGAGGAATCCAAAAACATGTCTCATTGAGATGAATATTAGCCCTTCAAATGAGAAAGTATTACAGAAAGGGATGTCTACTTTATGAAATACAGGTGTTGGAATCAGTTGAAGATGACAAACCAAGCCTCAAAGACCACCCCACACTAAGAGAATATAGAGATGTATTTCCGGAAGAATTACTGGGTCTACCTCCGAGAAGGGACATTGACTTCCCGATAGAAATTGCACCAGGATCAATGCCAGTGTCTAGGACACCCTACAGGATGAGCACACCCGAGCTAGTTGAGCTTAAATTACAAATAATGGAAATGATGAACAAAGGCTATATCTGGCCTAGCGTGTCTCCATGGGGAGCACCAGTTCTATTTGTAAAGAAGAAATATGGTACCCTCCGACTCTGCATAGATTATAGACAACTCAATAAGGTAACCATAAAGAACAAGTACCCCTTACCCAGAATCAATGAATTGTTCGATCAATTGGGAGGTGCTTCCATCTTCCCAAAGATTGACTTGAGATCTGGATACCAACAAGTATGAATCAAGGGAGAAGACATCCACAAAACTACCTTCAGCAAGAACCACGGTTACTATGAGTTTGTGGTAGTACCATTTGGATTAACCAATGCCCCTGCCACTTTTATGTGATTGATTAACAATGTGCTCAGAAAATTCCTAGACAATTTTGTACTGGTTTTTATTGACGATATACTAATTTACTCCAAGAATAGAGAGGAACATGAGGAACATCTTAGACTTGTACTTCATGTGCTAAGAGAACATTAGCTCTATGCCAAATTCAGCAAGTGCGAATTTTTCTAGAAGCAAATACATTAATTGGGCCATGTCATATCCGAAGAAGGAGTAGTAGTAGACCCTGACAAGATCAGGTCTATCATGGAATGGCCTACCCCAAAGGACCTTTTAGATATTAGATCCTTTATGGGCTTAGAAGGATAATATAGGAGATTTATAAAAGGATTCTCCAAGATTGGTTTTCCAATCACTACCCTCCAGAAGAAGGGAGCTAAATTCACATGAACATAAGAATGTGAAGAAATATTTCAATCCCTAAAATATTTTGAAGATCGTTGATCTCGAAAATGACTTCCTCATGTGCACAGATGCCTGCAAAGAAGGGCTCGGAGGAGTCCTTATGCAAGGAGGAAGTGTAGTGTGCTATGAATCCCAAAAATTGAATGAGCACGAAGTCAACTATGTGACCCATGATCTAGAACTAGCCGCCATAGTGCACGCATTAAAAATGTAGAGGCATTACCTCCTGGGAAGAAAATTTGTACTTATGACAGACCACTGTGGATTGCGATATCTATTTGACCAACCAAAACTCAATGCTAGACAAGCTAGGTGGATGGCCCTTTTTAGTGAGTTTGATTTCGAAATCAAACATATCAAGGGAAAGGAAAATAAGGTGGTTGATGCCCTTAGCAGAAGTATGAAAACAATTCAACTGGCAGCGGTGAGCACCTGCGAGACGAATTTCAAGGAAAGAGTCAAGAATGCACAAGAAATAGACACATTCTTCCAGACCGTGACCTCGTACTTGGAGAAAGAACCCATAGGAATAAAGTATGAAGGATACCAGATGATAGATGGAGGTCTGCTAACTTACAAAAAAAGATTGTATATTCCAGAATGTGATGACTTGAAGAGGTTCATAATGGATGAACTACATAAAAGACCATATATTGGTCATACCAGATACCAGAAGATGATCACAGCCACCAGGAAACAATTCTATTGGCCTGGATTGAAGAAAGACATAGTTGAGTACTTAGCCAAATGCATAGAATGCCAATAGGTTAAAGTAGAACACCGACACCCAGCAGGATTATTACAACCTCTACCAATCCTGGAATGGAAATGGGAAACCATTTCCATGGACTTCATCACCAGATTACCAACATTGACTAAACAGAATGATTCCATCATGGTAGTGGTGGATAAATTGAGAAATTCTGCCCATTTTATCCCTGTCAAGTCGACTTGCAAGGCAATAGACATCGCCAACGTATTCATGAAGGAGATATTTAGACTACATGGCATGCCTAAAGAGATCGTGTAGGACAAAGACACGAAATTTACTTCCAAATTTTGGAAATCCTTGATGGTTGGTATGGAGACCAAATTACTGTTTAGCATAGCCTATCATCCTCAAACCGATGGACAGACGGAAAGAGTGAACCAAATATTAGAAGACATGCTAAGGATGCATGTAATGCATCAACCCAAAAAGTGGGAATATTACCTGCCACTGGTGGAATTTGCCTACAATAATGGCTACCAAGAATCCCTGAAGATGAGCCCTTTCAAAGTCCTCTATGGTAGACCGTGCAACACTCCAGTCAGTTGGAGTAATCCCATGAACAAAATCACTATTGGACCCAATATTTTGAAAGAAATGGAACAAGAAGTGACTCGGATAAAACAAAATATAAAGGTCACTCAGAATAGACAGAAAAGTTACGCCGACCGAAAGAGAACTCCGAAAGAACTCAAGACAGGAGACCCCGTATATCTCAGAGTTAGGCCCAGGAAGAGTTCCCTGAGGATGGGAGCTTGTGCCAAGTTGGTAGCTCAGTATTGTGGACCCTTTGAATTTATAAATAGAGTGGGACCTGTAGCCTATAGGCTAGCACTTCCTCCCACAGTAAAAGCACATAATGTTTTTCATGTTTCATTATTGAAGAGATATGTACATGATTCTAATCATATAATTGACTGGTATGTGCTCAAGGTGGAACCGAACGGAGAATTCTTGCCAGAACCTCAATGCATACTAGACAGAAAGGAAACCCCACTTAGGAACTGAACCATTGCACAGGTCAAGGTGCAGTGGAAACATTTTGGCCCAAATGAGGCTACGTGGGAAATGGAAGATGCCGTGAAACAAGCATATTTGATTTTGTTTACTTCTGTACATACACATCATATTGATAGATAGAACATCGAGGATGATGTTCCTTTAAGGGGGAGGGAATTGTAACACCCTATTTCCCCCTATCTATAAAAATAACTATATTGGCCAAGAACTATGGAAAACTCAAAGATGTGAATGTTTGATTTGACGGGCCTTTGCATAAAAGGTCGATGAATGTAAATTATATAATGAATATGTGTTGCATGACTGCTGAGAGAGGGATGTGCTAAAAGAGACCATGATGGCTAATGAGAGGTGGTGGAAGGGACCTAGAATGGTTGCATTAACTTCCACCGAGCCAGTACTGTACTGGTTTATACTTGCTCACAAACCAAAGAAGCTCTTTGATCCTGGAATGGATTTCCCATCAGATTGGTAGGTGGGGAGGCTCCTCAAGAGTTAATGAGGGGATGTGGGTGAACCACCCATTTATAACATCCCTTAGACCTGACCACAGACAGCGGAATTCGTGCCACACGCAACCTTGCAGACAAAAAATTGGCAAGAGAAGAGGTGTGGTAGGAGAGTAACCTTCGTCCTAGATTATTTTCATGTATCAGGAGAAGGAGAGTAACCTTCATCCTTGATTTCTATTGAGCTGGAAGTAGGAGACCGAACCTCAAAGCATCGTGGTCTAGTTTGGGGGTGGCTAGTGGTAAATCTATTTGGAGTCACTGAGCCTACAGTTGGGTGGAAACGAGCACCCCTCTCAGTAGTTGCATCACACCTGGTAGATCTGATAAGTGTTTTATACTTTGTACTTCGAACTGAATATCATGAATGCATGCTTATGTTTATATGGCCATAATAATTTCTGTGTAGAATGATTGCCTGGTGTTTTGTACTGAAAATAATGGATGCATGTGTATACTTACATGCCATAGTCAATTTCTGTACAAAGGATTAAGGTTGGGGCATGAATTCGCTCCACTGAGAATTGTCTTGTTTGCTTAGTTCTCGTAATGTTCTGGGAAGGCTCCTCAAGAGTACTCTTCCCCGGGGATTACCCCATAAACCTTGGAACCATGCCAAACCTTTACCTAGAGACTCGACTAAGATTCAGGACGACTGCCCAAGAACTGTTTGAAGGCTCATGTGATCTGAGTCTGGAAACCTTATGCAAGGAAGGGTAGCTCTCTAAGGTCTCGGAGTCATGGGAGTTTGAAGCCCCGAGAAGTTGAATTTTGTGATTCAAGCTCAGAAGGGATAGAGAACCCAATTATAGAAAGAGATAATACCCTATCATTTGGTAGATGAACAGTCGGAATCCTTTCCGGAATACCCTAGATATGTTGAGACCGATGGATCTAGAAAAGGAGCGCAGGCGTTAACACCTCGACCCTTTCAGCCTTCGCATGTATCGATGGGATCCCGAACCGTAGATCCAAGGATTTGACGGAGCCCTATTGACAGTCGATCTTAGCCTTTGTATAGGCAAGAGAGTAGAATTTCGTTGACTTGCGACCTAGAGTGGTCAAGGGTAGGGTTGCAAGAACTCACACTTTGCGAGATCGCGATGTGATCGTGACCATTGGATCCAGGGCACAGGAGAACCATTGGATCATAACTTTCATGGTTATCGCCTATCGAGGGTTCGAAACTTGAGGGAGTTTCTTTTCAATTGTAGAAGTCACGAAGTGTCGAGCGTCGAGGGCTCGTGCAAACACATGACCTATCCATAAGTGATGACCGTGTGGTTGACAGGTGGCATAACAACAAGTGCCCAAAGAAAGGTGGGAACGGGTGACAGGTGATGGACACATGTAACCTGGGAAGGAGTAAACCCTTGTTGACCTATCGTATCTCGGGAACTCATGAAGGAGGAGCATGAGGGCTCAACACTCCAACTCATGAAGTCGCGAGATGTGAGTAGCGCTAGTATTTAACCTAGGAAGCGGGTGACCGGTGGTGGACACATGTCACACTGGGAAAGAGTCAACCCACTATTGACTTATCGTGGCTTGGGGTTTCGCAGGATGAAGAAGTTGCACCTTGATTGCTAAGGCCGCGAAACGTCGAGAGCTGAGGTCTCATGCGACGGGCGACGGCGACACAACTCATGAGCAGAGTATAGTGTGGTTGACAAGTGGTGTGTGCACGTCTCTTTGGCAGAGTCCACACAACATTGACCTCTCGCATCTCGGGGATTCACGAAGGAGGAACATGAGAGCTCAGCACCTCAACTGGCGAGGTTGCGAGTGGTGATAGTGTTTGTCCTAGCCTACAGTTACATGTAGCAGGCGCTAGTGAGGATGGAGCCATACCCGTATAGTATCTTGGGTATCGGTGTTTGGAGAAAGGGGAGTCGAGAGTCTTGATTCCCGACTCGTGAGTTGCGAAAGGCACTTGTGCTAAGGCCAACTTGTGGTCATTTGGAGGAGGATAAGGGAAGAGAGGAACTACGCTAGGCCCCATAGAAGTCTCTAGTATTCTGTTCCTCAAAGAAAAAGATGAAAAATCTAAGAGGACTATAGTGGGTGTGTGACCGCACATGGCAATTCCTACCGCCCTTTCCTCAACATTTTGTAGTTCACGGCGCTATGTTTTAGTGTCCTGCCTTGTGAGTCCTCTCTGGCTTGTGGTTGTGATCTATGATGTGATGGTTATCATTACAAGCTAATACTACAGTGGCATATTTCTCAAAGAGAAATTATGCATTTTGGCTTATCATTTCTAAAACCCTCAAGTGATACAAAACATTTCATGCATCTGGAAATTTGGGTATGTTCGGTTTCTATGCTATTGAAAATTTTTTAGTTTGAGGAATTTTGATAGTTTTAGTTTGTGTTTGTATTTGTCTGCACTAAATCCGAATTTGTAAACACACATCAATAAAGTGTTGTCTCCTCTATAGGTATCGTGATCGCATAGTGTGGACTGACAAGGACTTGAATTTGAAGCTCATGAGAAAGGGTCTATTGACACGGATATATGCTCCAATGGTGAGATTCAATCACAAATAGATTATTGAACGAGCAGGCTTTCTTTTACTTAGTAAATTTCTAGCGTGGACTGAAAAGGGATTGAATTCAACGGTGACAAGAAGGGGGTCTATTGACCAATTGTTTGTTTAAATGTGTTTTATTGGCAAATGAATACAATTTAGTATTAATATGGAATAATATGGAATGTGTGTGTGTTCCAGGTCATAGTTCAATTTGTGAAGGAGGCTGATGTTTTTAGCAATGATTTGGCATCTGGGCATGTTGTTCTTGAGAAATAAATTTCTAAAGAGAAGTTATTTTCATCTATGTCTGATACGAGCATAACTAATTAATCTGTAGCACAGACTATTGAAAATAAGGATGGGGATAAACATCAAGAAAAGTTAATGGAAAAAGTTGGAGAAGGTGAAACTCAGACATCATCTAGAAAGCTCCTAGAAGCACCAGTTCACACAGTTGTGGAAATGCCTCCTTTGGCACCTTTGTCTTTAGATGTTTACACTGGAAGTTTTTTGGAAAATGTGACTAATTATTTTTATCAATCAATTCATAGCATATTTCAAAGATTCAGATAAGAATGGTGCTTATGTTTGTCAGATTCATTTAATTTTCAATTTTTTCACAAATAAAGAATGTATAGATGGTTATGAAAGTCTGCCATTTATAGATCCCATGATGGAGTTGAAGATATTTTCTATGGTTCAAAGCTCTGAAGTGGTGCATAAGTGCCTTCTGTAGAGCTTGCATTCAGTTTCCATCTTGTCTTTGATGAAGAGAAAGGCACTTTACTGACTATTCTTTGAAGTCCAAATCTGGTTTCCGTCTGGATCAAGGCCTTCGAATGAGTAGAAATATTCCCGGTCATTACCCAAGCACAAATGTAAAATTAATTTTTGTAGTTGGCAATCTATACCCTAGATTAGATTGCAACCATTCAGTTCTTGTGGAATAACAAATGCACTATTGCTTCATATTTCTTTGTTGAGTACTGACAGCAATATTGTTATATTTTGTACAGTAAGCTGTCATATATTAGAGGTGTTAACATGGATGTAGAGGAATTGCGAGGATACTCTATTTAGTGTCATTGAACTGATTGATTCAAATTTTGTCTCTGATTTGTTTGATCTCTGATATAAACCTCAGAATAGAATAAAAAGATTATTGTTAGCACCTATCACATCATTTAGATATAAATCTACATTTTTAAGATATTGTATATTTGAAGTCTCTAGGGAAAATTCAGTTTATGGTTATGATGTACACTATATACAGGAATGAGCTCCATTCATTTGAATATTGGATATAAGCATGTATAGAGTATCTATTGAGCACAAACAATTGGGTGGGATTTGAACTTTTTGATGTCCGACCCTTTGAAAAAGAATTGGAGAAGTGAACTCTACAAACAAAAATTCATTTGCATTCAGTTTTTGTTTTTTGATCACGAAATTAGTCTACTCCAGTATATCAAACAGGACCCTCGGTTTGTCGCAAGTACACACATTTTTAAATATGCAGTAAATAAAATCTATATGTTGTAAATGTCTATATAATTTTTTGTTATCGCATGATTTAAATGTTGGATGCGATACCCAATTAATGAACATCCACAAAAATAAAATCTTTATCACGAGTACACACATGTTTAAATATGCGGTAAATTTCTATATAATTTTTTGTTATCACATGATTTAAATGTTGGATGCGATACCCAATTGATGAACATGCGTAAAAATAAAATCTTTGTCGCGAGTACTCAAATTTCTGGATTGTAGGGGAGATATTATCAAACCCAGCAAGTCACCCCAATCCCGCTTTTGCTCTGCAGACACAATGAAGTATTAGGGAGATGAAGAACAATTGGCAGGGCGTTCCTTTTATTAGTCCTGGACTTTGTTGTACATACCCTTCTACAAATCAGATCTGGACATGCGTGGTCCATCAAAGGTATTAGGGTGTTGAAGAACAATTGGCAGGGTGTTCCTTTTATTTTTATTAGTCCTGGACTTTGTTTTACATACCCTTCTATAGATCAGATCTGGACATGCATGGTGCATCAAAGGTATCAGGGAGCTGAAGAACTATCTTTCATATTACAAAACCACCTTCTTGACTGTTGTTCTGACGACTGGCACCACAGAGAAATGACTAAACAGATATGGCATCGAGGTTCATACTGGAAAACACCACCAAAGTCAACCTATGATGAAATAAGATGCAAACTCCATCAACTAACTATTGAACATAAAGAGAAAACGTTCTGGAATAAAATCTACCAAAAGTGCACCTTCTTATCTGAGTTGTAAGAGTGAAGATGGGCTGGTAAAGTGCCTCCTTTGTTGCTGTCACACAATTACTACTGCTATTATATAGGTCTGAAAATGAAGCCTCACTTGAAGTGCCTCCCTAACACTACTCTCCATATGATGTGCACAAATAGGTGCCAACTCATATGTTCAGATTTAAGGGGTCTGTGTCATTCTTTCCTATTCAATCTGTTAGGATGTCAAGTTGATTGCTTGGGGGGTTTTACTTGCATCATGACAACAGATTTCTGACAGCTCCTTTTTTAACTCTGCAAACTCTTTTATTTGATTCAGGAAGCACACAAACTATAACTGAGATGTTTGACACTATATTCAGATTCTTAGTTGCCAAACACAGATCCTCTAAATGTCTTTGAGAATGTCATGGGTGTGCTATGTGGATAGCATTAATTACTAAAACGTTCTACAAGAGGACATTACTTGTAAAAGAAGTAACTTGTATTTTTGGGAAACTGCCTATCCTATAATTATATAAATAGAAGATATTTCTATTAAGGCCCCTTGTTCATTTGAGAATTGCCTTCAGAATTGAATGTCCAGCAAGGACTAGGATGTGTGATGTTGCTTTCTTTTGAAATAATTCAGTCTTTTTTTAATTCTAAGACAGATTTTGTCATTTATAATGACTTTTC
>JZKD02S1157958.1:342637-353313 GCA_000966675.3 Picea glauca
ATATATATATATATATATATATATATATATATATATATATATAAACATTTTTTTATTATAGACAAGTGCGAAGGTCACGGAGACGAGGAAGAGAAAGGAAGGAATGGCAAGGTTTGAAAAGCGGTCAGACGAGATTCAAAATAGGGTTAGGGGGATACTCAGGATAGGTGAGTGTCCAACGGTCAAATTTTATGTATCAGAATTTTTGACTGCAAAACTTCTAAAATGGAAGAGAGAATGATGGGGCAGTTCAACAGTCGGTTTGTATATTTGTGGAATTCCGGGAAAGTGACTAAGTATGGAATAGGGAAACAATCAGTCAGACTAGTTTTCATAATTGAAGATCAAAGATTTCGTGAACGGACCAACCCAATGATGTGCAAATGACATTCCATGATGTTTGAAATTAACACTCGAGAGGGATAATATAACCATCCGGAATTTTTGGTTTTATGCATATTAATGGGAGATCTTCTCAAATCCTGGTTTAGCATTAATGCTTGCTAATTGCATACTTAGAAATAAGATCTTATATATACTTGCTAATTTCTAATTGAAAAGGGCGCGGGCACAGGAAACAAAGATAGGAATTGGATATTTCTTGAACCCGCCAACCCGACGATCCATGAAAGAAATTCAAAGAAATGGTGAAGTATGGAAAGCGAACGGACGGGCTTCAAAATGGGGTGACAATAGTTTCACAGGAGACGTGAGGACCCAACGGTCAAATTGTATGTCTCAGAAGTTTTCAGTGCATAATGTGTACCACGGAAGAGGGCATGATAGGTAGACTATAATACGGAAGATGGTATGAAGTGAATCTGGTTGTAAATTTGTATATTGCGAAGTCAGGGTACTGTTTGCAGGTCATGAAACAATAGAAGTGCAATCTAGAGCCCGCCTACACAAGAATCTATGGTTGGAGAAGTGGTTGGGTATGGAATGGGGATGCGGTCAGTCAGAGTTGCGATATAAAAGCATGAGTGCAAATGTGAACCCGCAAGTCCGCCAACCCGTGCAACTAGACATTTTTGGAAAAATGACTAAGTGAAGAGAAAGATAAAGTACAGGGAAAAGAGAAACATGAATTTGGTTAGGTATAAACGATAGAAAAGAAGGGCTAATATATTCACATTTGTAATAGATATTCCATTTCCTGGAAAGATCTTTTTTACATGTTTCTGGAGAAGTTATATACTTATTGCATATACTTTGAAAGAAGTGTGAAGGTGGTGGGCACATAAAACAATGACTAGGAATTGGAAATTGTTTGAACCCGCCAACTCGACGATCCGTGAAAGAGATTGCAAGAAATGGTCGTGGAAAGTGGTCGAACAAGATTCAAAATAGGCTAACAAGGGTTCCCAAGGAGACATGAGGGCCTAATGGTCAAATTGTATTGATCAAAACTTTTAAGTGCATGCTGTGTAACATGGAAGATGGGCTAATGTAGGAGTCTGGAAATAAATTTGTATATCACAAAAGCGGGGGGCTGTTTGCAAGTCAAGGAACATTGGAAGTGTAGTCCGCCTGTCCGGGAATCTGCAAGCGAAAAAATTCAGGTAAGTATGGAATTGGAGGCGCGAAAGAGATTCCAAGAAATGGAGAAATATGCAAAGCGGACGCAGGGGCTTCAAAACGGGGTGACAATAGTTCCCCAGGAGACGTGAGGACCTGAAGGTCAAATTGCAGGTCTCATAACTTTCGTGTGCAAACTTTGTATCATGGAAGAGGGTATGATGTGGGAGTGTGGCAGTAAATTTGTATATCGCGGAGGTTTGGGTGTTGTTTGCATGCCACGAAACAATGGAAGTGTAATATAGAGCTCGCCTTCCTAAGAATTTGCGATCTGAAAAGTGCCTAGGCATCGAATGGCTAGTGGTTGGTCAGAGTCACGATATAAAAGAACGAGCACAAATGTGAAACCGTGATTCGGCCAATGTGTGCATTGAGACATTTTCAGAAAAAACGACTAAGTAACGAGAAAGAGAGAGTAGAGGGGAAAAATAAACAAAAATTTGGTCAAGTATAGAAGAGGGAAAAGAAGGTCCAATATATTCAAATCTGCAATAGATATTCCATTTCCTAGAAAGATATTTTATGTATGTTGTTGGAGAAGTTGTATACATATTGCATATACTTGGAAATAAATCTGAAGGTAGTGGGCACAGGAAACAACAACTAGAATTTTGAAGTTTCCTAAACCCGCGAACTCGACGATCTGCGAAAGAGATGTCAAGAAATGGTCAAGTGTGGAAAGCAGTCAGACGGGCTTCAAAATAGGGTGATGGGTTCCCGAGGAGACATAAGGCCCCGACTGTCAAATTGCATATATTGGAACATTTCAGTGCAAAATGTGTGACACAAAAGAGGGGATGATGTGGGAGTTCAGAAGTAAATTTGCATATCGCAGAAACCAGAGTGTTGTTTGCAGATCAAAGAACAATGGAAAGTGAAATTTAGACAAAGGAGATGCGCTCGATCGAAACGCGTGAATCCACCAACCTACGCAACAAGATATTTTCAGAAAAAATGACTAAGTAACGAGAAAGAGAAACTACAAGGGATAAAAGAGTGGGAAAATAGAAAGGTGGAGGGAAATTTTTGTAAGCAGGAGTTGGTTTCAAACAAGGCCCATTGTTGTAAAATCGCATTTTCTAGTAATTGTCAGCAAATGCTTTGTTAAAGATTATATTTTATTGCAACTTGTGGGAGTAAGTATGTTCTTGATACATTCTTCCATGACTATAACATATTAACTTAAGTATTAAACTTCTTGGATTATGGGTTGTTAGCATTAAAGTTTAATAATTGCATGTCTAGAAACACGAATGACGATCTTGCTGCAACATTGTGATTTGGTATTGCTATGTTCTATCTGCATTACAAATAGAATTGAACGTTTGTTTGAAACTGTCTGAAATTCATTTTTTGTTTCCATAAAATCACGATGGATTGTCACAGTGCATTGTCATATAATTAATAACATGTGTTTCCTCTTAAGAGGTCACAAGTTCAAATCCAGAGGGGGGTAGGGTATGTATACCTCCGTAGACTTTACCAGTCAAATTGTTGGGCAGAGGAGGGTCCCTTGTCCCACAAAAAAGGGGGTCTCATACACCAATTTGGTGTGGCTTGGTCATGACCTTAAAAATATATTATTATTATTATTATTATTAATTGTTAGATGCTCCATTTTAGAACAAATTACCTAAGCAAATACAATATTAAAGAACTACGAGACTATCAAACCATGCCAATGAGAAGAGGTGTTAAATCCAGAAAAGAAGCAACAACCAAGACTCCAAGGAAATTTTTTTAATAGTAAATCCATTAAAAAAAAAAGAATATTGAGCATTGTATATCTATCCTTAGAAATTGGACCGAGTTCTTTGGGCCAAAACATTGAACATATTTTCCATAAAAACAGGCACATGATCTATAACATGCAAGAGCCATCGAGATGCTCTTCAACATGCATACAAAACTGATTACCATGATTTTTTTTAGGAAATCCTTGCAATCTTCTCCTCGATGGATCAATGTTCGGTGCCCCGATATCAGTATTTTGCGAAAGACCTGAGCCGACAAAGAAACAGGAGAGCGGGTCTGTAGTGGAATAAATCCTTGTCTTGAAGCAGATGAACAACAATCCTGTGGTGAAATTGATAGTTCTCACAAGCTTCCGGTGAGGAAGAAGACAAAAAACATTGCAGGGAAAACAAAATAGCCCTTAACTGAAAGTTAAGACATACTAAGAAACCACCTCCTCACAGTCGAAAAATTTTGGGACACAGGTTGCACGTGCAATTCCAGAGGCCCAAATTAGTCCATTCTGGGTGGAAGGAGATGACTAGTAGGAATATTCCTTGCACCAGTGGGAGTTTTGGTCCTCATTCCCTAAGATGTTAATTGTATATCCAGAGAACATGAAAATGGTCCTGCAATTGAATAGTTTTTTGGCTTGAAATATATCTCTAGGAGAATCAACAGATCATTTCCTTACAATGAAAGACTTCCACCCAGAACAGAGTAATTTGGACCTTTGGAATTCCTACTTTCGAGTTGTAAAGCAGTTATTGCATTTAGTGTCAGTTTCTTTTTTGAAACTCCTTCTTTTAGTGTTGTCAGGACCGCCATCGTCGAGCCGGGAAGTACCGCCTATTATGGTTCATTTCAATTTGGGCGCAAGAGTGGGAAAAGTCTTTGCATTGCCATCATCTATTGTTGTATCATCGTCTATTAGATCATCTTCTTTTGGCTTGAAATCCATCGCATCAACCTCTGCTCTAGCCATCCATTGCCAACGAGAATTTTTGTTTGCTCCAGATGATGTTTGAAATGAAAATTAGGGAGGGATCATATAACCCTCTGCAAATCTTGGTTTAATGTGTATCAATGGAAGATCTCCTAGAGTCTTTCGTTGATCAATGACAGTCTCCAGGGTTTGTGTGTAATGAGTTGTTACCATTAAAGATCACTAATTGCATATTTAGAAAAAAGTGTGAAGGTGGGACGACAAAGAGAGATTAAGAATTAGATATTTCTTAAAGGCGCCAACCAATCGATGCATGAAAGAGATTGCATCATGTTTGAAATGAATACTTGGAAAGGATAACACTCTTCTCTGCAAATCTTGGTTTAATTTGTATTAATGACAAATCTTCTCCGACCTTCTGGACATTAATGACAATCTTAACGGTTCATGCACGATGAACTACTATAATTAAAGATTAATAATTGCATATCTAGAAAGAAGTACAAAGGTAGCGGGGATGGTGAAGAGTGACTAAGCATTGTACATTTCATCCACCCACCAACCCACGAAACAGATTCCAAGAAATTCCCAAGTATGGAAAGCAATCGGGTGGGTTTCAAAAAAAGGGTCACAAGATATACCCAGGAGACGTGAGGGGCCGATGGTCAAATTGTATGTCACAATGATAGATTTCGGCCATCAATTTGTATATTGAAGAATTTCAGGTGTTTTTTGTACATAGGGGAACAGTGGAAGTGCAATGTTGAGCAAGCAATTTGTATATTTCAAAACTTCGGGTGTTGTATATAAAAGCAGGAGACATTCGGAAAAAGGACACATTTGGAAAAAGGACCAAGTAAATCGAAAGCGAAAGAAAACGAGATAAAGGGGAATTTTTTCGCTAATTTGTAGATCGCGGAAGTCCAGGTGTTGTTTGCGGGCGGCGGAACAATGGAAATGCAATGTTCAACCTACCCATCCGGGAACCCGCGATTCAAAAAGTTTCTTTAATATGAAATGGGGAAGCGGTCGGTAAATCTAGTGGTATAAAAGTAACAATGGAAATATGAAGACGTGAATCCGCCAAATCTCATTGGGTGTTGTATATAAAAGTAGGAGACATTCGGAAAAATGACACATTCGAAAAAAGGACCAAGTAAACAGAAAGCGAAATCAAACGAGATGAAGGGGAATTTGTTTTCTAATTTCTAGATCACGGAAGTTTGGGTGTTGTTTGCAGGCGGCGGAACAATGGAAACATAATGTTAAACCCGCCTATCTGGGAACCCACAATTCAAAAAGTTTGTTCAATATGAAACGGGGAAGCGGTCGGTCGGGCTGGTGATATAAAAGTAACAATGGAAATCTGAAGATGTGAATCCGCCAACTCCCGCACCTAGACATTTTCCAAAAAATGAGTAAGTAACCAGAAAGGGAAAGCAGAGGGCAAAAAGAAAGGGGATGGAAATTTTAGGAAGTGGGAATTGGTGTAAGAAAGCCCCATTGATGGTCTTAACAGTAACTATGAAGTGCATTAAACATGTGAACATGTTCTTCAATCAAGGAATAGATGCAACAAGCGATGCTTATAGTTTCCAGGATCTGTTTGTATAAGAGAAGCATTGAAAACCTACAAGAAAATCAATTTTGGGATGTTTAAGTAAAGTTCTTGTACTATTAGCTTCACCACAAGTATAACAACGACGAATTTGAATTTTAATGTCCTCTCATTGATATGATAGTTCCATTGAACTTCTCATAGTATATATTATTTTATTTCAAATTATTCCAGGGGATTAATTTTGCTAAGTTCATCGATCAAGGAAAAGTGCTAAAAGCGAGATAAAGGGGAATTTGTTTTCTAATTTGTAGATCGTGGAAGTCTAGGTGTTGTTTGCAAGCGGAGGAACAATGGAAATGCAATGTTGAACCCACCTATTCGGGAACCCATGATACAAAAAGTTTGTTCAATATGAAATGGGGAAGCAGTCGGTCGGGCTGGTGATATAAAATTAAGTGGAGATTTGAAGACGTGAATCCATCAACTCCTGCACCTAGACATTTTCCAAAAAATGAGTAAGTAACCAAAAATGGAAAGCGGAGGGAAAAAAGAAAGGGGATGGCAATTTTGGGAAGCGGGAATTGGTGTAAGAAAGCCCCAATGATGGTCTTAACAGTAACTATGAAGTGCATTAAATATGTGAACAGTTTCTTCAATCAAGGAATAGATACAGTGAGCCATACTTATAGTTTCCAGGATCTGTTTGTATAAGAGAAGCATTGAAAAGCTACAAGGAAATTAATTTTGGGATGTGTAAGTAAAGTTATTGTACTATCAGCTTCACCACAAGTATAACAACGACGAATTTGAATTTTAATGTCCTCTCGTTGATATGATAGTTCCATTGGACTTCGCATAGTATATATTCTTTTATTTCAAATTATTCTAGGAGATTAATTTTGTTGGGTTCATCGATCAAGGAAAAGTGCTAAAAATGAGATAAAGGGGATTTTTTTTGCTAATTTGTAGATCGCGGAAGTCCGAGTGTTGTTGGCAGACAACAGAACAATGGAAATGCAATGTTGAACCCGCCTATCTGGTAACTCACCTATCCGAGAAACCACGATCCAAAAAGTTTGTTCAATATGAAACTAGGATGCGGTAGGTCAGGCTCGTGATACAAGAGTAAGTGGAAATATGAAGATGTGAATCCGCCAACTTCCGAACCTAGAAATTTTCTGAAAAAATGAGAAAGTAACCAGAAATGGAAAGCACATGGAAAAAAGAAAGGGGATGGCAATTTTCAGAAGCGGGAATTGATGTAAGAAAACCCCATTGATGGTTTTAACAGTAACTATGAAGTGAATTAAACATGTGAACAGGTTCTTCAATCAAGGAATAGATACAATGAGCCATGCTTATAGTTTCCAGGATCTGCTTGTATAAGAGAAGCCTCGAAAAGCTACAAGAAAATCAATTTTGGGATGTCTAAGTAAAGTTATTGTATTGCCAGCTTCACCGCAAGTATAACAACAACGAATTTGAATTTTAATGTCCTCTCGTTGATATGATAGTTCCATTGGACTTCACACAGTATATATTCTTTTATTTCAAATTATTTTAGGAGATTAATTTTGCTAAGTTCATCGATCAAGGAAAAGTGCTAAAACGAGCCACATACTACATTTGCATCACAGAGCTTATATTTAAGAGAAAAGGATGTCCTCTATAGTCTTTAAGATCATAGAAAAACTGTGAAGATTCTGAATGTATTATTAATTTTCCAGAACGAATCATACAACCAAGAACCAAGTAAACACCAAATGTATTGAAGGTTGAGGCAGAAGGCAACGCATGAACACAGAAGGCCTCAAGCAAGATCCCATAAGGTTCCATAGAGCAGTACGCATCGACCTTTGCATAAAACAATTTGATATATAAAAAAACACATCGTAGTATTGGTTTTCTCTTACATCTAGTATATGTTCCCACGAGAAAATAATTGGGGCCATCGGATATGAACAAAAGTCTTCCAAACACAAGACAACACAAAACCAGGGAAGCTTTGCCACTGTACGCTAGCTATAACTAGACCTCAAAATGGGGAACACAAAAGTTGTTGATTACTATTTTACCATTAAGCAAGAGCACTATGGACATTTTCTTCTGATAGTGCCATGGTCTATCACTACCAGTTTTAACAATGCCAAATTTCCAATATTATTGGAAATTCCTGATGATTATGCCCAGATGAGCAAGCTATTTCGACGGTTCAAAGGATGGGCCCGACTTATTTATAGTTGGATACTTTTTATGGGGTTTTCTCTCATGCTTCCCATTTCTGGACTGAAAAATCTTATGCACGTGCCATCTCTATAGCGAGATCTGAAAATCTCAAGCTCATGTTTCAATCCATGCTAAGTCCTTTTTTTTCAATTAGGGCATTGAGAAAATGCAGATACCATACCATAAATGTATAGTTGGAGACCAATTTTTATTTTATTCGGGCACCCAAAAAAAATGCATAAATCTTGCCATGGCTATATAGTTGGAAAACAATTGTCCAACTTGGGCATTCAAAAAACATGCAGGCTCCTCCATCAAAGCCACAACCAACCACCATTTATTTTTATTTGCACACCGAAACAAATATGCAAAATTCTTACTGGGAGATGCAAAAAAAATCAAAATAACAACATCTATTGCATTTGTAATTAGATTCTCCTTGTTGTTTCAAGTGCACAAGAAGAGACAAAATCTTTGGAAAGAGAATTTTGCAGCTATAGATGTAAACTCCGAAGAACTCGAGTCCAACGAACATTCATCTAGGTGTTGAAGAAAAAATACAAACACACATGAAATATTTTCATTTCCTGCCAAAGCTTGATATGATTTTTTTTTATTTTTTTTTCAGCCGATATGCAATATTGCATTGTCCTCATTTAAGGTAAATTTGTTATGTATCTGAAAGTCGCGCAACATGTAGACATTGTTTGCCTTTATCTATAGGTATGCTTCATATGAAAATTCTACTAACCCAAGAAGCACATCTTGTAACAGAGGTTGTCTAATTGTACAATGCATGGTTGTGTTGGCCATGGTTCGGATGGCAGCATTGAGCCAATGTCCATATATGTATGGAAATTTTTTATTGCATCGCAGAAAATCAATCGTACCATCACTTATGAAAGCAGAAGCAGAAGCATGATAGTTGCATTTCACACATACAGGCTCAAAGGGGGTCGAGTATGCATTCGCTGCAACCAAAACACCTTCAACCTAGAAACGTGAGCATAGCAGTTAATATATTGAACAATATAATATACAACTGCACCCAAAAAAATAAAAAATAAAATAAAAAACCACAGAAATTTGGTGAAGGCTATTTGTATGAGCAAAGTGAGGATGAATCTGTAGATGTATATGCACAATAGTTGTAGAGCTAGTGAGTTTTTTGAGATCCTGTACTATGTCTGCTCGCAATTATGTTACAAATGTTGCTTGGGTTGTGCGAAAGATCCTTTCTTTAACATCTCTTTTCTTTGTTATATTTTTGAAGAGCATAAGTGGAAATTTCCCTTTATGCAATTGTTGTTCCATTGATGAAAACAAATTTGAATAGGTATCGAACAATTGCAGTTGCAACATGGAACAGTGCAATATTTGTGTAACTTAACTGAGATACATGGACATGCGAAAGTATAGGACAAAACTGGATATAGAGAATGGTACCATTGCCTTGTCGCTATCTGACTCTCCATCTTTTATATGGAGAATGTGTTGTGAGCCAAGTTTTCTCGCCAGTGTGAAAACTACGCCAATGGTTCTGATTGGGTAAATGTCGTTGCTCTGTGCAAGTTGGTTGATAGTTGCATCCAGGACGAAACAATATTCTGAACAAATAGCGGGAATTTTTTCCACAATACTTGTTTCATTGAGTGAAATAATCTGATCACAATCACCATGGTCATACACTATTTTGGACAATATATTAAAATTTTTAATGGATATCCCATAACCTGGAAATATCTTTTTTGCATGTTTCTGGACAAGTTGTGTAGGAATAGTTAGTGTGACTGTCATCAGGGCCTCCTTGTTTGTCATGTCAGCATGCATAATGGATCTAGTTTTGTTTTCCTTGCCCAAGTAAGTGTTATAGATGACCATTATGTCCCCAATGAATACTTGTTCAGTTTGGCGGTTGTTCAAGCCCTCTATTGATAGTGTTTTGGGTGTTACAAGTTTAGACTTGGTGACAATTTTTGAACAGGAAAAGTAATGTGAATGGCAATGTGCGTTATTTTTTTGTTTTGTTTTTTTCTTGGAATAAATGTACAAGTAGGCGCACAACTTGGATGAACTATGGAGCTAGAGTTTTAAAACCAAACCTCTTAGTTTGCGGAACCTGCGCTATGTTCGACGTCTCGCTTGTACTTGTTGATACTTCTTGTGAATTGCAAAGTATGTGTTGCAGATGACATCATCATATTCACCATGCCATAGATGAATAAATAGATAAGAATATTTGTTTGGTAAACATACTAGGAACATAATGTATGCATCTTTACCTTTGGCCTTGTCGGTCTGCTGATGTCTAGGATGATTGACTGCTTATGGCCATGTCACTAGTCCAATTTTTTCTAATGCAAGCATGTGTAGATGAACATCAGAAGGACTAAACACACATATGCATTGTATATTGTTCATAATTGTTCTTAATGTCACATGCAGGGTCGAAGGAGATGGAATACGAAATAGGGTGTGTTCAGGGATAAATTCGTGAGTGCGGACACAGACCAATATCCACAGATCCACCCGGATCTGGAACAAACCGTGACAGAATACTACTCTTTCCCTAGTTTTAGAGTGTTGAATGGACAAAAGAGGAAGAATGATATACTTACTTGTAAACGCTTT